>JBBPBR010000005.1:15248786-15270996 GCA_037974775.1 Cicer pinnatifidum
ATTTGATCCCTATGAAATCACCTTTTAATATTGTTTATAAAAATAAAAATATATTATGAGTACTTTGTCGGATCAATAATTAAAAATTTATACTTTGTTAACTTTTTATAAATTTTTTGATTTTGAATTTAATACTTTCCATCATTGACCTAAATTTAAACTTGAATATAAACTTTTTTTAGTATAAATTTGAATATTTTTTATAAAACTAATATTCATATTTTAATAATTTGTAAAGAAGAAAATTATCCTATGAAGGGTTACCTTGTATTTTTTTTCCTTAAGGGATATCATTAATTTCTACGATTTTCAAATAAAATCGATTGTGTTTATTTTTACTATAAATAAATATTAGTTAAAAGGAAGAAAAATTGTTAACGTTAAAGATTAAATTATAAATTTTTTTAATTAAAGATTTTTCTGTCTAACTCTTTCCATTAGACTACATATTATATTCTAAATGGCTAATAATACAAATAATAAAGATTATTTTTCTCTTAGAGTTCAAATATCGTAAATGGAAATATCAAATTAATTTTTTACTTAAACCAAATAATCATATAATATTACTTTACAAATAAAACATAAAATTGAAATACAAGCACGAATTATTTTTCCACAAAAAGTTATTATTATAATAAATAAATTATAGTAAGAAATGGTTTTGTTGAAATTTGATCTTACTAGAATATTAGATACAGAGAAGTCCTCGACCACGTAGCTTGGCGAAGCGAAACTGATAAAACTAAAAGCGCTGTTATTATTAATACCTTCCTCATTTCTTCTTCGATCAAATCCGCAACATTAATTTCACTTCAGGTTCTTTTTCTTTCTTCTCTTTCCTCAATTTCAATTTTACATTCCTAATTTTACCCAAATTCGTAAATTTCCTCATTACATCACCCACTTAGGTCTTCTACTGTTTCTTTTGCTAATAAATTAAATGGATCGGAGACCAAATTGGATTCTTGAGCAACTTTTTCATACAATCATTGCTTTAATTGCAATCTTGTTGGGGAGGGTTTAGTTTCTAACCTCAATTAGTTAGGGTTATTATAATTTGCTTCTTTAATTGGTGGATCTTTTTGATTAATTAATTTTGTTATTTATTACAGCTTCGTTAGGTTGTTGTGCTGATTGTGCGAATTGGAAATGAGTCAAAGGGGTTTGATATATAGCTTTGTTGCCAAAGGAACTGTTGTTTTAGCAGAACACACTCAATATACTGGAAATTTCAGTACCATTGCTGTTCAGTGCTTGAACAAGCTTCCTTCAAATAGCACCAAATACACTTATTCATGTGATGCCCACACCTTTAATTTCCTCTTAGACAATGGATTCGGTATTATTCAATCTTCTTGCTTTTTTTTTCTGTGTATGTTCCTTTTTATATGCCATTTGTTAGAAGAAAAAAATGGTTCGTTTTTAAATGTCGTTTTTAAAGTTCAAAGTAGTATAAACTATTGTTTTGTCAAAATTATCTGAAAGAGAGAAATAAATGGGTTCATGTAATAATTTGGACATTAGATTTGGGACACCGGATAAAATACAGGCAGAATGAGTGTGTTCACAACCCCAGGACCAAACTGAAGAGAGAGAGGGAGAAAATTATGAAACAATTGAAAACCGTAACATTATATGGTGTTGGACATCACAATCTGATGTCCACAAATCATTTCTCTATAGTAAATTGATAAGGGCACTATATGAAAATGATAAATAATTTCATGAAAAGTAGCAAAATTTAATGTTTCCTTGGTATGTGTGTATAACCTTAAAACGAAAATTAAAAGGAAAAGGTGTAGAATTATTTATTACCAGATCTGCTGCTTTGAGCTCTCATAGGTTTTTCTTTGCTCTGCAGTTTTCCTTGTTGTTGCTGATGAATCGATTGGAAGGAGTGTTCCTTTTGTATTTCTCGAACGGGTGAAGGATGACTTTAAGCAGCGCTATGGTGCTAGTATTAAGAGTGCAAGTGACCATCCACTTGCTGATGATGACGAGGACGACGATTTATTCGAAGACAGATTTAGCATTGCTTATAATCTTGATAGAGAATTTGGGTTTGTATATGCTTTGGTCCCTTTTTATATTTTTTGTTTGCCTTTTCAATGTTTGTTTTATATTTTTGTTATGCTGTTACGCAGGCCAATTCTTAAGGGGCATATGCAGTATTGTTTGACCCATCCAGAAGAAATGAGTAAACTGTCAAAATTGAAGGCTCAAATAACTGAGGTCAAGGGGATAATGATGGATAATATTGAGAAGGTATATGACACTAAACCTAATGACACACACACGGACACAATCTTTTGGTTTCTATCATATGTTTTCAGCTCTGATACTTGGTGGAAATACTAACTAATTCATCTTTGGACATACTGTTATTTTTTTTCTTCCTGTAAATTATATATTAGCGATGATTACATTAGTATTGCAATACTGTTTCAAACTTGGTGGATTTTAATTTTGCTTCCTGGCAGGACTTGTAAAAAGTATTTAGATCTGTATGGCCTTTCTGAAGGTTTATTTTTGATAGGCAATGACATCATTTTATTCATCTAATCAACTCCACCTAGTCAGTGTGAAAAATAGTTTGGTGATTGTTATATTTTCTTTCCTCGGGGAACTCGTGAGGCATTAACAGTATGAGAGTTTGACTTGGATATTATACTTTGAAAATGACACACTTGACATTCACCAAGTTAGGTTTACAGTTATTCAATTGAGAAGTATCCACCCAACAATGTGAAGTATTTAGCTTCTAACTTCTCACTTAGTCCATTAAAATATTTATCATGGTGCTGCCTTAAATTATTATTTTTTTGGTTAGTAAGGCTTTGTGCAGAAACGTGTCGTGTTTTCAAGATAATGGTTTATATGTTGCAAATTTATTGGATAAATTTGTCTTCTTTTTTGTGTGGTGCTATGTTACTGGCTATTTTCGAGGTTTTAATACCCCCTACCTATATTCACATAGCTTTGCTAGCTTTACTATGTTCTTTTATTGTTTGATCTTGTTTGCAAATCTTTCTCTTCCTCCAACACACATGCTCATATCGTGCATTTGCAATTGTGTTGGGTTGCGTGCTTCTCAATTTGCAGCCTAGCAGATTTCGTTAAGGCCAATTGATATGGCAATGGCATTGCTTCACTCTGTTGTTGCCGATTTTCATTTTCAAGCTATTTACTATGATTTTGTTTTGATATCAGGGCAAATAAACAATTTAGTATATTAAGATGGCAGTAAGCCATTTGGTCCATGTTACTAACCCCACCTAATGGGAAATACTTTATTTTGTTTGTGTAACAATTACTTTATATTTTTCCTTGTAATAACAACCACTCAACTACATTGCTCTTACATCTAATTCTCAAAATCACTTTGATCCTATTTTGAATAGGTCAAATGTACCTTATCACCTTCATCTTATGCTAACCTTATGTTCAATAATAAAAAATCATAATTTTATGACTTTTCCTTAGTGCACTATGTGTATTGAACTGCTCAAGTAGGACTAGACGAAGACCAACGGTTGTGCCTTTGTGCACGCATTTGTAAAAGACATGGAACCTTTGGTAATTGGAGCCAAATTTTTGGGAAGGTTTTCTTGTAATAAAACCTATGAGTAACTTTAGCACATGCATCTTATATTATTATATTCTGGCTTGTAAAATTTTCATGATTCATACAAGAAATGTTTTCATTCATCCCATCTTTTTATTTTGAGGCACACTGAATAGGATTTGGATCCTATCGTATCACTGGATCAACTTGTTGGGGAGAGATAGACACAGATTTTGTTGTGTAGGAAAGGAACCAGCCATGATCTTGGTCCTTTAGCAATGTTTGAAATTGTCTTTATCTTTTATAATAGAACCTTCTCTTATATTTGACTAGATAGATTCCAGATCCATATTAAATGAAAATGTTCCTTTTAGGCCATGGCTTTATAAGATTTGCTTGGGTTATATACTTTGATTTCATTGACAGTCTTTCAAAGGTTGTAATTCAATAATTTTCTGTTTGATTACTCATAAGATATAAAAGCATTTAAGCATAAGTTTAGTGGTTGTGACAATTAGACCAACGGGTAGGATGCTTACTTCCTTGTTAAGTAGACTTGCTTAAATTGGGATACTGTAGAGTGTCTAAGTCTAGTTGGATACTTAAATTGGGATATACTCTATTTTTATGCTATCAAGGCAATCTTTGTTGCTCTGTAATGAATAAAATCACCTATATATATGATTTTTATATCAGTTTCAAATCGGGAATCAGAAGAAACCATTTAAACTTTTCTACTATTTTCAAAAAAATGTCTTTGAATATTATGCACTTTTCTAAACATCATTTGGTCTCTCTGTTTTGAAGGTTTTGGATCGTGGAGAGAAAATTGAACTTCTGGTGGATAAAACAGAAAACTTGCAGTTCCAGGTATTTAAAATTATCCAAATCCAAACATGTCTGACGTTGAAGCAATCTACTGATGTGAATGTATTTATTTTGCATTAAATTTTAGGCTGATAGCTTCCAGAGACAGGGCAGACAGCTGAGAAGGAAGATGTGGCTGCAGAATCTCCAAATGAAGCTGATGGTGGGAGGGGGAATCTTTATCTTAATTATAATATTATGGGTTATTGCTTGTGGGGGTTTCAAATGTTGATTGAGCTATAAGAAACTAAGTCTCTATTTGGGCACATTAAGGGATTTACAAAATGATATATTCGACCTGTACATGGAATTCCACTAGTACATGGAATTTATGGATACTGTTTGTTATAGACTGTAATTAAGCTTGTGGCTGCTGGTTACTTTGAATCAAACTCCTACATTAGCTGACATAATAATTGGGGTAATAGTGTACATCATCATAATGCTTTATAGTATACTTTTGTCAAGTTTTCGCTTTGCTTTGTTAAAGTGTATTTATATGTTTCGATTGAAAATGGTAACTAGACAGAAATTAATACTTGATTACTATATATGCGTAGTGTTTTTCTTTTATTCTTTTTTTCTTTCAATATATGCATAGTGTTTAATATAAATTAGAGTGGTTCCTCAAAATCAATTCTCCTTTTTTATTAGGAATATAAATTATCCTTTTTAATCCTAACAAAAATAAATCAAGGTATATTAGTCTTTTTATCAAGAAAAATATAATCGGTTTTTTTTTCTTTGATTTTTAAATCATGACTGAATTATGTGACACTCAACCTACTATTATAATTGTCTGTGCCTATTGTAAACAAAAAAAATCATAGGATATTTAGGTCTCTGCAACTATTTTTTGGAGATGAGTTGGTCCTCAAAGTATATGTTAAAATCTAAATAAATAAAAAATTGAAATATTGTTTGTTCTTCTTTAATTTTCACTCTAATCTTTGATCATGAAAGAATCAAGTTTGTTAAACTTTAAGGGATCAAATTGATACTTTTGTAAATTGTAGGTTTGAAGTTTTGTAACATATTGAAAGTTTGGTTCTCTATTTGAGAGATATTAAACGAAAGTACCAATATAGTCACTCATAAAATACCAATTTAGTCCTTTAGAGTTCAATAAATTTGATTATTTAACAGTAAAAAGAAAAAAGTGAAAATTAAAGAAGATCGAGCAATATTCAAAATTTGTCAATTTTTTAATTTGTTTTTAAAATTTGGGTACCATAGTTCCCAAATCATTTTCCAGATTATTTTTGTAATGGACTAAAAAGAGTCATTATTTTTTACACGAACTAATCTATCCTCCTATCTTTTTGTAAGGGACTAAAATGGATGTTCACTTTAAATTAAGTAAGAATTTCATTTTGCAGACTTTCTTAAGGAGTGGCTAGCACCACACGAGAGAAAAGGAGAAAATTACGGAGTTCTTCTATTTTCATTTGGGCATTTGGACTTCACAAACACACATCACTTATTTTTTTAATTTTTTAATATTACTCACCTTGGTCTCTTATATAAGAACATTTTTGAAAAATTTTGGGTCCCTATTATAAGAAAAAGTCACATTTTAGGATGTATTAATGCTTATTTTTCTTTTATGCCCTTATTCAATACTCAATAGAAATCAACATATTTCACCGGCGAGAGTTGGGTTAGCATGAGGGTTAAATTTCCACACCATAATGAACTTGGACTCGAATCTTCGTGAAAGAGATATCCACATTTAGTGTCAGATATACTTCAAATAGGGTGACTCCACATTTAGTGTCAGATATACTTCGAATAGGGTGACTTATTGTAAAAAGAACTTATAGAAAATAAAATAAAATAAAAATTGACATCTTTCATGACTGGATCTACCGGATCTCCCATTTTCCAACAACATTTATGATATGACTATATTTAATGATTCTATTGATAAATAATTTTTATTTCTTCTTATGTAAAGTACTAAACAAAGTATAGTATTTAATAAGTATTCGACATCTTCAATCTATCGTCTAAAAGAAAATTACTAAATCGATCTCACCATTCAACTTTTTTTTTATGTTACTATTAACTTTATATAACTACATTTTAAAAACATTTATTTATTTTAAAGGTGATTCTAACATGTGCCCTTATATATTAAGAATTCCACAAATAGAAATTATATGTTGAAAAAAATGAAATGTACAATTTTCAATACATTTTCTTATCTTTAATATACTAAAAAGTGCCCTAAGGGCACATATTAATATTTCCCTTATTTTAATACAATTTATTAAATCAAAAGTGAAATAAAAAATTAGAGATAAGGTGCTTATATAAACATCCTCTTTAATAGACATCTACCTTTTTTCTCCACAATAGAAAAACAGCCACTGTGGACGCTTTAAAAAAACTTTAATGGGGATCTTTCTCATATTGCAATCTACACATTCATATTGAGATCTATATATTTTCTTAATATTCTTAATTTCTTATCATAGCAAAGTGATAACATACTTAGATCGAGATCTTGAAAGTGGCAAGCTTACATAGGCTTTCAAAAGAACAATGAGATAAGAGAAAATAGCAAAAATCTCATATGTGGTGATGAGTATCGGATGTAACTCGTGGTTTCGGTGAATGTAAACGTCAACTGTGCAAACTTTCTCTTACTTACTAAGGTGGACGTGGTCTATAGCGAAAACCACAATAGGATTCGAATCAACATGACCAAGTTAAAGAGTACACGACACAGGTTTGCCCTTAAAATCCCTAATGGGATTGGCTGTTGACCCTTATATTGCATTACTCCCTGTTTGAATAAATAAAATCACGAAGTTTCGAACTGTGTCCAGTTGAGAAAGGTATTTTTTAAGAGATATAAACTGTAAATAAAAACATAATTTTAGCAAAGATTCCACATTACATACACAACTAGTAAGTTTACTACCATGTATTAGATAGTTGATGATCGATTTGCATTTGACTTGCAAGTCTTCGGAAAATTATAAGACTCAACACAAGAAAAGAGGGAGATGAAAAATGCATTCTTCCACATGAGACACTCGACATAATAGTAAATACAAGTATCATATTTCGCTCCATGTCTTGAGATGTCAAACCGAAAGTATAAATTCATGAATAGTAGTAACAGATGCTGCAACTAGAAATTCGGCTATTGATGAAAGAAATTCGGCTGTAAAAGCAAAACTGTCATAGAATCTCAAAGTCAAGAGGAAATCAATCACACAACTTGGTAGTTTTCTGTTATCAACTGTGATCTCTGAGCATATTTGGGAATATTACCACCCTTAAGTGGTATGATGTTCGTAACCTGCAAAAAGAAGCAAAAGAATGGTATTGATTAACATCCCACTACATCAATATTCAGGCAAATAATATGTCAAATAAGATTCATATCTGCAGATGGCAGACGGTAAAAGGAGTTGAATGAATATAACTTTAATTTAGACATGCAAAAGACTTTCCAGCAATACAAACATCTTCAGGTCAAGAAATGTGTCTATTGCACTATGCATCCACTGCCCCTAATAAAATTGAATGCCAAAAATAATCCATACGAACCTTCAGGTCACTAAAAGTCTCAGTTGCCGTAAAGCGAACTGCAATGGGAAAGAATGCTGATGAATCTGCTTGTGGAACAACAAACTCCATCGACCCACTGCCAAATATATTGAGATCAGTCAAAACAACCAAAAACACAATGGTAATTTAAAAAGGTTCTAAATTTAGCATACCTGCGATTTGAATTATCAATCAGCAGGACAGACCACTCCAAAATGGAATTCCTGGAGTCATACCTGCAAAGCCAGTTTTAATAGAGAATTATAGAGTGCAACAATGTAAGGTGAAACAAAATGATTTAGAACTACAAACAAAAGTAAAAATGATGTAAGTAATCAATTGATGATTTTGGGAGGGGAGGACCATGTGGGAAAGCAAATTTAGTTCCATCAAACATTCTAATTCATGCAAATATGGTCAGTGGTTCAAAGCTTGCAAACATTCATCATGTGTAACAGATTCTACTAAACACCAGCTCATTTTTAACAAACTTCAACCCAAAACACAAAATTCATGGTTGTCCCTAACAATCGTTCAGAGGAAGAATAACAACAAATTACAGACCTCCACTCTCCATCAATCTGACTAACAGATGGTGCTTCTCGAAGAGCAGGAAGAGGTACTGAGATCACAACATTCCGCAGATCAAACATCGATGAAGCTTCATATTCAATACTGACATAAGTTTCATTTCCAGAAGAAGAGGGCCAACAGTTGACTGCATTAGACATATAGGAAACAATGTAAGTTCTTAATGCATGAACATCAAGTAGTTGGCCACCTCAATGATAGATATTAACTCACTTGTCAGTGGCACCATTGACTCATCGGTGCTTTGCATTCTCCACTTTAAAAGGCACACACCTGCAGCATCACTGGCTTGACCAGTAGGGAAAGGCCTATTGAGATCCTTCAGACCTAGTTTATATTCATTGGCAAATAACTCTTTATTCATGTTAGGGTGTGTCTTGAAAGAGATGGCTTGATTATCACCAGTCTGGACCTGCAAAAACAAGGCACAATATGCAAGTACCAATACTTAAGTTATCTTCCAAAGTGATAATGCATACAAAAACGGTCTTGAGGAGGGAGGGAATAGGAGCACTTTAAAATGAAAGGAGCAGACATCCATACAAGAAAATTTAGGTAATGTACAAAACAGAAAAATCAGTATCAATAAAGGCTGATTTTTACAGGCTAATTTTTAAAGGCTGGCTTATTTGAACCTACCAACTTGCATACAGGCTGATTTTTAAACATTATCAATAAATAAAAGAGATAATTGTTCGTCCCAAAAATCAGTGCTCGCTAAACTTCGTGTAAACCATGAGGAGTGTAGATACACTATAGACAACATCTAAGCCAGGAAAATTTTTTGTTTCACATGAACTTTTCCCAAATGATGATGAGATACAATGAAACAACTATAACTTTTGCATGTCAAGAACTGATTTATTATTCAAAATAATTTCCTAGATATGCACACTAGCAGCCAGAGGACACAGCTTGAGAGATATAGTGACAATGCAATACCTGAACTTGAATATGCGCATCTTCTTGGTTAAGAATTTGAAGAGACAATGTGCCTTGAACATCAAAATTACTAACTCCACCATCTCTTTTCAGTGCCACATTTAATTTCTCCTCAACAGTTAAAGTGACAGGATCGGTAAGTGGTGGGGCAGCTGTTCGAGACTGGCCAAGTTTTGGCTGAACATCTTCAAGAATGACCTCACCTTCTGCTTTCAATGATTCTAAAAACTGATTTGTCTTTTGAGATTTGCCAAGCTTCATTCCAAGACCCTTTGGAGGAGCAGTGGCAGATGCAGTTGGACGACCTAAGGAAGAAAATAGGGGAGCACATAAATGAAAATATTATTCTTTATTCAGAAAGATGTTAATTTGGACATAGAATAAACCACAGCCTAGATACTGCATGCTTCATTGCCATTCTAATTCTAAGTTGTTACAGTTAAAAGCATTCTAGAAGAATCTGTGAGAATCTATGAAAGCCAACCTTTAGGCTTGGTAGAAAAGGAATCAACATCAGTACTCAATCCAAAACCAGAGCCACTTCCAAAACCAGTTCCACTGCTAGATATGCTCAAATCACTGAAGCTATTTTCAATTCTTCCAGATCCCATTGACGTCAACGGACCAAATCCTCCTTTATCACCTCTATTCTTTTCAATCTGCATAATAATGAATTAAATTCAATTAGTTGACGTGCACTCCCAGATATAAAACATTTTTTATTTTATTATAAATAGTAGTCCCACCAATCATACCTTGCTCTTATCAATCTCACTTGCTTTCCGCTTCATCACATCCTTAGTTTCATTGATCTTGCTCTGCATAACGAGCTTGTGCAGCTTCTCTTCATGACTTTCCATCTCACAGTATTGCTTAACTTGTGCAACGGTCACACTTTCCTTGTGCCCAAGAGAGATGACTTCATCAAACGCAAAAATCAGCTCAAAGGCATGTTTGCAGATACCCTCTTCGTCGAGGGAGTAAGAATATTCAGGGACCTAAATATGAAGGAATGAACTGAATATAAGAATACATTTTGAAAAAAATTTAACTCTAAGGGCTTTAAAACTGATGGGGAAAAAAGGTAAAACAACTCCCACTAAAAACTGTTTGATCAATCCTAAACATTTCTATAAAAAGTAGTGTACTAAAACACCATTTTAAATGAAAAAGTGGAACTTATGCATCTCATAATTGTATCATCAAAACCCCATAAAAGTACCAATATGACATCATATTAAGTAGACGGGGCACAAAACTCTAGATTCAGGCCAGCATGTCATACCAAGTTAATGTGACAAAACCAATAATGCTCCAAACAAGATGAAAAGACCAATCAATTCAAAATAAATGGATTTGAGAACACAAGAAGTAAAAATTGAAGCATCAGAGAAAGAATACAAGTTTAGAGAGAAGTCTCAGAGTATCCAAATCTTCCAGTATGTTGCTCTGTTTGTTTGTTACAAGAAGCAGATACAGAGCTTCTATTGGCTGGTAAACATAGCGCACGTTCTCAGTCTCAACATATGTGTGTTGTTTTCCAGTGCCTATCAACTTGGGAAATGCTGCTAGAAGTCCCTCAATTCTTATACGAGACATATCCACAAACTGTCTAGAAACTAGCACTGCAAACAAAAAGCAGAAGGTTTATTGGCATTAGAGTATGGGTGCTGAATCCATAATTATTTAAGCACCATCAAATAAAAAATCAATTCAGGACTAAGCTGTAGTTTATAAACTAAAAAGTTACACTGGATGACAAGATAGATAACACAGATAAAAGAAATAACTTCATTAGGAGACTTTCCTTATGTCCAACCAAAGTATATACTAATGGAAAGGAACCACCCCTCCCGAAACTAATTTCTTATATATTATCCAAAACCCAGTAGCTTGTTCTTCATAAGAAGAGAAAGAGGGGAGTCAGCAGTGATTTTAGCTAAAACAGAACAGGAAGATAAGTACTTTGTTTGTTTTATCATGAAGGGCATGTTATAGCTTCAAAATTCAAATAATATGAATAAATATGAGCACATATCTAGCCTAAAGTTAACTATAATTAAAAGTTGCATTTCAAGTGCAATATATTTAATATGTTTCTTATCCCTTTAGCGAAACTGTTGTTATCTGAGGTAAAATCCAGTGACTACAAACGGAAAGTTAGCTAGACATAAATTATTGGTGTTAATTATTCTAAAATTAAGGATAAAAATTCACGGTTGAGTAGGGGGCTGCAAGGAACTCACCTTTACCAGATTTGCCTACAATGGATGCAGCGAGAACAACCTGTACAACAAATATAAACAAAAAATTGAAACATAAAAAAACTAATGGTACAAAGAGAAAATCAGTAACAGATAGGAAACTTTTATTTACTTAAGGGTTTGTTTGGGAGTTTAGGAGGGGAGGGCTTTGGAAGAGGAGGGGTTTGGGAGTTTCTTTTTCTACATAATAAAAAATCCCCCTAATTTGGGGGAACTCAAAAATTACATTGGAGGAGGATTTTGGAGGGCTTTGGTAAATTCTTCAAATTCAATCTATGTTGTTCTAATACTCTCAATATTAAAAATATATTAATCATATGCTGTCGTTTATCATTCTGTACAAAAAACACTCTCTCAAAAAAGGTGAAAATTTTCTATATTTTTTCTTCTACTCCCCTTCCGCCCCAAGCCCTTCTCTCCGCTCCCCTGCAAATTCCCAAACAGAACCTAAGGAAATGAGTTTATGGCCTTAGTACAAACCCTGACCCACCCTCACCGATTAAGCCTACACCAAACTGACAAGCAAATTGCTCATACAATCAAGCACAGCACAATTTTGGATGAAATTGATCATTAAAAGTTACGCAACGAAATTGAGGCAAAACAAAATCAAACATTAGTAGCATAAGCTTGCAATGGAAGATCCAAAATCACCAGTAATCTTGAAGAAGAAGAAAAAATCAAGCTTAAAACTTACTATAGAAGATAAAATTTATATAAAAAGATTTCAGCTTTAAAACCAATGTTGTTCAATAGCAGCACTACAGCACAGCTTAATTTGAACAAATAGTTATTGTTCTGCAATACACTATTTCGTATAAAATATTGTCAAATAGAGACGATACAGCCCCATTGCAAAGCAGAATTTGAAGAAAACCGCTATTTTCTGCAATCACACGGTGTTTATTCCCAGATCACAAAATTGAAGTAGCTATAGTCCTGGTCAGACCTCTCTAGTAGCAAAATTATTCGATCAAGATGAATAGACAATAAATACTGAAATCAGTGTGAAATGAAATGGTTAAGCAAAAGACTCGCAAGTCTTAAAATGTCAAACAAGCGGTGAGGATGAAGAAGAGTTACCATTTTATTCGTTTGAAAATTGGAATGAGGAAAATGGTTGTTCTAGTCTTGAATTGAATCTGCAAAACAAAACATCGCGTTGTTAGAATCCACGGGATCCAGAAGGCAGGTATGCAATGTAGTGATTGAATTGCTAAGCAGCAGCAGAGAGAGAAAGAGAGAGAGATTACCAAGGCACGATCTGAGGTTTGGCAGTGCGGATCTGATCTGATCTGAATCGCAGGGGAAAGTGAAAAATGGTTTAGTATAGTAGCGTCACTTAGAAGAGAAGAGAAAAGAAGGAGAGTCCAAATCGAAGCAAAGCCGGTGTTAATCCAACTCCTGTCCGGTGGCCTATGTGGCTTCCATTACCCTTATTTACATTCATTATTTCTTTTTTAAATATTCATTATTCATTTTTTAAAAATCTATTTATTTAAATCGAGAAAAACTTCAAAAAAAAATTAATTTGATATTTTAAGTTGAGTCAAGGTGTGGAGAAAAATAATTATTTAGACATACAAATGAAATTAATTTGTAGTAAATTATATATATTTTCTAAATGAAATTAATTTGCAGTTGTGACTATATAAGAATTATTCTGAGTTGAAACTACCAACTCACAAAATATCAAAGATCAAATTCGAATAATATTCAAAGAATTTAACTTAATTAAAACACAACAACTATTTGAGTTGCGTCTAATAATTTTTTTAAAATAAAAGTTTTTTAGTCTTACAAGTATAGTATTTTAAGAAAATATAAAAATAATAATAATAATAATTATTATTATTATTATTATTATTATTATTATTATTATTATTATTATGGATTTATGTAGGAAGAATGAGAAGTGGTTTTTCTTGTGGTCAAGTTGGTTCAGATCTTTATACCATAGGCATAGCTCAACAATTTCTAACAAGAAAATATTCAATTTAATTTTTTGTTAATCAAACATTCAAACTCATTGTGCTTAAAGCCTTAAACGTTATCTGAAGCCTTAGTGCCTTATTTCCTGACAAATAATTAAATTGCTCATTTGGTTCCACGGTTATTTTTCCGATTTCAAGTAGCATGGATGTATCCAAATTTATAACAATACCACAACAAACAACGATGCATCTAATGAACAAAAACAACCTTCTCAGTCAAAAACTAAACCAAAAAAGGACCATCGCTTTTTGGTGAGGACAGTAAAATCAAAGTGAACAAAATGAACACTGAAGATAGAAGCTGCAGAAACCTGAAAAAAAATTGGGGAAGAAGAGGATTTGAATAAATCCTAAATAAATTTGAGGAAGAAGATGTCACATAAGCAGTAGTGACCAAAAATAATGAGAAATTGGTGTAGGGTGCACCTTAGAATTGAATTAAACGACAAAAAATTGATTAAAATTGATGTAGGATACACTTTATACAGTCATCTTAACTAAACTAATAAACATTAACTAATTTGTAATGCTAACCAAATTGTAACTTCTTTTAAAAAAATCTAATTATATTTAATAAAACTCTAAACATTTTTTTATTTTATACTATTAACTTAAGTAATGTAAGTTTGTTTGCAGTTTCAATCTATATTAGTTTTAGCCATATTGAATGTTTGTTGTTTCTTTATATATTTTATTAATGAATGAATAGTAAAAAAAAAAAAAAGTGTTTTATTTTAGGAAATAAGTTGAACAGTTGGTGCCCTTCGTGTTCTCTGCAAGCACTAGGATTGGTGGTGCTCACACCGAGCCGCCTGACAGAGGTGGAGGGGAGGGTGCCTGAAGGGAACAAACTCTAAGAAATCATTTAAAGACACGGTAATGTATATATGAGAGGATCAGTTGCACCATATAAGAAGGTGGTGTGATAAAAGAAAACTTCGCAAGGATTGATCACGAGAATGACAATCATTTGAAACATATGGTGCATTTCAATGAATCTTTATTGCAGACTTGAGTGAAAGATGAAAGGATGTGTTAGTGATCAAGTTATTTGGGAAATAGTATTGTCTACCATGGGAAGGAGATTTTGAGGCGATTATGATTAATTTTTATGTGGTCAACTCTGATTTGGAGGCCGATGTAGAGAAGGTTGATAATAGTAGACTATGAATGCTCTTTGACTATTATCTCATTGTCCAAATTTGGGATGATGAGTTATTTTCTCCTACTGCAAAAATTGATAAAACAATGGCATGGATCCGCTTTCCTTGGTTGAATGTTCTATACTATGATGAGAACCTTATCATGGCTCTCTTGCACAGACAGTACAATGTGGACAGTCACTAGGGATGGGAATAGGCTAGGCCGTCCGTAGGGGCCTATGGCCTGACCTATTTAATAAAAAGGCTAGGCTCAGACTATTTTTAAAGCCTATTTATTTAAATAAGTCAGACTCAGGCTTATAAAAAAGCTTGTTAGGCCTAACAGGCCGACCTATATATATTTATTATTTATTAATATTATTTTTTATTATTATATTAATAATATTATTTTCTATTTTAAATTCTATCAATTAGGCAATCACTTACTAATCATTCGATATTCAATAGTCGTTCCATATTCGGTAGCAGTTCTATATTTGGTAGTCGTTTTATATTCGGTAACCATTCCATTAGTTAATCAAACTTAGTAGTTGTTCTTTATTTGTTAGAGAAGTAATAATGGATTCGTTTTAAAAAGGCTTTTTAAAAGGCTTCCAGGCCAGGCCAAACTATTAAAAAGATCAGGCTTAGGCCGAAAAAAAAGCCTATGATAGGCCGTAGGCCAGGCTTAGACCGAAAAAATAAATCGTAGGCCAGGCTCAGACCTTTCAAAGCCTGGCCTGGCCTGACCTATTCCCACCCCTAACAGTCACCATCTTGACATCTAGAGGGGTTGCATTCTGCAAACTTTGTGGAATATCGTTTCCTTAACTTTCACATACTCACTCTCATATCATTAATATATAGTGCAATCAGTGATGCAGTAGTCCAAGTTACGCTGTTACAGATCGTTTTTAGTTTGCTTTGACCATCATCAATCTCAATTCCCTTCCAAATTACCATGTAGTCTTCCTTAATAGAGAACTGGGGGAAAGGGAAAGGCATCTTTCCCCTTTAAAATACACATGCTATTAATATAAAGTATATAGATAATCATTTGAGTTTATGATAAATCATACGTAAGGCCGCTTTGCTTGGGAAATAAACCTAAATTATGAACTCATGAATGGTTACAAATGATGCAACAGGGCAAATATAAGCCAGTTGAAAAAAAAGAACCGCAACTGTAAAAGCAAAACTGTCATAGAAGCTCAAAGTCAAAAGAAAAATCGATCACACGACTTGATAGTTTTCCGTTATCAACTGTGTTCTCTGAGAAAATTTGGGAGGATTACCACCCTTTAGCGGAATGATGTTTGTAACCTGCAAAGAGAAGTTAAAAAAATTATTAAATCAACTATATAGTCCATTGTACATGAAGGTCAACAGCTGCAATGAAGTGATACTAAGCATTTAAAAATGGATAAAATTTCCATGCCAAAAAAACTTCAGTTCCAATACATGTGTCAGTTTAAACTAAGATCATTTCTAATAAGCACTAGACACTCATGGTCACAAATAAAGTCAGTTGCAAAAAAAAGCTTCAGACAAACCTTCAGGTCACTAAATGTATCAGTTGCCATAAAACGAACTGAAATGGGAAAGAATGCTGATGAATCTGCTTGTGGAACAACAAACTCCATTGAACCACTGCCAAATATATTAAAATCAGACAAAACAGGTCCAAAAATGCAAAGATAATAATATAGCGTAGCTTAGTTCTTAAAAAATCATTACAACTTTAGCATACCTGCGATTTGAATTATCAATCAGAAGGACAGACCAGTCCAAAATGGAGTTCCTAGGGTCATACCTGCAGATTCAAATTTATCAAGGGATTATAAAGAGTGAGAATGTAATTGGACTATAATTGATGAAAATCGGGTCATATCGTCTAAAGATTGCAAAACATCAACACATGTAACAGATAATTTCCAATACAAAACCCCAGTTCATATACCTCAACCTAAAACACAAAAACCAAAGTTGTCCCTAACCCTTATTCAAAGGAAAGAAACAAAAATAATTTCAGACCTCCATTCCCCATCAATCTGACTAACAGATGGTGCTTCACGAAGTGCTGGAAGAGGAACTGAGATCACAACATTTTGCAGATCAAACATTGATGAAGCCTCATATTCAATGTTGACATAAGTTTCATTTCCAGAAGAAGAGGGCCAACAGTTGACTGCATTAGACATATATAGCACACTGTAAGTTATTATAAATACATGAACACAAAAGTAGTAGCCAACATCAATGACAGTTATAAACTCACTTGTCAGTGGCACCATTGACTCATCAGTGCTTTGCATTCTCCACTTTAAAAGACCAACACCTCCGGCATCGCTGGCTTGACCAGTGGGGAAGGGCCTATTTGGATCCTTCAGGCCTAATTTATATTCATTGGCGAACAATTCTTTATTCATGTTAGGGTGTGTCTTGAAAGAGACGGCTTGATTCTCACCAGTCTGAACCTGCAAAAACAAGGCACAATATGTAAGTAGGTATCTTTTTAATTGTTTTACTAAATTGTTTTTTTAATTCAAAACAAATTTGAAGGAATGAGAAACCCTAGACTGGGAGATATCAAGACTGACGTGTGATAGGAGCAGACAAGTGTGGGAGTAATCCGACCTGGTATTTAATTACAAATAAATTGGGAAAATCTCCCTGGATTACTACTCTGCAGATCTTCAAGGGTCTGCAACTTCCCTGCCTATGCCCCCAATTCTCTAACTAAAGAAAATACCAATTAACCCTAACCAAAGTAGTTCATATTAAAAGCACATGTACCCTTCATTATCAAACCGTGGAAGTGGAACCAGCATTGTTATCACCCTACAAGAATTCTATGTTAACCATCAGTATATTCCTCTTCAAATTCATCATTTCTGCCTAATTGAATTGCCACTGTCATCCAGCTCCCTTCCCTTTTTATTTTCCTTTCTCTTCTCTTCCTCCCATTTCATTTTTCCCTGTATGCCTTAGCCATCATGTTTGATTCAAAAGCCTTAGCCACTATAAGCAAAAAGACTAAAATTGGAATATTTTAACAGATTTGTATGACCTGATTGGTATATTTTAACAGACTGTACAACTATTTATAATATTGACTTACAGTTAAAACTGCAATGCGAAGTTGAGACTGTTGGCAAAAGAAACTGGCAAATTAACTAACTTCATAAAACTAGAATTCAACACAAGCTACCACTGCTAGCTGTGACGGTTTTTAGATTCAAGAACAAGAAGAAAGAAAACGAGTGTTTGAAGAAAAGAAAAAATGTACTTCTATTTCTTGGAGCAATAGCTCTGCCAAGGGAGGAACTCCCTTCAAAACGGAATTACAAATGAGTCGACAACCCTTTCCCTTCTCTCTCTTCCCTTATATTGATATCTACTACATAACTTGTACAATACCATATTCTCTTAACTATCAACTACCCCATTACTATTTCTCCTTTCCTTCTAGTCTACACATTTACTATCCCCCACTCTCAATCCCTAACAAGCTGCACTAGAGTCGGACTGAGATAAACAACGGGGCCAGACAGAAACGCAGATGACAAACCCAAACCGAAATACAGAAATGAAAATATTTAGACTCAGAAGGTATAAGTTACATATCTTCTGGTTATGATTGGGCATGAGAAGGTCATATACGTGCCTGAATCACATCAAAAACTCCTGACACCTGTGCATAGCGTACCTTGCTAAAACCTATAACTGACGATCTGAGCATTACCTTAAACACTAAAACATAGGCTGGTTTTTAAACATTATCCGCTTGAAAATTAGCTAATTGTTAACCTGTGATACACTGACAACCAAATTCACACAGGATGCAAACTTTGAGAAGAGTATAGTAGTGCAAAATAAAGAAAACAAAAGAAATTAAACAGGAGAAAACTTTGTTTAATGGGAAAATGATTTAATGATTTGATTATTGTTTTTGTCGAAAAAAGGTTTCATATGAACATTTTCTATTGCCTAATGCTGATGAGATTTAACAAAAAGAATATCTTGTTACATGTCAATAAATAATTATTTATCTAAAAGGACTGCTCAGGTTACGCAAAGCAACAAAACTATGGACACACGTGGAGGTAGAGATAGTGAGAATGCAATACCTGAACTTGAATATGTCCATCCTCTTGGTTAAGAATTTGGAGAGATAATGTTCCTTGAACATCAAAATTATTAACTCCGCCATCCCGTTTCAGTGTCACATTTAGTTTCTCCTCAACAGTTAAAGTGATGGGATCGGTAAGTGCTGAGGAAGATGGCCGAGACGGGCCAAGTTTTGGCTGAACATCTTCAAGAATTACCTCACCTTCTGCTTTCAATGATTCCAAAAACTGATTTGTCCTTTGAGATTTACCAAGCTTCATTCCAAGACCTTTTGGTGGGGCAGTGGCAGATGAAGTTGGACGACCTGAGGAAGAGAATGGGGGAGTACATAAATGAAAATATTACTCTTTATTTGGCAACATGTTACTTTGGACATAGAATAAACAATAGCCAGGACACTTCATGCACCAATACTGTTTTAAGTCATTATAATTCAAGAAGAATTTGTGAAAACCTATGAAAGCCAACCTTTAGGCTTGGTAGAAAAGGCATCAACATCAGTACTTAACCCAAAACCAGAGCCACTTCCAAAACCAGTTCCACTGCTAGATATGCTCAAGTCACTAAAGTTATTTTCAATTTTTCCAGAGCCCATTGACTGTAACGGACCAAATCCTCCTTTATCACCTCTATTCTTTTCAATCTGTAAAATACAAACATTGATTTTGAACAAATGATGTGCACTACCAGACTTATTATAACAAATTAATAAATAAAAAATAGTCCCTCCAACCATACCTTGCTTTTGTCAATCTCATTAGCTTTCCTCTTCATGACATCCTTAGTTTCATTGATCTTGCTCTGCATAACCAGCTTGTGCAGCTTCTCTTCATGACTCTCCATCTCACAATATTGCTTAACCTGTGCAACAGTCACATTTTCCGCATGCCCAAGAGAGATGACTTCATCAAAGGCAAAAATCAGGTCAAATGCATATTTGCAGATACCCTCTTCATCAAGGGAGTAAGAATATTCTGGCACCTATTAATATTAAGGAATGAACTAACTATAATCACAATATTTTGACATAAGTTTCACTAAATGGCTCGAAAACTGACCGATGAAAGCTATATTAACTCCCGCTACAGACTATTTGGCCAATCCAAAACCCTCATCAACCTACCTATGAAATCAAATACTAAAATGTATGTTTGAAGTAAGAAGAGAAATTATAGTCCGAACAATTTTACCATCCCAACCCCAGTGAAACACCAATATGACAGGAAAGTTAGTGGATAAGACGCAAAACAAATTCTATATTTGGGACAGCAAGCCACAAAATCTGTAATCCTCATAAACTAACCAAACAAAAAGACCAAGAAATCGGAAGCAGATTGACTTGAGATTTTGAGAACATCAGCCTTCAAATTTTAAGCATCGAAAAAAGGATACAAGCTTCGATAGAAGTCTTAGAGTTTCCAAATCCTCCAGTATATTGCTCTGCTTGTTTGTAATAAGAAGTAGGTTCAATGTTTCTATTGGCTGGTAAACATAGCGAACATTCTCTGTCTCAATATATGTGTGTTGCTTTCCAATGCCTATCAACTTGGGAAAAGCTGCTAGTAGACCCTCAATTCTTATACGAGACATTTCCACAAATTGTCTAGAAACTAGCACTGCAATGAAAGCGAAAGTCTTTCAGCATAAGAGCATTGATGTTTAACACATAATTTTGAAGGCACCGCCAAAACAAAGTCTATAGAGTACAGGGTAGAGGGCTGCACATAACTCACCTTTGCCAGATTTGCCTACAATGGATGCAGCAAGGACAACCTGTTTAAAAAGTAAACAAAAAATTAATGGAACCAAAGGGAACCAAAAACATGTAAAAAGAAACAGATGAGACGATAGAGGCTTCACTCTCAAGTGAATTCTTCTTTTTCCCAAGCTAAAAGCTATACTTTTTCAGCTTACAAAAGGAATTACACTTGTGACCTATCGAAACCCCACCCAACCATCACCATTTGAGCCACGCCTAGCTACCATTTGGCAAGAACTACAAGTATAATCAAGTTCGGTGGTTCGGCCCTAACCTCGGATTGCATTTTCTCCGTTCAACAGGATGCCTAGGCCAACTAAACTACAATGCTGCGCCTATGAGGAAAACTAACGCCAAACCACATTACTCCATAAGAATGATTCAATTTCGGATTACATTAAACATTCAAATACATGCAACAAGACAGAACATGGTAGCATAAGCTACACCAGAAGATTCAAAATTACCACAAACCTTGACACAACGGAAAGGGGAAAATTATACAAGGATTTCAATTTGAAATCATATCAATATCCACTAGAAAGCACCTTCATACCGTAATTCAAGATCACGTGGTGTTAAACTCATACATATAATAAAATAGGCTCAAGCAATTCTAGGAAGAGAATTGTGCTATCAAAATTAAGGTGAACAAACCATAAGAAGCGAAATTTATAAAATTAAAGTTGGAAAACTAAGAAAGAAGTAATACCATATTTGCGAATGGGGAATGCGTTTTTTGTGTGGAATTGAATCTGCAAATGAATAAAAGAAAAACAAAGTTCAGATCCCGAGGTTAGATATGCAATGTAATGATTTGTTATATGAAGATGAGAAAAAGAAAATGATAACCGAAACGCGATCTGAGATTTTGGGAACGCAGATCTGATTACATGAAAGAGGAAACAAAACAATGAGAAGAAAAGGCGGGGTTCAGATTGATCTAATGCAAGCAAAATACTACTCTACTATTTTTTTTTTTCGTCGACGAAAAACGTACGTCAAAACACCTACAACTTTTTTTATTTATTTATTAATTATTATTAAATTAAATATTTAGTCAAAATATTTGTGGTGCATTGCAAGATCTGGTACAACTATTTAATCCAATGGTTCTTTTTTATGGTACACCGTGAATCACTTACTTAATTTACTTAATGGTTCACCCTATAAATTAATCATCCAAGATATTATTATGAAATATCATATTTTCTGAATAAATGTTTTTTTTTTTAACTTATAAAAAAAAGTGAGAATAAGAATGATAGAAATAAATAAGTTTTTTCTTCGAATTGAGAATTTTCTAAAATTATTTAAAATTTGTGTGTAAATTAAATATTTATAAATTCCATAGATACACATTTGTCACTTAAATTTAATTTTTTATC
>JBBPBR010000005.1:15291817-15314011 GCA_037974775.1 Cicer pinnatifidum
TTTCGTAATTGATTTTTTATTAAAAAAAAAAAAAGAAGAAGTGATTTTCACAAACAAACATAAAATAACCTCTTCTGCTTTTCTTTAAAATCTCTAAATCATTAAGTATGAAAATTACTTTTTTAATAATTCATAACAAATGGTTAGCTTTACATTGAGATAAAAATGATGGCTGACAGACAAGCAGCATGCAACCAACAAATGTAGTGACACAACAATTCAATTTAGAGTTTAAGAATAATTTGTTTTGTGCTTCAAAGAGAAAGTAAAAGGAAAAAGAGAATCTAGAAATAGGGAAGTACTTTTGTTATAAAATAGGAATATGATAGTACCTGAAGGCACGATGTTCTTAATAGCATATGAAGATGCTAGATTAAGGAAGATTAGAAGAGAAAAAGGTGCTAGTACTCTGAAACCCATTTGCATGTTAACTAGCTTTTCACTTTCTCTCACAAATTATGAAATGGATTGAGGTGGTTGCATCCAAGTTAAAATGATTGTAGGTAGGTTTAAAAAGGAAAGTTTGGTCTTATCTTTAGCAAAAAAGTAGTCTCATATTAACTTGAAAAGTGTAGTGGGTTGTCCAAATACAACACCTCAACTCCTACTTTTTCCTCATCCACGGGTTATTCCTGCCATCCACGCGTCATAGTCTTAAATATAAAATAATTTATGTTTCAATATTTTCGTATAAAAATAAATTAATTATTAACTTTTAATATAAAATTCACATTTTGATTTAGAAATTTAAATCATCACTTTAAATTATAATTTTAGAAGCAGATTCAATTATATTCGATAATATTTAAAGTTAATTATATCTTTAAAATTGATTTTAACTATTTAAAAAGTACAACAAAGATACTCTTAATTGAATTTGGAAACTTGAAGTGGACACTTAGTATCATGCTCTTTATATATGTCCCAAGCCAAATTTTAATATCAACTATATTTACTGGGGACTACTGTTTAAAAGTAATTTAAAATAGATAATCGATTATATTCTTTAAAAATATAAGATAATTGTTTTTCCGTTATATATTTAAAACAACGATTTATAGTTTTAAGAGTTATATTCAATTTTTTTTTAATATTTATATTAATCGAATCAGTGTCTCATACGTATAGTATAAAAGGACAATTTTAAACGGTTAATATTCGTTAAAATTTAAAGTATTTTTTAAACATTTATCCAACCATTGTAATATTCACCATGTCTTTTTGTTTTTGGTGAATGACATACAAGACATTGTTAAGTATATCTTAATTGTTTTATTTAATTATTTTAGGTAAAAAAGGTTCGAGAGAGATCTGCATACCATTTCTTGTTAGAGTTCGAATTATATAATATTATATTAGATTTTCTTTCGGATTCAAGATACAAGAAATCTTTCTATCTTATTCAATAATGAAAGACGTGGACTTGCAAGAAAGACATATCAGCAATCTCTCATATATTATACGATCCAATAATTCTTGGTATTAATAAAACTCTTTTATTAATCAATAATTCACTTAATATTATCAATATGTACATTAACATGTTGATTCAATTACAAGAGATTAAAAATATTCATGATTGGGTCAAGGTCCATCCGAACAGAACCTATGCACCTTCACCGAGCTAATCATACATAATGGTTTTCTTTCTAGAATCCCGTTGCAACCATATGAAACTTCCTTTGGAAACAAAGTTCATACCAATTCTTATACCTTTTCTCGTCTATTAGAGTGATTTGCAAAGAAACCAACACCACCATTGTGCTCAGTTGCGCTTCTCTACTTTTGACCGAGATCCAGATTGGATCAAGTGACAAGTATTTTAAATTTCAATTAAGAATTTACTAATCAATTGAATTTATTCGATGTTCTTGCATTTTAACTACATTAAGTGGTCAAGTTAATTTACCAAAATTTAATTAATACTATTAGTATAATGTGTGCAACCTTGCATTGCACGCGTTAGAAAAAACTCAATTAATAACAAATAAATTTAAGTTAGAACATGAAGCTTGTCTCAATGAGAAGCCCAAAAAAAAGACAAAGACTAGATGCATTATTACATAGAACCAATCCAAGCCTAACATCATGAGCTGGTTGACATGTGATTTGAGGAAGGAGATCATGTAGATTGGTAAGTGATGGGTGGGTGTGGATGGTGGCATCTAACAGATCTGCTACTGTCTTGAGGCTTCATCTTCTTGACATCTAACAGTTCCTCTATAAACATAATCTTCCCACACAAATTTCTAAGCAAAATTTTTAGTTTATTATTTTTCTCGGCAAAACTTTATTAGAAAAATACACCATCAATCAATAAAAAATCATCTTATGTATAACTTTTAAAATAATTATAATTAAAATCAAACATTTTTAATGATAATATGATTATAATTGATTAACAATATAAAAATCTTTACACCACATTGTATATCAATTAAATCTTTCATGTTATTTTGTATTTATCAAAGAGATCAATCATTTTTCTAACTATTTCAAATGCAACCTAGAAGCTTATATTATATGTAATCAACTGAACTATTTACTAGAGTATAAAAAAAACTACACTGTTGATTACTATTTTTAGATGAAAGTAAATAAATTACTGATCAAGTTAGTTTTCAAAAATTGAGTTTTGAATCTCGTGATTAATATTTTATTGATGTCTTTTAGATCAGTGGCCCAATTACCAAGTATAATTTGCAAGTAACTTTTTACAAAAGGAAGTACTAGTTGATTGTGCCCTTATAAAGATTGAAGATGGAAAGGAACTTCAGTTATAGAAATAACAGTAAAAAAAATAAAAATCAGCTATTCCAATCAAACTGAATAATATTAGAGCAGCTGGGTTCACATCAAACTCATTTTCATTTTATTATTGATTCAAACCAGAACAAGAGTGGCGAGGATATGGATATGTCATAGCTCTACAAAAGTTTGGACTATTTTATGAAATTTTAACAATTGACAGCACTCAATAGAAATTTATTATTCTTCTCATCCTTGAGGTTAGTACAATGACTAGATCAGTACTAATCCAATAGAAAAACAAACAACGATCAATATACATACTCGACTTATTGATTTTGTGAGCCTCTATTTCCAAATGACATCACTAATTGTCATTGAATTTTCAAGCACTAATGGAGTCCACTAATTTTTAGCTATTATGTGTGG
The DNA here is from genome assembly GCA_037974775.1 of Cicer pinnatifidum. Lineage (NCBI taxonomy): Eukaryota > Viridiplantae > Streptophyta > Magnoliopsida > Fabales > Fabaceae > Cicer > Cicer pinnatifidum. The sequence goes on from JBBPBR010000005.1 coordinate 15,294,995, forward strand.
CATAGAAGAACTTACCATTTGATGTTTTTAGCTACTGATCATTTAGGCTCTAGTGAGTTTTAGCCATTTTTTTTACTATTGGCCTCCCTGATGATAATCTCATGCCAAATCATAAGCTCAACTATTTTCCTTCAACTCAACTTGATTGCACTCCTAAATGTAAATTACTTTCACATCATCAAATTGAAATTTCTATTATTGTATGAATTTAAACTATTAGTTATTTCTATCAGTGATCTATAGATATAGTTAGAAGTGAGTGTTTTTCCATGTATTGTGTGTAGAGCACATTTTTATTAGTCTGGCTTTAGATTATTTTTGTTTTACAAAATATTATTTATAATTAAACATGGTTTAATGTTTATATTCAAAAATGGTTTGTAACAATACTCAATCAAAGAGACTTTACAAAGAATGGAATGGAAGATGCCTAAAGTACTTTAGAAACAAAATATTCTAAATTGAACTAATGCTTCATTTGTTTTAATGAAATGAATATGACTCAAAGCGATGAAGATGATGAGATAACCATAGATATAAACCAAAAACCAAACTAGACATAACATAGAGATATAAGTTAAGGGGTTTTCAAAAACATAAAACAGTTCAGACATGCTGTCGGATCCCCATGGAATAAACATATACATTATATATAGTTCCTATCATAGATACTAGAAAGTATGCAGGTTCTTAAGCATAAAGCGGCAACTCAATACCATCCAGTATCTGACCCATCAATCTTTAAGATCCCTAAAGAAACAGACTTCTGAATTCACCATTTGCTAGTTGACATAACTGATTGTAAGAGTTGGCATCTACAAATAAGACCAAATCAAAATTAACATAAGTAATTAAACATAAGACCATAGAAAATTAAAACACCAATTAGCAGTGCCTGATTATAATTTGGGGGTTTAAGTTGTGAACAAAATATTTGACAAACACCATTAACATAATACATGTGACACTATTTATTTCGAAAATTAAAAAGCAAATCCAATTAATAGATAACAAGAAAAACTATATAGTTAAAACAATATGCTTCGTACCAAATGTGGCGCCAAAGTCTGTCAATATTTCAGCACGGATAGAGTTGCTACTTTCAGCAATGCCAATAACCTCAACATAATTCATGACAGGGACTTGTGATGATAACCCTTTTACAGTTATCTGAGATTCATCGGTGGATTTTCCTGTGATTATACCACCATCAAAACGATTCACCTGAATCACTGCTCTTACTTTCTTTCCAATGAAATTGGGAAGAACTTGAGCATTGACAAATACAGCAGGATTTGAGATGTCCATAACCTAAAATAGAGAAGAGAAAAACCAACAAAATCGAAAAAAGAATCAAACTTTATGAGCCTAGCTTGAAAAGGGAATTAACAACTTCATTTTCTGATTTATGGGTAATCATCGAATACATCAAATAAACAGCAAGATCTAAAAATAATAAATATGATTTCATTTTTCAATTTTAACCTAATTCATAATTCAATAATAGTGTAGTAATCATCAAGCATGATAATGAGGGAAAATAAAAAAGAAGGAAAAAATAACGATTCAAAACAAAGTGTATGAGGACTTTCAACAAACAAGATAAGTGCATCAGAAAAAGGGGGAATTTAGAGACTGCGAATGAATAACTTCTCCAAACAAAAAACACGGATTGAATCATAGAACAATAATTATGAAGTACCGTAAATTATTGCTTCGGAGGATTGATCTTTTTTGAAACGATGTAAATGAAAGGAAGAGAAACCCTAATGAGTTTGCGTAATTTAGTCTGAGTAAGTGACACTCATTACTATGTATGTATGGAGAGCGAAAATAATAAAAGCGGGAAACGTAAAATTGCTTTTGTTCTTTGCGGCGGGAAATTGTAGCTGGGTTTACCATTCCTTCTCAAATCAATTATACCACTGTTATTAAATTAAAAACGTGAGAAAACGGAAGTCAAATAAATAAAAATAGAATAAAATAAAATATGTGAGAAAATAAAAATCAGAAAATTAAACAACTTTTATTTATTTGATAGGAGTGAAAAAAAGTTAGAGAAAAATATTAAAGTTTTTTTATTTTATTAAAAAAAAAATTAAGTTTTCTCCGTCGATAAAAGAATTTTTCTTTTTAGTAAAATTTAGACCACTACTAAAGAGAGACTACCAAAACTCTGAACTCATACCTCCACTTTAGGGAATTATACCAGGCACCCCCCCATTGTACCTGCCACCCCCCAGTAAATTTTAATGACCAATGTACCCTTGTAAAAAGTATAAAAACAAAAAAATTTACCATATTGGTTTTAGACCCACTTTCGAAAATATTGAAAAGTTCATGTTGGATTCGAAAATTTCAAACTTTCGAAGCCCATTTCAGTAAGTATTTCGAAAGTTTGGTTTTTATAAAACTTTCGAAGTGTAGAATTTTTCAAAAAATAGAATGTTTCGAAAGTTTATATGCATTTGAAATTTTCGAAGGTAATGAAAGTTTCGAAAATTTGGTGTTGTTGTAAACTTTCGATGCACAAAAACATTCGAAACTTTGGTGTTGTTGTAAACTTTCGATGCACAAAAAAATTCGAAATTTTGATGTTTAACAAAAGGTTCGAAAGGCATAAAAAGTGATAATTGAAAGTTATATGCTTCGAAAGTTTCCATTTTCCTATATTTTCGAAAATGATTTTCGAAAATTTTAAAATAAAACTGAAATTTTCGAAATTTTTGTTTAATTTTTTTTTATTTTTTTAAAATTAATATTATGTTATAAGTTAATATTAATTTATAAGTTAATATTATATTAAATTCATGTTATGAGTAGATTTTTAATTAAATTTGTTACTAATATTGAAATTAGGTATGAGTAGAGTTGATGTTTCTGCTTCAAAAAATGTTATAGATTCTACAGAAAAATTCATCACTGATCAGGTATTGTTATTATTACTGATGATTCATCAGTGATTAAATTTTTATCACTGATTAAATTTTCATCACTGATCAGTTAATGTTTTATTTAAAATGTATTTTGTAGGTATTTTCTTCTCGAGAAGATGTATTTGAATGGGCAAAAACCATTGGAATACAAAATGGAATTTTAATTGTTATCATTCGATCAGATAAAGCAACCGGAATTAGGGGAAGAAAAGACAAATTAATTTTGGGATGCGAAAGAGGTGGAAGATATATATCAGAATCAAAATTATCAGTAACTTGCTCTCATAAGGAAAACTGTCCATTTACTCTCAGATGTGTACCATTACGTGGCGGTGAAGGATGGAAAATTAGTGTTCGTTGTGGGACACACAATCATGAATTACTTGATACTGTAAATGGTCATTCTTATTTGGGGCGTTTAAACGAAGAAGAGAGGAAATTTGTCAATGATATGACAAAGTATAAGCTTGCACCGAGATTCATTCTAAATGCTTTGAAAGTGAGAAATGAAGCCAATGTCACTATTCCTAGTCAAATATATAAAGCAAGAAATACTTATCGATCATCATTGAGAGGTTCGTGCACAGAAATGCAGCATCTGTTGAAGTTAATACAAGAAGAAAATTATGTGCATTGGACAAGAAGACGGGAAGATTCAGATATTTTTGAGAGATATTTTTTGGACGCATCCTGATTGTATAAAGTTGTTAAACACATTTCATTTTGTTTTGATATGTGATAGCACATACAAAACAAACAGATATCGGTTACCATTACTTGAAATAGTGGGTGTCACATCTACTAGTTTGACATTTTCAGTTGGGTTTGCTTATTTGGAACAAGAGCGACAATATAACTTCATCTAGGCATTTGAAAAGGTACGAATGTTGTTCAAATCTGAGTCTTTGATTTCTAAAGTTATTGTGACTGATAGAGATCTTGCCATGATGAATGCGATTAGTGTTGTGTTTCCTACTTCAATACATTTGCTATGTCGTTTTCATATTGAAAAAAATGTTGGGGCAAAATGTAAACAATATGTCAAAAAGGATAGACAATAAGAAGTAATGGATTTATGGAAAAAGATTGTCTATTCGACTAGTGTGGAAGAGTATGATCATCATTTGCAACAGTTTGAGCTATTGTGTGCCGAATATATACTTTTTGTTGATTATGTGAAAGATTCATGGTTAACACCTTACAAAGAAAGGTTTGTCAAGGTTTGGACCAATAGAGTTATGCATTTGGGGAACACAACATCTAACAGGTATTTTTAAAATATGATTTGTGTTGTTTTAGCAAACATGATTTACTAGTTTATGTGATATGTTTTAATGTGTGTTATTTAATTTATTTGTAGAGTTGAGTCTGCTCATTGGAGATTGAAAAACATGCTTCAAACTAGTTTGGGTGATTTGTGTAAAAGTTGGGATGCAGTGAATATGATGTTGAAGAACCAAATATGTATCATTCAATCTTCTTTTCAGAAAACCATCAAGGACGTTGAGCACGGGTATAATTTACAATTTTTTCAAAATCTACATCATTGTGTTTCAAGAAAATGTATGAAAAAAATTTATAAACAGTTGGAAAGGGTGAAGATTGTAGGTACTAACAAAACAGAATGTGGTTGTTCAATTAGAACAACTCATGGATTACCATGTGCTTGTGAGTTGGCTATGTTGCAGATATATGGTAATGTTATCCCTTTAGATAGCATTCATGATTTTTGGAAACAGTTAAGCATTGCACATGAATTAGAGGATGAAGAATCTTTATCAGATTATGACTTTTCTGAAGAGTTGGAAGCAATGAAAGCGTACATGAAGAAACACGATGTTATAAGTCAAAGGATATTCAAGGCAAAAGTGCGTGAAGTTGTATTTCCACATACCACATCAATACTTGCACCACCAGAGAAAGTGAGAACCAAAGGAGCTGGTAAAAAGAAAAAAGAATTTGATACTCCTCGTGATCCTTCATATTGGGAGTATGTTGATGCCTGTCAAGAATCTGCAAATGCAATGCAACCATCTCAATCATCTCAACGATCTACAAGGCAACAATCTCAATCATCTCAACGTTCTGCAAGACGATATTTTAAGACACAATTTCCTACTTATATACATCCGTATATTGATGAGATAGTAGATGTTGTGGCTGATGGAAATTGTGGGTTTCGTGCAATTGCAGCATTGCTAGGTTGGACCGAAGAATCTTGGGCTTTAGTTCGATCACAATTGGATAAAGAGATTGGTCTACATAAAGATGTTTATTGTAATGTTTTTGATGACAATGTTGAATCAGTGCGCAACTCATTGAAAATATCAAAATTGGGTGCTCAAGGAAAAGATAAGTGGATGTCTTTACCTGACTTGGGTTTCGTGATAGCAACACTATATAATGTCATATTGGTGTCGTTGTCTCGTAATCTGAATATGACATTTTTCCCGCTAAATAAAGCACAATCAAAAGATACTTTTGTTCACTCTTTACTAGCAATTGGATTTGTTAACGACAATCATTGGGTACAGGTAAAATTAATGTTGTTTATCAAATTAATATTTGTATTTAATTTATTATTTTGATAAAATTAATGCTTAATGTCTTTTACCCTTTTTTATTCAGATTAAATTGAAGTCTGATTGTCCTTTACCACCTACGTCACAAAAATGGAAAGACTTTTGTAGTGACACAGCAAAGACTTGGGAAGTAGCTTATGCAGTACGTATGAAACATTGGGAATGCATCGATCCATCATTTATTACATCATCGTGTATTTCATTAAACGAAGATTAGAATATATTGTATTTAATTTAATTGATCATCGTGTAAAAAGTTCTCCAGTTGATTATATTGGAAAAAGTCTGAAATCGGTTTGATTTCAGGACTGGACGTAGGCTGTCATACTGACAGCCGAACCAGTACAAATCCTTGTGCACAATCTTCTTATCTTTTTAATATTGCATGAATGATTAATCTTGATAACACATAATACATATCACATAACACATATCACATAACACATAATATGTCAAATATCTCAAATTACATCACATAACACATATCACATAACACATAATATCTCAAATATCTCAAATTACATCACATAACACATATCACATAACACATAATATCTCAAATTACATCGTCGTACAGCTGACTTAACTCACTTAAAATCTCATGAATTTCACTAAATGGCTGAACCATATTAATGGCTCTACGTACAAGCTCAGCTGCTCTACGATCTCGGTCAGAAGATGGACCAGCATGTGCAGAAGATGATGGACCAGCATGTACAGGAGATGATGGACCAGCATGTGCAGTAGACGGAGGGATGATTAGAGGATGTGTAACACTCATGTACCATGCATAATAGTCTGTAGTGACCTCTCCAGGAAAACTCGCAACATGATATAATCTTCGAAACGCCGATACAGATGATCGCATAGTAGTTTGCCACACCCAATCTACACTGTCCGGCCTCGGAGGAACATTAGGAGGAATGCACTGAATACGACCAAATTGTCGAAGACATCGCTCCGGCAAATATGGTACTGAGACTCCACCAAATCGAAGATAACCAGAGAACATCGAAAGAGATTCAAATGGATGATTAGATCGATCATCATCATATGGTGTAAAGATTACATCATCGAGTGTCAATGCATCAAGTCTCTGGCGATAGGTCAGTAATCCACCTTCAACCGCATGTTTTGCAGTCCACTTACATGTTCTTGGAAGATGTGCAGGAACATCACCTCTATTACCCCGCTTACAAATTCTAGGAAAGTGTTCGTAAATCCAGCACTGCAACATAAATAACATAATAAATAATCAGTAAAATAAATACTTATTTTAAATAATACAAATTAATAAATAAAATAACTAAATAATTAAATAATATGATATACCTGTAATAGAGTCATGTAACCTCCCAACTGTCGAGTGTTGTGCATTGCCCCATCTCCTAGGTTGTCATAAAGGAAAACCAATGCCGCGGAAGCCCATGAATAGTTTCGACAACGGTCCAAATCAATAAATAAACTGATGTATTTCGCCTCCACACGCGTATGTGTTTTATCGGCGAAAATTGTGCTGCCAACTAAATGCAATAGATACGTTCTAGCCGCACAATCAAACTGATTAGTTTGAATGAGACGAATATATAAATCACGTAACCATTGCAATCTATATTGGACACATTTATTATAATTAATCTCAGCAAATGATTCTTCCCATGTTGCACCTAAATACTCATGTGCAGCTTTTGCAGCATTGTTGGTGTTCATATTCACAGGTGCACTAAAAAATTTACCATGGGGTGATATATGAAGGAGAGTCGCAACGTCGTCTAACGTAATAGTCATCTCCCCAATTGGCAAATGAAATGAGCTGGTCTCCCTGTGCCATCTTTCAACAAATGCTGAGATCAGACCAGCATCAACCATAGTCAGGTAAGCTGAAGATAGATGTAGCAGGCCAGATTCCCGAATCCAATGCTTTACAGGATCTGGCACAGGTACTTCCGCAAACTTCTTCAACTTTAAGCCATGAGTAATTACTTTTAACGATCCACGATCCTGTGAGTAAACAATTAAACAATTAAACATACACTAAATAAATAAACTTAATTTAAATACATTGATAATTGAATTAATAAATTTATTTAAACAATTAATTAAATAAACTAAAATATATAATTGAATTCATAATTTTAATTATTTAATTAATTATATAAACTAAACTTAAATACATTGAATTAATAATTGAATAAATGTATTTAATTAAACAATTAACTATATAAACTAAATTAAATAATCATATATTATTAATTGAATAAATACTTTTAAATAAACAATTAAATAAACAATTGAAATATACCTCTCCTTCCCATAACCTCCGAACCACGTGGTGTTCATACTGTGTCAACAAGTGTGTTCTCATCGGTCCTCCAGGAAATCCAGCATGTGCAGCATCATCAGCATGTTCCATCTGAGGCTCATGGATATCCTCCTCCATTTGAGGCTCAGGGACATCCTCCTCCATCTGAGGCTCAGGGACATTCTCCTCCATCTGAGGCTCAGGGACATCCTCCTCCATCTGAGGCTCAGGGACATCCTCCTCCATCTGAGGCTCAGAGACATCCTCCTCCATCTGAGGCTCAGGGACATCCTCCTGCATATGTGCATGGGCAGTAGACTCGACGGCATCATCATGGATGTCTTGTCTTCGACGACGCTGCCTAATTGGACGATTTGCTTCGTTTCGTCGTCTATTTGATGCTGTTGGTGGAATTCTCTCTGCACCATCTCCTCTATCACCACCTATAATAAATATTAAAAATATTATAACAACACAAATAAATAAATAATATAATAAAAGACAACTATTAAATCTAATCATATATATTATATAAATATAAACTATTAAATTCAACTGATTAAAAATTTAAATTTTAATCAAATTACCTCTATCACCACCTATAATGTTGCGAATAATTTGGCCGAATGCACCTCTCATCCTAGGCACTGCAACATATCAATATATAAATATTTTTAAATATATATTATAATAAAAGACAAAAAAAAATGCAATAAATAAATAAATACAACAAAAAAAAGGCAAAAAAATAAGGCAAAAAAATAAGGCAAAAAACAAGGCAAACACAAAGTCAAAGAAAAAGTCAACATAAAAAATTTCACAAGTTTCCTCCTTCAATTTCGAAACTTTCATCCTTCCATTTCGAAACTTTCATTTCCATTTCGAAAGTTTCAGTACCACTTCGAACCTTTGCATGAGGAAAACTTTCGAAATTTCCATCTGGCCATCATTCGAAAGTTTAAAATGTTCGACATGTATTTCGAACCTTTCAGGATGGGGAAAGTTTCGAAGTTCAACAAGAAATGGGTTTCAAAGTTTCGAAGTGTATATGAAACTTTCGAAATTTCCATCTGGGTTTCCTTCGAAAATTTCCATCTTTTGAAAAAAGTTTCGAAGTTCAACAAGAAATGGGTTTCAAAGTTTCGAAGTGTATATGAAACTTTCGAAATGGTTAATATGGGTCTCGAAGGTTTCAGATGCATGCAAAAGCTTCGAATTCTGGATTCCTCCTTACTTTTGAGTTTCGAAGATTTGCAATGTTTCGATTTCAACTTCGAATTTTTAAAAGTTTCGAATCATTCAGTGAAAAAATAGATTGTGAAAATTTATTTTGGTTTTTATAGAGGTAATTGAGGGCAAATAAGTCATTTACGCATGGCTGGGGGGTGGCAGGTACAATGGGGGGGGTGTCTGGTATAATCCCTCCACTTTATTGGTTTATGTGGGCTATTTTCTTCACTTTCGACATCAACTCGAAAGTCTGCATGCATCCCAAAAATTATAAAATGTTGCACATCTTAATGTATACTTTAAGACAATTTGTGCACTTCAAATGCACACCTTTCAAGGGTTTTTTAGTAGCGAATAAGGGGAAAATAGCTCCATCAACTTATTAGATACTAGTATACTAATGGCAAATTCACTCTTGTGCAATCCTTACATGGTGTGAAAGGCTTGCTTTCTTCATCCAAGTAAAACATGTTTGCTTCAATGAAAATCATATTCCCTCTAGCCTTAAATATAAAAGGATAAAGAAATCAACAATATTTTCAATTTCTCCGCCTTCTAGATGGTCTCAATTTCAGTTACCTTGGTCTCCAGTAGGACCAAAATCAATCTTAATGCACCCCCCTTCAGTGGAATCCAATGCTTTTAAGTTTCAACAACATCTAGAAGAAGAGAACCAAATTACACACTAAACTTGTGTTCCCACAGCAGCAGAAATATCAAATATCACTATTAGCTGGCAACAACATGCGAAATTGCGAAGAAATCATCTAATGCATCAAACAGTGCGATACATTCAAACTAGGCAAACATAATAATAGTAGTTTTAGAAAACAAACTTATGTCCTATAACTTGTCTCCTCTCTTTATTTTCTAAAATGATTCATTAAGTTACACAGACACCAACATAGTTTCGCAATAACCAACTACATAACACATGGTCAAAGCAAGCGTAGAAAAGCTAACAATAAGCACATATCACTTAGTAGAGTTCTTCCTCCTTGTGGGTGTAAATCACAATGTCTGATTTCGGGTATGAGACGCATGTGAGAAGATAACCCTTCTCAATTTGCTGGTCATCGAGAAAGGATTGATCAGACTGATCCACAGAACCTGAAACCACTTGGCCGGCACAGGTAGAACATGCACCAGCTCTGCATGAGTAAGGTAGATCCACCCCAGCATTTTCAGCTGAATCCAGAATGTAAACATCATCGGGGGCATCGAATTCGTTCGCAATACCGTCTGGTCCAATCAGTTTCACTTTGTATACTGCCATTGCAGACACTCTAAATGAAGAAGATTTTAGTCCAAATACTTTGGACACATTCTTCACAGATCTCAAAGTTGATGGACTCTTCATAAGAGCACAAGATGTCTTAGAGGTTGTTGTTCTGTACGAGGAAGTTGTTGGAAGTCTCATGGTGGCGGACATATTCACAACTGACATTTTTATACCTGTATCAAAATAAATATAGACAAAATGTGTCTTTAGAATTAACCACAAGGAAAACAACTATGAGCCTTTTGGTGAAATAATTGCTTATTTTCCCCCCTAAAGCTATCATAGGAAATTTTTTATCACAAGCTTTTATTTTGGTCCCCAAATAAGTAAATATGTCGGCAACAAAAAACATCAATAGAAATAGAAAAGAAAAGAATGCAAGAAAACAACTATGTGAATCAAAGACAATTTAAACAAAGAAGGTCACCCAATTATCCAGACAACAGTGTTACAGCACCAATATAGTGTCTAAAACATTTTGAGCTATTTCACAAAATAATAGCGATTTACTCAAATTTCACAATGCTAAAGTGCTATAGCCGCTTTTTAACAACACTGCCTCCACAATGACTTAAAAGTGGCCAATCATCATAATGACATTTATTTCAAACATATGTTGTATATATACTAGAACAATCAAGGATAAATTACACAATACTCCTTTGCAATTTGGTCCCCTCAAGTTTTCTTTGCATCACTTAACCCACTTAGCTTTAGTTTAACTCGAAAGCATCAACTTTTAGGTCAACTTCTACATAATTGTAAAACTTTATCAGTCTACCACCTTAAAGTTTGTTTTGGAGGCTGTTAAAGTTAAGAGAAGAAATTTTGAATCAAACCAAAGTTAAGACAATCAAGTAATATTATATTACCTATGTCCCTAATTATAAGCATTCATGGACAAAAAAAATTTGTCTCTAAATATAATCCCATTTTCAATTTACCAGTTGCATTTATTATTTTTTTCCAAACATAACACTAATTAATCATGCTAAATGCTAATTTGTCTTGGAATATGAAAAGTCATTATTGAATACATCAATACACAAAAGACATTTTAATCATTTTTCTATAAAAATGAACACACTTACACTACCGATTTTTCTTAATAAGAGTGAAATTTGGAACAGGGTTTATATTTAGGGAGGGAGGTAGTACAAAAAATGAGGGTGTTTATTGGCAACGATACAAGTAAAAGGGAGTAATAATGTGTAATACAAATGTCATTTGAATAAGTCACAATTTAGCTTCTTTATAAAATAGTAAAAAAAATCTGTGAATTTTCCACTAGAATGACTCCAGTAGGAATCTTGATTTCTTAGGTTTGTATGTACAATATAACTGTCGTGCTCATTTAACTTCATTATTACAATGAAGTCATAAAGCAAGTTAAATAACCAAAATTGAAAGGGAAGAATATTGAAACAATGAACTCACTAGCATTACATTTACAAGATGTAAAAATGACAACTGACAATAGTTTGGGAAGTATATTGATTAAGATCACAGTCAATACTGGATATAATGAAGTAAAAGTTGCGAGCTCATAAGTTCAAGTAATTCTTTTTTTCTTCTCTTTTATCTTTTTTGCATACTCAGGCAGTAAGAAATTGTATCTCAATAATAATCACATGAATTATGATGTACCTGATACCGTGCAAAAATACATATACAATTTAACTAAGGTATAGAGTTATAACCTGTGATTCTATATGCATCTTAAATTATTGTTGGAACATAAAGTACAAGCGGTAGGCGGTAGCAGTTCACCAGCTAAAATAGTTATAGGATACAAGATTGAAATAACACAGGCTATTATGTTATCCCAATTAAATTGATACCACTACACGTATCAATCATTTGCAATACAAAACAAAATATTGATAAAATACACTAATCGAAAACCCATGAAAAGGTCAAAATAATAATAACCTGTAATTCAGAAGGTTCCGTCTATTGAGAACTAACTCGTCAGTTCAGGTCAAAAAAATCACATTGGACTAAAATAATAGTGAGTCTTAACTTCTTATCAAAGTGTCTAGGTGTCCGATACCAATACATTCAATCAATTTATTATCGGTGTGTATACATGCATCATGGTATTAGTTTTGACAGTTAACTTATGAATTGCAAAATGAGACAGTAACTATGATATTGAATTCTATATTTCCCCGTATGTTCCAGGCTTGAATAATGAAATTGAACTTTGATCGAGGGTTCCTAGAATTATTGGTGAGAGTAACAATAATAAATTAAAATTAACGGATATGCAAAACAGCAACACATTGTAGATCACGATAAAACAATAGAAAATAGCAACAAAATTTGTGATCTAAAAGTATAAAAATTAGGCATCAAGAAGGAAAATAACTTAGGGGTAAAGACGCACGCTTACAGTGAGTGAGAAAGTTTGAGGGAGCGAGAGCGAGATTGAAAATGATGGAAGGCGTATCCTATTACTTTATTAATAGGTTTGGAAAATGACCTTTTGAGTGTTCGGCGGGACACAATTAAAACGTGAGTATGAGTAACTGATCTATTTAAGTGCCCTTTCCAGAGTTCAACTCCAACGTTTCTCTTCGTCAGTGGTAAATTTATTGTTAGACTTGTATTTATTGTTGGAGTTGGACCATGTAAATAAAATTAAATATAAATTAAATATTAATTTATAAATTAAATTATGAGACTCAATATTATTTTAATAGATAAATTATTGAAATAACTAATGATCCATTTGTTTTAAAATGACGTGGCAAAGTGAATACTATTTGAAGAATACGTTAATAAGTGTTCTATTAATGTGTAAGATTAGTCACTCTAGTTGAATATTTTATATTAAAATATTTATGTACTATTAGCTTCTCTCGAGAACAAAATAAACAAAAATTTATTATTTTTTTAAAAAAATGTACCCTTAGAACTCATCCCTCTTAATATTTTAAAAATTCAATCAAGCAAACTTGTTCAAATAAAAACTAACCAGTTGTTGGATTGGTTCAATCCTGTTTGAACCATACTATGATCTAAGTAGGATTAAACCACAATCGATTCTAGCACTTGTTTGTTTTTTTATAGGTTTTATATTTTTCTTTTAATAATTATTTATCGATTAGTCATTCAAGTTAGATAAACTAGTTAAACAATGAGTCGAAAGTCTAATTAGTTTAATACCTGAATTAAGTTGTGAAACATTAGTTTCCTCCCCCCCTCCCATTCCTTTGGTTGTCACTGCAGTTCACCATTTTGAAAAAAGTTTTTTCCTTCGTTTAAATTTCTAGTTAACCAAAAATTGTGTTCCAAAAACTAATTTCCAAAATTAACATTAAACATATTGAAAATTAACGTGTTTAAAAAAACTTAAAAACAAAATAGTGTTTCCTTGTAGGGGTCAGGTACCAAGGGAGAGGGAAAAAGAGAATGGGCATAGAAATAGAGTAGGGAAGAGAAAAAGGTATTCGAGTGATTTTAGATAAAAAAATATATAGTAAATGTAGCATTGACTAATTATAGGGTTGCAAAATAAGTGCTCCCCCCAAAACCAATAAATATAAGACTTGAGCTATAAATTGTGAGCCCAAATCACAAAAGAACTTTGGGAGCTTCTTTATCTACTCCCGGAAATATATTTCCAAACAAAAACACATTTTTAACACAAGTGCAATTTTTTAAAAACAAAGGAGGAAATAAAAGCAGCTCTCGTTAACTTTTTTGGTCGAACCAAATAAAGCCTCTATTCATACCAACCTATCCTAGCCGGGGCACCTTGATCATAATCTCCATACACATGATAAGGTGATATTGGTGGACCTGATATGTGCCTAATCAAGGCATAGCAATGGCAGGTCAGAACACAACTTCCCTGGACAAGAGTAATCACTGCAGTTACACACGAGTTACAGAATCACAGCTAAGGTCTTTGGAACATTCAGATTATCATGCAAAAGTATCACAATTTACAACAAGAGAAGTTTGTTACTCTATTATGCAGCCCTGCAATCCTCTTTCTATTGTGTCATAAGCAATCTCGAAACAAATATAACTAAATCTTACGCTATGAACAACTTGAGCTTTGAGTCAGACAGTTTAACAATTGACACAAATCATAACTTGGTAAAAAATTACACTTGTTATAATTATCCATGCACAGTGAAATGGTCTCCACTGGGGTTCCAGTTTTTCATAACATGAGCATCCCATTGCATCAGTTTCCACTAGCATGCTCGAGCAGAAGAAGCCAACTATAGAGCAATTAGTAACCAGATAATAGGTTCTAGATTAATTGGAAAACAACAACGCTAAGAAAATTGACGCACAAGGAGAATCTATTTTACACTGTGATTGACAAAAAGAATAAGATTAAGTCATCGACTCCACACCCATACCCCTACTTCTTTGGCCCAGACAACCGGTGAGCAGACCATTCTTCAAGTGCCTTGCGATGGAGAGCATTCATGCGAATGTAAGGTCGTTTTTGTTTTATCAGCTTTTCAGCATTCTTCCAATCCTCTGTGATACCTAGTGCCACTAACAGTGCACACATAACAGCAACACTTCTTCCATGACCTTTACACAGGAAAGGGAAAACAAAACACAATGATGTTAGTTATATCACATTCATATGGGCAAGCATAGCAGTCTGGCTGGACAGTAATTAAATAATGTAACATTTACATTGTAACTTGTTGATACAATATTTTATAGGTCTGATAAACTGTTTACAACTCTACTATCAGAAGTGGCAGACAATGCATCCATGAGACAATTTCATGTGTTTATCCTTGCTAATTTGTAAGTTACATGCGGACACAAATAGAAAGTCAGAAAACTTATGTCATTGCATGTGTTTATTGGGAGATCTAACAACAACAATCAGAGTCTTTCTTTACCAGGTAGGGTCGACAAATATATTTAGTACTGCAAATAGGAGGCATTTATCTACCTTACTGATAAAATTATGGGCTTTCTAATCCTTGCATGTGTGTTATTCTAACCAACATAAATATTTTAGGTTTTGCAGCTGAAATACTGATCATAATGATGAAAGAGCAATCACAAAGTGATAAACACTCAGTAAATTGCGATCTTTAATAACTTTCCTCACCTTTCAAAATTCAAACATGGCAACGGCCCACAACTAAGTGAGCATTTGTTTTTCAATCTTCAAATAAAAAGACATATTTGGCTTCATTCCTAATTTTCACTTTCCTTTATATTTTTCTTTTAGTATAAGAGATACAAAAGCCACTTATCTAAAACAATATAAAAAACCTAATGGGTCATTTTTGTTGGGTTTCTTATCCTAGTGTCCGTAGACAGCAGCATAAACCAGTGTTACAATTCAATGTACCCTATAAAGGCATATTTAACAAACTAAAGAAAATTGTAAGTGGCCTTCTTTGATATGGCAAGCAAACAAGGATAATAGATCATTTAAAAAAATTAGATTTTCATTGCCGTCTAGAAAATGAAGTATGATTAGGTCCTTCATATGTCTTAGAATTTTAACTTTACAGAAACCATAAAGTCACACAAACTAATGGTTATAGATGGCCTTCTATTTTGACCTTATCTCAATTCGAATTTAGATAGGAGAATTTGAACTTTGGATCAGTGTATTTATTTGTAAAAAAAAATTCTTCAATTTCTAAACCATCCTGTTATCACCAGATGTTTCTCTTGACAAACAAAATTTTGAAGCTCAAAACTCTTAAAGAAAAGGCATTTGTTTGAACAACAGCAATTAGTATTAAGTAGGATTAACACAGACAAAACAGAAAAATGAATTACCACGCCATCATATAATTGTCAATTGAAGAAGTGACACGGTAAACATGGTTGTTTGCCAGCAGAAAACCAACACTTAGAATTAGAATGGTTGTAGGAAGTCACATAATTGTTACATAAACTGTCGAAACAAACCACAACCAAAAAAAAAACGAAGTTCATTAAGGAACTTATCACATGAAAGACATAGAAGTATTGTAAACACAAGGAAATCCTCAACTACTTGAAAACAATTATCCTATAAGAATATAAGATGCTAGTATATTGTAAGGGTGAATAATGTTCAATTTCTAAGAGATTTACAGCTTAAAAAGTGACTCACTACAATACCAATTGATAATAAATATTACTGATTGCCAATTAAACTACCATGCCCTTGTGCAAACATGATGTAATACTACAATACAGAAGCAACAAAACAACAAACAAATCTATTTATCTTTTTATCTATTCCTCGAAAAGTATTCCCCTAAAAACACTTGGCAAAATTTCATATCTTACACCAACACTTCAGATTCAAGGCGTGTCCTGTGCCAACACAACACCGTCATATGTAATTCTATTCAATTACTTCCATTTTCTTAAAATATTACTAACAGTGTGTTGGTGTCAGTGTTTCATAGAATTTTAAACAATTGTTTCTCGCCATTTTTTTGTCATATGTGTGATCTTGCACATGATCATTACCATTATATACAACAGTCAAAAACCAAGCACCATTCATTCAATCATTCATTCAATCTATGAAGCAGAGACACTGACAGGGTAATATTTGAGAAAATTAATTATTTGAATACAATCATCGTGACCATGTAGGGACATTCGATTAAAAGTGTCTGTGCTAGAGAGCATTCAATGATAAACAAGTTACTAATTGAAGTAGAGTGAAAGTGATGAGTAATTACCATAAGCACAATGAACAAAAATGGGTCTATTGAGATCCCTTTTCCTCCGAGCCCATTTAACAGCAGATTCGATATCACCAGGTTGAGGTGACCTAGTATCCCATGTAGGAATACACCTATAAGGCAACCCACCCGTAAAACCCTTCAACCTCGGAAACTCACAAGTACAATCAATAATAGCAGGATCACCAGGAGGCAACTTTTCCGGCGAAGAAGGCCAACCACCAACATAAAGTCCGTCGTGAACTTCCGTATACGGCGGTTCACCACTTCTGAGTCTTCGAAGTGTGGAGAATAGTCGAACGAAGTAAATATAAGGACTGAAGATTATAAGTGAAATAATAGGGAAAGATCCATCGGAGTTTTTGCCTAGGAGTAATGGAAGATCGATTGATGGATTTGATGCGACTGAGACTAAAAAGGATATTAAGGCAGCGTAGAGGAATGGAATGGATAAGAGGTTGAAACCTAGGGTTCTTAGGTATGCGAATAATAGGAATAGTGTTGTTGCTTTTAGTGCTATTAACACTGATATTCCTACGCCCATTTTTTCTTCTGGATTTAGGATTCTGATTACGGAAAGGGGTTTAGTTTACGTGCAGTATTTATAGAGATACATCAACAGCAATATCAGACAAATTTGAAATCGACGATGATGAAATGAAACTGAACAACCGGAGATCGGGGAAACGGTCTATGCTATTACCATTGGTTGACGCAGTTATGTACCGTGAAACCGTTTTGACGTCGTTTGATTTTTATTTTTATTTTTATTTTTAAAAAGGCTAAAGTAATGTAATTTTTTTTTTCATTTTGCTTCCCACACCCCTCATATTTTTGTAGATTCCAAATATCTAAAATATCAGTCCCTCTTTATTCACTTAACCCCTCATTTATATCTTCATCATCTTCATCTTCATTAACCTAACATCTTCAATATTCTTCATCTTCTTCAATCATTTTGATACCTTTCATCTTTAATAATCTTGAATCATCTTCAATTTCTTCAACATTTTCATCATTATAGTGACTCAATTCAACTAGGTATGTGTGTTGTTGTGTTTTGTAGTTTTTTTCTTTTCTTTTCTTTTCGAAATCTGGATTTTGTACGTGAATTGAGTTCACGTACGTTTACGTGAAATGAGTTCACGTACCTGATAATATTAAGAAAATACAGATGATACGTGAATTAGGTTTACGTAAATGTATGTGATTTAAGATTGCGTACATCAATTGAGTTTAAGAATTCATATGAGCTACGTGAACTCAGTTCACGTAAATGTCAGTTTTTTTGAAACATCTGAATCATACGTGAACTGAGTTTACATGTGTACTTGAATTCAATTCACGTATTTGCTACGTGAACTAAGTTCATGTACACATACGTTAACTCAATTCACCTAATGCTGCTAAAAAAAACCATTGCTTACTTGATTGAAGATGATTGAAGTGATTGAAGATGGTGTTGAAGATGATGTTGAAGATGATTGAAGATTGCTTACTTGATTGAAGATGATACTTGGTTTATGGTTGAAGGTGTTGAAAATGATTGAATATGGCAAAAATGATTCAAGAATGTAGATGATTGAAGATGAAGGTGTTAGGTTAATGAAGATGAAGATAGAAATGTTGAGTTAATTGAATAAAGAGGGAAGGGTAGTTTGGGTATTTTGGATTTACAAAAAAATTGAGGGGTGTGGGAAGCAAAATGAGGGGTCTGGGAAGCAAAAGTTATTTTTTTTATTCCTTAGTAAATTAAATTTTATTTTATTAGGTTAAACAAATGGAAAAAGGGAAGAAGATTTTAAAGATAAAATCAAAAAAATTGAAAATATATATGATTGTGATTGTTAGTTTATACAAGATTGAGATATTTATTGACAGAAAAAAATGTATTGTTAAATTATATATATATATATATATATATATATATATATATATATATATATATATATATATATATATATATATATATATATATATATATATATATATA
>JBBPBR010000005.1:15315125-15367520 GCA_037974775.1 Cicer pinnatifidum
AAAAAAAATAATAACATTGTTAACATTTTAAAACATAAAAGATTAAATTATCACTTAAAATTAAAATAAATGACCAAATAAAAAAAAATAAAAGACTAAAACGTTAACTGAAATTAAGTTAAAGGACTACATGTGATATTTATCCTATAATAATTTATAATTAACTTTAATAACCAATAATTTATATCACTTACTTTGTTATTTAAACTGCATTGTTCACCGTTGATTTTTTTTTTTTTTTATAGTTATAATAATAATTTTCAAATTTTTCCACCAAAAAGTATATTATTGTTTTAAAATTTGTAGAAGTGACCGGATCCATAAACGGGAAAAATATATCTGAAATTTGATAATTAATGAACAATTCTTAATTTGATAATTTAAATGATACGAGGGTTTTAAATAGGATAAACGATATGCAATAGTAGTGTTTTTAGCAGAGAAGTGAAACTTTGTAAGAAGTTGGTGGCAGAAAATGGAAGAACCGAAAGAAGAAACAGTTCTAGCGACGATGAATCTGGAAGACGACGAGTTTGATACCAAGGAAAGAGTTCTTCAAAAGTATTTCCTTCAAGAATGGAACCTCGTCAAATCATTCATCGACGACACCGTTTCCAATTCCCGTGTCTCCGATCCTTCTTCCGCTCACAAAATCAGATCCATTGTAAGTATTCTACTTTCTTACATGTTCACATTACGAACTTCGTGCGGTTTTCGTTCATATTCGTGAATAACGACTTTCGTTGACATTTTTCTTGCAGATGGATAAGTATCAAGAGCAAGGTCAACTTCTAGAACCTTACCTCGAAAGCATAATTCCACCAATGATGAACATTATTCGTTCAAGAACAGTCGAACTCGGTGTAATTTCAGATGAAATTCTCGAAATAATAAATCCAATCTGCATAATTGTTTATTCAGTAGTTACAGTTTGTGGCTACAAATCAGTGATTAGGTTTTTTCCTCATCAAGTTTCTGATCTGGAACTTGCGGTTTCTCTACTTGAAAAATGTCACCACACGAATTCGGTTTCGTCACTGAGAGAAGAAAGCACTGGGGAAATGGAAGCTAAATGCGTGATATTGTTGTGGCTTTATATACTTGTTTTGGTTCCTTTTGATATATCTAGTGTTGATACTAGCATTGCAAGCAGTGATAGTTTAACTGAGTTTGAGCTTGTACCTCTTGTGTTGAAGATAATAGGGTTTTGTAAGGATTATCTTTCAGCTGCTGGGCCTATGCGTACTATGGCTGGACTTGTGCTCTCAAGGCTACTTACTCGTCCAGATATGCCAAAAGCCTTTATGAGGTTTATTCAATTGCCTTTATAGCTTGTTTAGAAGTTATTTTGAAAAGTTTATTTGGATTTATATGTAGTACAAGCACAAAGTGCTTGGAAGAGCTTATTATAGTAACTTACGGCATGTCCATAAGCTATTTACATCTTATTTTAGTAAGGTCTCCAAGATAGCTTATAGGAAAAGTTCATATGGAGTTTATGTAGATTGTAGAGCTCATTTCCATTCCCTCTTTGATCCTAGAAAGAGCTTATACATAGATTTAATATGATACGACAATTGCTTAATTAAGATGTTCATTCAAACACCTTCTTAGCTATGAAGTATTGACACAAACACTGACATCGGACATGACATGCACACACTGCTAATAATTTGAGAACATGGAAGTGATTGCACGTAACCACATTTGTTAGATACCGGTATTTAAGGAAAGTTTCGTAACAATGAAAGCTTTGCTTAAATCATTAATTCATTATTTAATTATTTTTTGCTCATGTTTACAAATATAAGAAAAAAAATTGTTGACTATCTTGATATGTCTATGTTTTACAGCACCAGCTCGCAAATCACAACAGTTCTGTGTTAATGTGTTATCACTCTCAGGCATGTTGAGGCTTGTATTCATGCCTGCATTTGTGTTGTATAGAAGCTATTGTTTCACTAATCATCATGTTAAAATCTGAGAACTGAATCACCTTACCGCTGCTGCATAAACTGACTTTTCTAATTGCTTCAGCTTTGTCACGTGGACACACGAGGTCATGTCTTCTGTAACTGAAGATTTACTCCAGCATTTCCAATTACTTGGTGTCATTAATGCACTGGCTGCTATTTTCAAGGTTTGTTTTAACTTTCATGTATACCATCAAGTGCAAGTGTTTTTCACCATTATTTATGTTAGAATTTCTTCAAAATTTTGTTGAGGGAGAGAATGATGATATGTATGACAGATAAGGATAATTCTATTATTTTAGGGATCATCTATTATTGTTTTATTATTGTGTTACTTTATTTCTATGAATCTTGTTAGCAATCGTATTTATTGGCCTTAATTTCAGCTTTGAGTTTTAGGGTCTCCTAAATATTACTGCTGTTTGAATCGAAGCTTCCGGAGGTTGTTCGGAGAAGTTTAGGGCTTGTCATGCCTGATTGCTTGCTTGCTTGCCAAGAAATTTCTGTTTGGCTTATTATTGTTTCAGTTGTCTTATTGAGCTATCTTTCTATAGATACTCATCTGTTTGACTTATATACCACATCCCTTAGTTATTTTCCAGCCATGCGTCGCGGTGCGTGATACTCATCTGTTTGACTTATATACCTATCTTTCTATAGTGGTGCGTCGTGGCCAACCCCAAAAGTGGGATAGCAAGTTCTGGGATAGGCGGGATAACTGCTATTTTTTGGACAAATTACATGAATAATACTATATAAACCTATATTTAATGCAAAATTAACAAATGAATCAAACTCTAAAACATTCATAATTAGTAATAAAAATTCACAAATCTTACTCTTAGCCAAAACATACATTGAAATACCAACAAACGTCAAATGAATGTTAAAACAAATTAATAAAATAAGTAAATATTAAAACTCAAATGAATGTTCTAGCATAGGAATAAAAAGTAAGCATCATCTTCTTCAGCATATTCTTCTTCCTCTTCTTTTTAGGTGAAAGTAGAAACAACAAAACATAGAAGAATTAATAGCAGGATCTCGCTGGAAAACGCTGGGATTAACTATGCCGGGATAGCGAGATCTCGCTGGGGTCTTGTTTCACGCTGTTGCGGATCACGCCGTCGCGGTTAGGCACTGCACCGCACCGGGATCTCGCCGGGAAACGTTGAAATTAACTACCTAAATATCATCTTAGCTTCTTTTTTATTTAACGTATACATTTGTAACAACCTTTAAGATTAGTAAAATTTAGCTTGAGTGGGAGTATTAGAATATCAGCTAAATATTTTTGGAGATAATGATGCATAGTAGATTAGGTTAATTATGTTATTTTAGTGATAATTTGTTCCCTTATGTTTAGGGGTTTTATTTGTCAGGAACGTTATCTTATTTTTAATGCTTTTGTGTTATCTTTATGAAGCTATTTTTCCTTTTTTAATTAACAAGGATTGGGAGCCTATTATGAGTGTAAATAATACTTTTGGGTTTGTATTTTATTTTGACTTGATAATGTATCAAGTCAATGTTATACTATTCTGAATTGTTTTTTCTCTTTTCTTTTCTCCTTCTTCACTTAAACCCTATAATGTTACAAATTGATAATATCTTTTTCATGCAAATTGATATGCCATCATCATGATTCAAATTGATCGAGCACTCCAGTTAGCTTGTGGAGGAGACAAGCCATCATGTTTAGCTTTGTTTTCAAGTATTTAATCAGAGCAATCATATCTAAAAACTGTCTTCGTTGCCTTTAACGATTCTAATTGTTATAACCTAAATCTATAAGCAGGTAGGCAGTCGAAATCTCTTGCATGATGTAATTCCTATCGTTTGGAATGACACTTCAATGTTGTACAAGTCCCCAAATGCAGCTCGAAGTCCATTGCTCCGCAAGTATCTGATGAAGTTCACCCAAAGGATTGGGCTTACTTCCCTTCCTCATCGTTTACCCTCATGGCGTTATACGGTTAGATTTTATCTAATTCCAGTTTGACGGAATCTTATATCTTATGTTTGAAGACACTTTTTTTTTTTTTTTGCCTACTTGCAAGTACAATTATCCATATTTTGTTTATTTCTACTTTGAGCTGGCATTTAAATCACAGAAACTAATTAACTATAGTTATATGCATTATCCAGAAATGCATGCTATGCCAACAAAATAACTAGTGCTTTTACCATTAGTCAAGACAAGAACTTGATTTAGAATTTGAAACAAAACTTGGTGGATGAAATTGGAGCAATTATTGATAATGGAAATATGAAGAGTTTAACTCAGATCCCTTGGGCAATTTGACCATGGTACCATGTGGGATAATTGGTCCTCTTAAAAATTTGATATACAATTAACAAAAGTATTTTTATCATGTTTCACACCCAAGTCAACTAGTTGAACCAAACTTCAGACTTAAGCTTTGAATTTAGTTGTTTGAGCCCTTGATAAAAGCTAACTGTATCAACCACATAAATTTATACTCCAGTGTTTGGTTCTCATTAATATTACTTTTTATTTTTTATAGATTCTCATCAGTGTTACTAAAAAAGGGCAACAAACATAATAGTATTATAGCCACTTTTTAGGAGGACAGTTGTATATTAGTTGTTGTTGACTAATTATAAACAACTGTAGAAGCTTAATATCTGCCACCATTTTCTTCCCTTGACGATTCTATGCATATCATGCAGGGAAGAACTGTCAAACTAAATGTTACTTTGAATACATCCAGTGAACCTAATCAGTCCAATTTGGGTGTGAACGACAATTACTCCAACTCAATTGAAATTACAGATGAGGTAGAAGATGAGGATATGGATGTTCCAGAAAATGTTGAAGAGATCATTGAGACATTGCTATCTGGTTTGAGGGATATGGTATGTCTAAAGGGTGAGATTATTATAATGAATTATGTGTTTCACTTCAGTACTAAGTTGCTCAGGAGTCTAAGTCCATGTCAATGATGGTACATCTGAAAGGGAATGAATGGCTTGATATCTCTGTAAATAGTTTGTATAAAGGAGTCATGTAAGCTATTGAAAGCTGTCATTACTCTGCTGAAAGATGTTCATTTGTTATATGAACTTGCGTTAGATGTGACATAATGCTGACATGTACGATGCAACTGGTCCTACTAACCGGCTTGGTTAAGCATTGTTGCATATAAGGACTTAAATATTAGTCAGCTTTGACACGTTAGAGTTACTCAAATAGATAAGTCTATCCAATAACAAATGTCTGCTCCTGATTTGGTTGTGTTGTAGAGCTTTATATTATATTATTGTCGGACCCTGTGTTTATGCTGGTTTCCTTAGATCCTGAAACATGCCTTTTGTGATTTGTTTTGTAGATTGTAATGTTGGATGAAATAGCACTGCTCTATCAAAATTATTCTAGGGATCTTAACTATATGATTTATTCAGATGAGTTGTTCTCTGATGTAGTACTGGAGCACTGTTGACATAGTTTGAACCTTATAATTCTCTGACAGAGTCCTGCCATATGATTATCTTTCAGTTTATAGTTAATTATTTTGTTTCAATACAACTTACACATAGTTATCTGCATGTTCTTTGTATATTTCCAAAACCTGACCACCTTTCACACGAAGATAGTACTGGAGTTGTATAAGTGTTGTGAAATATTGGCCATGGTGGATTGCGGTGGTGGATTTTTTGACAACTGCCGCGGCCAATTTATGAAGGATGGCAGCACCATGGTGGGTTTGGAGGATTCAAATAACGGATTTTCGGCTTTCTTCCATCCACAATCGATAACACTGAGTTGTAACATCCACAGTTTATCTCCTGTTTGACAGCCTCATTGTTAGTCAATTACTCTACAGTTAGACTCCCAACTAACAGTAAGATATTAAATAAATTCAATCCCTCAATTAATCACCCCTTATTAAGTATTAATACATCCTTGATTTACACCTCATTCTTTACTAGTTTTTCTATACTGTAGATCACCTGAATGCAAGGAGGGCTTGTAGGGAATTTGATTAAGTGAACTGTCAAATGTGCTGATGACAGATGACAGATAAACCATTGCTTGTGATAAACCGTTGTTTAAACATCCTTGATTTACACCTCATTCTTTACTAGTTTTTCTATACTGTAGATCACCTGAATGCAAGGGGGGCTTGTAGGGAATTTGATTAAGTGAACTGTCAAATGTGCTGATGACAGATGACAGATACACCATTGCTTATGATAAACCGATGTTTAAACATCTCATGAATTCATTAAGAGCTACTTAAGTTGATCATGTTTTCTTCATCTGTTTTAGTTTTTCTTTCTATTACTAAATAAATGTTGGCATTGGATTGTAGGATACTGTTGTCCGTTGGTCTGCAGCGAAAGGTATTGGTCGCATAACTTCACATTTGACATCTTCCCTTTCTGAGGAGGTTTTATCTTCTGTTTTGGAGCTGTTTTCACCTGGTGAGGTATGATACTATTGTTTATACAAGTTCCCGACCTTCATAATTTACTAATTAAATTCATATTCACTTAGGTATGATACTTTTGTTTATACATGTTCCTGACCATCATAATTTACTAATTAAATTCACATTCACCTAGGTTTATACAACTTACAAGTATTGCAGAAGTTTTACTATGTTAACTAGTTGTCTGATGGGACTGAAAAAACAATGACTCTCCTATCTGGAAGGTATATTCCAGAAGAGGGTGTAGGATGTAGCATGTGGAAGCTATGTAGGCAGTTGTGTAGTTATTCAGTTACATAGCAGTTAGGTATTCCTAATAAATGATGTAAGCAAGAATTAGTTAATAGGGAGAAAAGTACGAGCATTTGGTAGTTTGGACACAATTTATTCTTTGTAGGAGTTTCATAAAGCATCCTTGCTGATTTTCTGTAAAATTGTGTGAGTTCATCACAACAAGCACTAATTAAACATTAAATTTATTCAGTATCATTGTCCAGTTCCAGTGTCATAGCTCAAATTTAATACTTTTTTCAGGGTGATGGTTCATGGCATGGAGGCTGCTTAGCTTTGGCTGAGCTTGCTCGTAGAGGCTTGCTCTTACCTGCTAGTCTCCCCAAAGTTGTTCCCGTTGTTGTGAAGGTGCTATATAGTATTTACAAACAACTATGTCCATAAGCTTATAAATGTAGGATTTGGGGCTTCAAAATGTTTGGCTTTCTATTTATTTGTTCAAAGTATTTTATTTATTTTGAAACCTATACCTGAAACTAGGGACAACGTCGACATCTTTTGAGAGATAAATGCTAGGTGACAGTGGAAATAATAAGCATATTTTTTATCAGGCACTACATTATGATGTTCGAAGAGGTCCGCACAGTGTAGGGTCTCATGTACGTGATGCTGCTGCATATGTATGCTGGGCATTTGGACGGGCATATTATCACACAGATATGAGGAACATCTTAGAGGAGCTTGCTCCACACCTCTTAACAGTGGCATGCTATGACCGTGAGGTCCTTATATATTTTATGCCCTTCTCATGACATGATTTGCTTCAGAATGATTCACTCCTTGTAAATAGAATGGCTAACTGACCTGTGAGGCTGTGATAATTAGGTTAACTGCAGAAGAGCAGCAGCTGCTGCTTTTCAGGAGAATGTTGGAAGACAAGGGAATTATCCTCATGGCATTGACATTGTGAATACTGCAGATTATTTTTCACTTTCTTCTCGAGCAAACTCTTATCTTCATGTTGCCGACTCCATCGCTCAATATGAAGGATATCTTATTCCATTTGTGAGTGACCTGCTGGACAGAAAAATTTGTCACTGGGTATGCTCCAATTAAATCTCTCTCTCTCGCTCTCACTCTCACTCTTGCTAATTCTACTGCTAACATACTGACTCTAATTGCCCTTGCATTATGAATTTGTGGTACTTTCTAAATGAAGTTCATATGTCACTCTGGCCTGATTTATGGACGCTGAATAGATAGAATATTTTGTAAGGATTGTTGAGGTTATAGGTTTGGTCCTTTAGATATAAAGAGTGGAAACAGACTACACAAAATAATAACATTTTATTTATATTGGTATGAATGATATATTTGATGTGCTGTTACAAAATGCAAAACACAAATCTTTGTTTACACTAATGCTAGACTTCTAATCCTTATTAAATAAGGAGTTAAACCACAAGACATAAGGAAATATGGATGCTAATATGAAAGTTAATCTAAGATACTCTACAATGTTTTGTGAAGGAAAAAAACAGAATGCTCTCATTGAACCAGCTTCAATTTTTTTTGCTAAAGCTAGCCAGCTTCGTCAAAACTTTGCTCACTTGAGCTCCTTTGCAATACTTTGCTCATTTCCAAATGTCACACCACGTCATCAAAACTTTCCTGACAATGGCCTGCAACAGTTCACTGGTAACAGAGGAGGCTCATTTTGTGATTGTTTAACGTTCTAAGTTTGATTATTTTCATCTTTTTGTTACGTTATAATCTTACTATTCCTTGTCATTTTGTATATATTTTTGGCATATCTTTGTGCAAATTCTGGTATTTGCTGACAGTTTCTGGTTATTTTTGTTGCTTCCTCGTGATATTCAATTTTCTTGATATGTTTTAAGTGACTTCGAAATTACATCTTCAGGATAAAAGCTTGCGAGAACTTGCTGCAGAGGCCCTCTCTTTTCTTGTAAAATACGACCCTCAGTATTTTGCGAGTGCTGTCATGGATAAGTTAATCCCTTGTACTCTTTCATCTGATTTGTGCATGCGTCATGGTTCAACATTGGCAACTGGGGAACTTGTTTTTGCTTTACATCAATGCAATTATGTTCTTCCCTCAGGTTGCTATTTCACAACTTTTGATTATGCTATTTCCTGCTAGTAATGGAAGTGAAACAAATTTATTCTATAAAAACAGAAACAAAAATGAAAAGGAGGCATTTGTTATTGAATTTCATTTTCTCTATGTTGATGTATTTCTGTTATACAAGCCTTGCATGCCTAGTCTATAATTTAATCTTGTGTACTGAAATCGAAGAGATGATTTCCAAGTGGTGCAGCCTTTTACAGTTTCACATTCACATGTCGGTGTGAAACTAAATTGTTTCTTCAGCTATTGGAACTTCAAACAATTTTTGAAAACCCACATTAGATTCATACAAAAAAAAAATAGTTCGGCCAGACTGGTTCTGTTTTAATAATTGTCTATATTGTGCCTGTGTTATAGGACTATTGTGTCAAACTCAGAATTTCTGATTTGTAAACCATGTCATTTCCATTGGAGAATTCTCCTTTGAATAATGTTATTACATAATAATTTGGGTCTTACTATAACGGCTAACTAATTAATTGTAATAATAATTACATAATTATAAATATCATCAAATCTGCACAATTAATTATTGCGAAACTGTCAATTCTATTGACATCCCCCCTCAAATTGATGCTGGTGAGTCTATAAGCATCAATTTGTTGATTAGAAAATTATGCCGCTGACGTGTCAATGATTTGGTGAGGACATCAGCCAACTGAATTGATGTTGAGACATGATGAAAAGTAATAATTTTGCGGTTATAGGCTTCCCTAATTGAATGACAATCGACTTCTATGTGCTTTGTTCTTTCATGGTATACTGGATTTGCTGCAATTTGTATGGCACTTGTATTATCAGCATGCAACGGCGTTGGTTTTGTTTGTGAAAAACAAGTTCCGAAAGAAGACCGCGCAACCAAATAATTTCTGAACATGCTGCAGACATGGAATGATATTCTGCTTCAGTAGAGGATTTAGATACAAAATCTTGTTTCTTGCACTTCCAAGAGATAGGGGCATCACTTAAAAACATGCACCAACCGGTGGTATATTCTCTTGTGTCTGGGAAGCCAGCCCAATCAACATCACTGTATGCTTGAAGTTGTATTGTTGAACTATTAGGGAAGAAAAGACCGCGACTAGGAGTACCCAATAAGTATTTGATCATTCGTTATACAACTGAAAGATGCAAATGTCTAGGATTCTGCATGAATCTACTGACTGTATGAACAACAAAAGAGATTTCAGGTCTTGTAATGGTAAGATAGATAAGACTGCCAACCAACTTTCGATATAACGTGGGATCTGTCATGAGTTCATCTTCATCCCGTCTTAACTTGATATTAACTTCCATGGGAGTTTCAACAGCAGCGGCGTTGGTAAGACCAACTAGATGAATTAAATCTTGAATATATTTGTGTTGAATAACAAAGATGCCTTTTGGTTGGAAGTGTACTTCTAAGCCCAAGAAGTAAGTGAGCTGCCCAAGATCTTTCATGTGGAAAGTGGAATGCAATAATTGTTGGATTTTATGGATTGCCTCTTGATCTGAACCGGTGATGACAATGTCATCTACATAAACAAGCAGTATCACAATCCCTTTTAATGTTCGTTGTGTAAATAGAGATGGATCCTAGTTGCTTTGGATGAAGAAAAAGCCAAGAAGTGTTGTTCTAAACTTCTCAAACCACACTCTTGGTGCCCGTTTTAACCCATTCAAAGAACGTTTTAGTTTGCAAACATTATTAGATAAAGTGGAGGTCATACCAGTAGGAAGTTTGATGTAAACTTCCTCCTTGAGGTCACCATGAAGAAATGCGTTCTTAACATCTAGCTGGTGTATTTGCCAAGATTTAGATGCAACAATGGCTAGAATAGTGCGCACTGTAGTCATTTTGACCACGGGTGCAAATGTCTCATCATTATCAAGGCCAAATTCTTGCTTATTTCCAAGAACCGTTAACCGAGCCTTGTAGCGATCTATGGATCCATCTGAACGAAGCTTTATAGTGAATATAAATTTGCTGCCAAGAGGTTTAACAGATGAGGGACAAGGAACAACATCCCATGTTTGATTCTCTTCTAGTGCTAGAAGTTCTGCCTCTATAGCATCTTGCCATCATTTATGCTCCATAGCCTGTTTATATGAAGAAGGGATAGAAACAGAAGCTAAAGTTGTTGTCAAAGATAAAGGTGAAGATGGATCATACTTTTTTGGAGGATTCCGAGTGCGAGTACTGCGACGTAATGCTACTGGTTCTTGTTGAAGTATCGGACCAGCAACCAGAGAATGATCGGGAGGAGGCCGTGGAGGTTTCAGACGTCTTTGGTACACCAAAAGGGGCTTAAGTGCTGATTCTCCTGCAGAATTGTTAGAAAATAGAGGCAAAATAGATGTGGATGTAGGAGAATAAGTATCTTGGTTAGCAGAAAAAAAATATGCATTCTCTTGAAAAATAACATTTCTAGAAACCCGTATCCTATTGAGATTAGGATCATAACATATAAAACCTTTTTGGTGGCTTGAGTAACCAAGAAAAATACATTTAACAGATTGAGCTGTAAGCTTGGTGCGTTCTTGGGGATGAAGATGAACATAACAGACACAACCAAAGGTACGAAGATTGCTATAATCGGTTGTTGTCCGTATAGCCTTAAAAATGGGGAATCATTGTTTAAGGCTTGAGAGGGCAGCCGATTAATAAGATGGACAACAGTGAAGAGAGCTTCACACCAGAATTGAGGGGGTACAAAGGAGTCCAACAGGAGAGTACGGACAACATCAAGGAGATGACGGTTTTTTCTTTCTGCTACCCTGTTTTGTTGGGGTGTAAAAGGACATGACCTTTGTGATATAATGCCATTTGTCTGCAAGAACTCCTGAAATAAAGAAGATGTGCATTCTCCCCCATTGTCAGAACGCAAAATTTTAATGGTAGATGAAAATTGAGTCTGAACGCAGGCATAAAAAAATTTAAATGCAGAAAATGCTTCAGCCTTAGAGCGCAAAAAATAAACCCTTGTAAAACGACTATAGTCATCAATAAAAGTGATAAAGTACTTATAACGAGCATGAGATATAACAGGTGCTATTCCCCATAAATCACTGTGGATCATGTCAAAAGGTTGATTTACATTTGTTTGATGAATTGGAAATGGTAGAATTTTACTTTTATCAAGTTTACAAGAAATGCAATCAAATTGAATAGCCCTAAGAGATGGGGAATTTTTATTGCCAAGAACTGCAGATTTCATCAAGTCGTAAAGGACATTTGAGTTTGGGTGACCAAGACGCTTATGCCCTGTTTGAAAATCAACAATTGCAGAATTACAAGAAATAAAAGACACAAAAGAACATTGGGACTTCAGTGAATAAAGAGGAAAAAGACGTCCAACTTTAGGCCTCGTCGCAATCATCTTCCCTGATTGTTGATCATGCACAAGACAACCAGATTTTGAGAATTCAACTCTACAATCATTGTCAACTAATTGACCAACTGAAATAAGATTACTAGTAAGACCAAGGGAAACATAAACATTGGTGAGAGATGAAGAAATATCACCAATTTCTGTAATAGGCAAACTGTTTCCATCAGCATTTTGTATTTGGAGATTACCAGAGTAACTTGTAACATTGGTAAGGGCAGCAATATTGTTGGTCATATGATTAGATGTCCATGAGTCAAAATACCAAGGAGAATCAGGGGAAGTAACATTACCTGAAAGACCCAAAGCAGAAAATGCAGAAATGATCATTTGTTGAACCATTTCAGGGGTTAAGGCTGGAGCGATGGAATGCGGATTTTGGTTCACCGAAATAAGAGCTGCAGAAGGACCAACAGATGCAGTGAAGGCTGGTCGGACATTCTTTAATGATATGACCATCCTTTTTGCAGTAATTACAAAAAAATTTAGGACAGTTGGAAGCAAAATGTCCATGTCCTTTGCAATAGAAACATTGAACAATACTCGTGTCTCGCCCACGAGGTCGGCCTTGTACCACATATGCCATAGGGAGAGAAACAACCTTTTGCTGTTCCATGGTTGTTTGAGTGAGAAGACGTTGTTCCTCACAAAGCAGCTCATTGAGACAAGTATCCAAGGATGGGGCTGTAGCTCGGTTCATGAGATTGGACCTTAGTCCCTCAAAATCAGATCTCAATTTCATCAAAAATTGATCGCGTTTGGTAATCTCGTGAACTTTTTGCATAGTGATTTGCCCTTCACTTGACAAATCTTTATAGACAATGTCAGCGTATTCAGCTCAAAGATTCATAAAATTAGAATAAAACTCAGAAATGGAAAGACTTTTCTGTTGAAAAATTGCGATTTCATGTTCAAGCTGGAACCGCCGAGCAACGTTGTCTTGGCTGTATATTTACTTCAAGTAATCCCACATCTTTGCTGTCGTAGCGAAAGGTCGGAGATTGAGAACGATATTAGGATCAATAGAACCTATGATCCATGCCATGACTTGTGCATCTTTGACTTCCCACTTGGCATAGGCATCCTTATGCGTCTTCTCAGGGGCATAATCACTTCCATTGACATGACCCCAAAGCTCTTTTCCTTTGACAAAAATCTGGAGCTGAAACGCCCATGTAGAGTAGTTTTTTCCATTAAGACGCACAAAAAGGGTATCATGCTTGTCGGTGAACATGATGCCGAGGGAAACAAATGAAGAGATCTTAGGAGACGTGAAAACCGGGAATGTAGAAACAACAACGAAATTATGATCGTCGACGGCGAAGAACTAAGATTTCAAGAAAAATAGAGCCGAAACAACAAGGAAAACTATGATTGACGTCGACAAGGAACTATGATTTCACGAAGAAAAAAAAATCGAGGAACTTGAGATTTAATCGCAAAAAACAGATTTGGATCGCAACCTAGTTTGGTACCATGTCAAACTCAGAATTTCTGATTTGTAAACCGTGTCATTTCCATTGGAGAATTCTCCTTTAAATAATGTTCTTACATAATAATTTGGGTCTTACTATAACGGCTAACTAATTAATTGTAATAATAATTACATAATTACAAATATCATCAAATTTGCACAATTAATGATTGCGAAACTGTCAATTCTATTGACATATTGAACTGTTTGCTAGGCTTTCACTTATATACACTTGGAACCTTAGTCTTATTTTATGCATATAAGTACACAAACTATTCAGGATAGTAACACCAATATTTTCATTCTCTCTCCCCCCCTCCTCCCATAGTTCTTAGCATTTGTCAAGCTCTAATGCTGCTGATTTCCTATCTGAATTTGAAGTGCATGCATGACTTCAGAGCTATGCAAATTTATTTCAGAACCGTTAGCTGGTTTAGTTTTCTTTTGTTGTCTAACTAAGTATTGAAGGAGAATATTATTTATCTCAATTCTCAAATAAAAAATACTTTTTTGGAAAAACCTGCTAATGCTGGAATAATATCCGACTTCATTCCTTAACATGAGAAGCAAATGAATAAAAGTCTTGGACTGATAGATGGCGTAGTGATTGAGGATCAATAATCAATATGCAGAAATTTTTAGGCATGTGTATCTTACCAACTAATGATCACAGTAAAATGTATCTTTATTGAAGTTAGTTAGTTTCAAAATATTTAGGATGTTAGCTGAACTTAGACATTTGAAAATGTCAATGACAGATAATCAGAAAACTCTTGCAAGTGTTGTTCCTGCTATTGAGAAAGCACGGCTTTATCGTGGAAAGGGAGGAGAAATAATGCGTGCATCTGTTTCTCGTTTTATTGAATGCATCTCCATATCTAAAGTGGCATTACCAGAAAAGATAAAGAAAAGCTTACTCGATACTCTAAATGAGAATTTGAGGCATCCTAATTCTCAAATACAGGTTCTGTTCTATCCCTTTGACACTGGCAATTTGTATCATTATTTAATTTTGGTCAATGCCATTTGCGAATGCTATTTTCATTGGCCATGATATATTTGACAATCCCTCTTTTGATGTACAGAATGCTGCTGTTAAAGGCCTGAAACATTTCTTTCGTGCATACTTACTAGATTCAGATGCTAAAAGTACAAGTGATTTGACAGCAAAGTACCTCAATATGTTGACTGATCCAAATGTGGCTGTAAGGAGAGGATCTGCATTGGCAATAGGAGTTTTCCCATATGAATTATTGGCCAGTCAATGGAGAAATGTGATTTTGAAGCTTTGTGGCTGTTGTAAAATTGAGGTACTTTACACAGTTGCAAATGCTACATCTATACTATCTCAGGTTTGATCATTGTGTTACCCAAATGCTTTTCTATGCGCAGGAAAACCCTGAAGAAAGGGATGCTGAATCACGAGTAAATGCTGTCAAAGGGCTTGTATCAGTATGTGAAACATTAAATAATGGAATAGAGAATTCTGCTACCTCTTTCACAGAGAAAGATTTTTCTCTGTTTATTCTTATAAAGAATGAGGTGATGTCGAGTTTATTTAAAGCTCTTGATGACTACTCTGTTGATAAAAGAGGTGATGTAGGTTCTTGGGTTCGTGAGGCTGCATTAGATGGCCTTGAAAAATGTACATATATGCTCTGTAAGATAGACAAGTTAGGTTGCTTGTCTGGAAAATCAGATGGAAATGAAATTGAACCTATAGTGCAGCCTTTGACTGACAATATGCTCACAAGCAATGCAGAGCTTTTATTATTCGATGAAAATCTTGCTACCAACTTAATTGGAGGAATTTGTAAGCAAGCTGTAGAGAAGATGGATAAGTTGAGAGAAGCAGCAGCAAACGTTCTCTACAGAATTTTGTACAATCAGATTATTTATATTTCATATATACCGTTCCGAGAAAAGTTAGAAGAAAACTTTCCGAAGGAAGCAGATGCAAAATTGGCTGTGAGTTTATAGATGTTTCGTCTTTTCTTGAGGTGGATAGTATAGATTTTTTATTGAGAGACAATACTATTTTATTGCAGGTTCCTTCTTACACTTACCAACGCTTCGTACAGCTACTTCAATTTGGTTGTTATAGCAGATATGTGCTCTCAGGTTTAGTCATATCTATTGGTGGTTTGCAAGATTCTTTGAAGAGGGTGTCACTCTTGGCACTGTTAGAGTATCTAGATGGGGTTGAATCTAAAGACCCTAATACAAGAACGTCCAGGGAGTATATGCTATCAGTTGACGTCCTGTGGGTTCTCCAACAATACAGGAAATGTGACAGAGTCATAGTACCCACTTTAAAGGTATTACCTTTCCTATGCAGCGCTTTATTATTCTTGATTTGGTTAACTGAACATTCAAAAGATTTGGTTCTATATGATACCGTTTTTTGGGTAATGGTGTGTGGGGTTGGAAAAAATCATGTATGCAAAAGAGGCGCTGGTTAGAAGCTTAAAATCAACACCCCAACGTGCAAATCCTAGGTTGAACTTCTACTGCCATTCGTAACTTCCTTGGGCCACTGTCAACCTCTTCTGCGACTTACCCATCAACCAGTTTTTGTTGCTGAACAGACCAAGCATCTGACCAAATCACTGGCTCTTCAGTCTAACTGACTACTCCAGTCTAGTTTTGACTAATATGCCACTACTAAGTGTCTCAAAACCTAGAAGCTTCAAGCTGCAAGTGACTTCCCAAGAAAAATAGTTTCATGTACCTTAGGAAGTTAGGATATAACCTAAAGATTTCCTCTATTGGCCTTATGATTTGCTCTATTCACTTGACTACAAAGTATGACTGATCCATGGGTTGTTGTTGAAGCCTTGAAGGATCTGCATCCTAAAAATACCTCGTCATTTTTATGTTTCGAGCATAGAGAATCATGGTCAGCGCTTTCCTTAACAACAATCACTAATTTTTTCAACATAAAATGTTAGCTTATTTTCTTCATGTTTTTATATTTAATACTTGTTCCATGCCTCTTCTGTTGTGAAATATAAATCTTTACATGTAATTAAATTTGCACGGACTATTATATGGAAGTCTCTCATATACTTATGAACTTGTGTTGTATTCCAGACCATTGAGAGTCTGCTCAGCAAAAAGATATTCCTTACTATGGAGGTTAGTCCTGCTTTTTTTTGTTTACTTTTCATCTTTCCTGTTAGTAGGTTGTCTAGTACTCCTTTTCTTCATGCCAATTTTTGCATTAGTTTGGTGGTCAAGTAGCGGAGTTCTGATGAGGTTCAGTGTATAAGTGCTGGTATGATCGGTCCTGAAAGCTAAAACGATGTAATTGTGTACTGTATATATTCGTTACAATAATATATAAAAAAAATATGAAAATGCACCAAACAAATAAAACTTTGTATATTGTTTTGGCAAGTTATGAAGGGAATATATAGGATATCTATTTATTGATTTTATCTTTTATGTGCTTACAAGACTTTGGTGAGAACACATTTGATTAAAAGTTATAATTGCAGGCTCATAGTCCAACTTTTTGTGCTGCTGTTTTGGATTCTCTGGCAATAGAATTAAAGGTATCAACAGACTTCTCCAAGTTGTATGCTGGTATTGCAATACTTGGTTATATAGCTTCAGTACCGGAACCAATCAATATGAGGGCCTTTTCTCAACTTCTTACTTTTCTTGGCCATCGGTACCCTAAGGTAATTCTCAAATATTCATTAGCATGTGGTTTACGATTTGGCATATTGTTTTTAGCTTAAAAGCAATAACTTACGAAGCAGATAGGATCTTGTTTACAATTTACTCTTTTTGCTTGCTTTGTGGCTTCTCATACTTCAGTTTACTTTATTTTCTCTCCTGTGAACCAGATTCGAAAAGCCTCAGCTGAACATGTCTACCTTGTCCTACTGCAAAATGGGAATCTTGTAGCTGAAGACAAGATTGAGAAAGCACTTGAAATTATTTCTGAGACTTGCTGGGATGGCGACATGCATTTATCAAAACATCAAAGATTAGAATTGTTTGAGTTGGTTGGTTTGAAGGTGAAAATACTTGGCAAGTATAGTGATGGAACATCAAGGAAAACCAGCAGTAAGAAGCCTACAGACTTAGATGAAAATGCATCATATTCCTCATTAGTTGAGTCATCTGGGTTTTGATTTTTGTTAGTGCGATCCTAGATTTAGCGTGTGAGTGAACTGTTGACAAACGGGATTTTTATTTAGCACAAACACGATATTTATTTAGTAGAACGATTTTCGCGTACATCTATCAATTTTCAGTCATACTCGTGTTTCATAAAAAAAAAATACAGCAAGAATGTAAAGGCCTGTCGGATTAGAAAAATTATTAGATGGATCCTAAGTGGAAGACAGATGTTCAACAGTTTTCCATGCTGTAAAAAACACCTAATAAATAATAATACTAAATTTTCTTTTTATGAAGAATTTCTACTCCTCATATGAATTCGGCTTACTTACACCCCTGCGAAACTTCTAAGAAATTTCGAAGTAAATTGTTAACTAACGTGTTTCTATTTTTTTGTCTTAATAGAAAATGCAAAAACAAAATAGATCTACGGCTTAGTGATTATCTTGTTTTACCTACTGCATAAAAATGAAACAAATAATTTACATATGCAACAATACACTACTTCACACTATATGCGTTTATTTACCCCTATCCCTAAAGTTGGGTTGGACAACTATCAAAATGGAAGTGTGGAATTAACCCCCTCCTATAGTGCGTGATTTACTGCATCACGATTCATTACTGTTACCTTCCTCTGTTAGACTTTTGTTTTGCCTTTTCTTCTTTTGCTTTTTTAGTGTACCGAAAAAGATAAATATGCAACAATATAGTTAATGTGATATGTTTGTTCTTAGCTAATGTGTATGGCTTCTCTACAACAGCTACGAATATTATTGTATTTAAAAAGATAAGTTTTCTCTCTATAATCTAGCGGTTCTTAATCTAACGGATGTTGTAATGTTGTACGGAAACTAAGACTACCCCAACTCTAAATCAATTCCTAAAGGGTTTTCAAGGAAACTGTGATTTGAACATAATCTACCCCTTCAAATTTTAGGTCTATTGTATTTGACCGAATTTTGTCTATTAGTTATAAGTTCTCTGAATTCTTTTGGTGTTTTGCATATTAACCGTAATTCATGATAATAGTATGTTGATGATAAATAGATCAAATTGTCAAGTTCAAAAGTTGGAATCAAGATTCCCTAATTCGTGAAAAATAATATGTAATGTTGTTAACATGCAAAATAGTTTAATAGAAATCAAACTTTAGCAAAATATTTTTTTTAACAAAGTAATACAAGTTGTAATTACATTAAATTTGATGTTTCATAATCCTATTTAAACGTCACATATCATAATTATGTGAGTTAAATATGATGAAATTTATCGTATTCTTTAAAATAAAATAAAAAAATTGGTGCTTCAAAAATAAAATTGTGATTTGTGAATCCCAAGATAGAATACACCCTATATATGATACACGTAGATATATTGCCAATGAAACCTCTGTGTAGCGTACAATTCTAGTGCATATATGTCCATTGGCCTGAAATTTCCTTAAGGAAAAAGCACCTTGTGAACTCAACTTTGGTGCATTGTTTCTTAGCGTAACATGCCAAACCTTCTACCTTATGATACACGCACCACAACAACTTTTTCCCTTGTGGAAGGAGGTTTCATGTTTTGTCCCTTGTGGTCTCTCATATACGGTCACTTGTATTCTATAAAAATACCAAATATACCCTCATCTCATATCAACCAACTTCATCCCCATTATTTATAATTATATTCCCTAATTTCCATCCCAATATCTAGACACACAAAGAGCTATAAAACATCTTATTTGGATTTTGGAATGATAAAGCTCTTTGAGAACAACAAAGATTATCACTATTCACTACCACATTAATCCCCTTTAGAGTTTGCTTACTATTGTCATTGGTGAACAAGGACATTGGCTAGCTAAATTAATATTCTTTTTCGTGTTGTGTTTACCTAATAGGCTAGGCAATATGGAGGGACATGAAATTTTGGGGTTTGGTTTCTTTGTAATTGGATTATGGCACCTCTTCAACCACATCAAACTCCACTTTCTTTGTTCCTCTTCAAAATCCAACACATCAACACTATGGTTCCCGACCAAAATAAGCAAATACATGGAACTTCATTTCATCATGGCAAGTTGCATAATCTTCATAGCCATGGAACTCTTCATTACTCCACTTCATCACCAACCATTTGACCCTAAAGATGGAACAATCCCCTCCAACCATCTCCACAACTTTGAACATTCCTCCATGGCCTTATCTTTCTTAACCTATGCAACATTTGCCATATTTCTTGATAGAAAAAAATCCACTAGTACTACTAAAACTCAAAAAAATGAACTTACCCATTTGCTAGCATCTATAGCCTTTGCACAACAATTTCTTCTTTTTCATCTTCATTCAAGAGATCACACGGGTATAGAAGGACAATACCATTATTTATTGCAAGTTTTGATTTTTATTTGTTTGGTTATGACCCTTATGGGAATTGGATTTCCAAAAAGCTTTTTGGTTTGTTTTGTGCGTTCTATTAGCATAATCTTCCAAGGTTTGTGGCTTATGTTCATGGGGTTTATGCTATTTACACCTGGTTATGCTCCAAAGGGTTGTTTCATGAAACTTGAGGAGGATCAATTTGTGGTTAAGTGTAGTGATGAAAAGGCTCTTCATCGTGCTATTTCATTGGTGAATATTCAATTCAGCTGGTTCTTGATTGGAGTCACTGTTTTTGCTGTTTCATTATACTTGATTATGGCTACAAGATATCATGAAAAAGTGGAATATGTTTCATTGATGAAGGTAGAACATTATTGTGAAGAAGATGGGTTAAAAAATTTCGATGTTGAGTCTCAATGCCAAAAGATCACTACAAGCATGCAAGACCAAATTTGAAGAACTTTGAGAAATTAATAAATGTCTTACTTGTGACACACACAAACAAAAAACAAAACAAATGTATTGCTTAAATTATATATTTCTTGTTGTAGAAGGGAAAAAAATTAAAACAAATAGTGTCTAATTATTTGCCACATTACAGGTATTATTCTGAGCATACTTTATTATTATTATCGCAAGCAAGATTTGCACTAGCACAAGATCAGTCGATTATAACTTACAAGCATATATATATTTATCGTTAAAATTTTAGAAGAAAGGACCCTAATAAAACTCATGAATATATTTTTTTTCGTAAGGTTTGCCCTCTTTTTTGGTAATCAAATTTGACATTTTTTTCATTTATATTTATCATTGCCATGACTTAATAGACACAAGGTTTGTCCTCTCTCTATTTTTTTGGTTGAAAGGTTTGTCCTCTTTTTTTTTTTTTTTTTGGTTGAAAGATTTGCTCTCTCTTCTGATAATCAAATTTGACGTTTTTTTTTCTCATCTATTATATATATTTAAAACAGAACCGCCACTTCACCCTCGAATGCCACCTATACAAAAAGCTGATGTGGACCTCTCCTCTTTCTCTTCTCTTAAACATGTTTTCAATATCTAATCTCTTTCAATTCTACTCTATTTTTCCTATTTCATCCACAATTTTTTTAATACCTCCAAAATCTATTTGATAATATTATTTTATAAAAATTTATAAATTATAAAATTATTTTACAATTATTTATAATTTATAAATTATTTTACAATTTGATAATAATTTATAATTTATATTATTATCAAACTATTTTATAAGTTATTCTATAATATATTTATAAATTATTTTATAATCTATTATATTATTTTATATTATTTATATTATTTTATAATATTATTAGTCATTTACCAATGGTAATAATTTATATTATTAATTATTAAATTCAATAAAAAAAACCCAACTAATCACTAATAAATATCGACATAAATACTCTTTATTTAATAATATTATTTTATAATAAATTTATAAATTATAAAATTATTTATAATGTATTTATAAATTATTTTACAATTTGATAATAATTTATAATTTATATTATTATCAAATTATTTTTTAAGTTATTTTATAATAAATTTATAAATTATTTTATAATATTATTAGTCATTTACCAATAGTAATAATTTATATTATTAATCATTAAATTCAATAAATAAAAAAACCGACTAATCACTCCTAAATATCGACATAAATGCTTTCATGGACAATTATATTATTCCGAGTAATGATTTTATACGTTAAAAATTCAATTACTCATTAATGTCAATCTATTTATAATTTATACGTTAAAAATTCAATTACTCATTAATGTCAATCTATTTATAATTTCTTTCAGTCAATCTATTT
This sequence comes from Cicer pinnatifidum, assembly GCA_037974775.1. Taxonomy (NCBI): domain Eukaryota; kingdom Viridiplantae; phylum Streptophyta; class Magnoliopsida; order Fabales; family Fabaceae; genus Cicer; species Cicer pinnatifidum. The sequence goes on from JBBPBR010000005.1 coordinate 15,337,127, forward strand.
TTTTAGTAATATTTTATAAAATAAAAATATAATTTCTATTTGACAGAAAATAAATTTATTAAAAATAATCATAAAATACGAATATATGAAAAATTATTAAAAAAGTTACTTCCAATTATTAAAATATACAAATTTATTTAAAATTATAATATATATATATATATATATGAATATATATTAAAAAATATAATAAACAAAAGTTTACTATATATGTGTTCTGAAAAAATATGTTAACACTAAATTTTTATCAATGAAATTATATATTTATAATTAAATGCTATTTTTTATTTTAATTTTTCTTATTATAATGATGATTTGAATGTTAAAAAATTAAGTATTGTACAAAATTAAATTATTTTTTACTAGAATTTATTTTTGGTACATATCAATATAACAATAATTCAATTGCACAAACAATTAGTTAAAATTTTTAAATACCTAAAATTGATTTAAAGTATATATAAATCTTTAATAAAATAAATTTCAAACTCTTGATAAAATTTTTAGATCTTCTTTTTGGATTTGTATTTTACATTATATTTCATCAAATAAAATCAAGTATCATTTTAAAGTACAATGAGTCAAACAATTATCCTATATAATAAGTTATCATACGAATTTTATAAAATATTTTAAAAATTAAATTAGATGATTGTGATAAACATGATTTTTCCTAATTTTAATTTTCCTAATCATATTCAATTATTACAAATCAATAAAGTAATATTATAAGATAACTATATTTATAATACATAAAATATTACTTATAAAATTATAAAATTATTTTACAATTATTTATAATAAATTTATAATTTATAAATTATTTTACAAATTATCAACTTATTTTATAAGTTATTTTATAATAAATTTATAAATTATTTTATAATATTATTAGTAATTTATCAATGTTAATAATTTATATTATTAGTCATTAAATTCGATGAAAAAAAAACTACTTAATCACTCATAAATATCAACATAAATATTTTTTATCTAATCCTCCTTCTCCTTTTATGAACAATTATATTATTCCACTTATGGTGACTAATAATTTTATACGTTAAAAATTCAATTACTCATTAATGTCAATCTATTTATAGTTACTTTCAATTTGTGTCAATCAATTTTTTTAGTAACGTTTTATAAAATAAAAATATATATTCTATTTGACAGAAAATACACAAATTTATTAAAAATAATCATAAAATACGAATATATAAAAAATTATTAAAAAAGTTATTTACAATTATTAAAAACTATTATCTATTATATATATTTTTTTTACAAACTCTTGATGAAATATATTCAATAATTTTTTTTACAACAACTTCTCATGCTCACAATTAAAATATTATACTAATAAAACAAATAAATTTAGACTACACTACAATATTAATATTTTTTTATTAAAAAAATATTAAATAAAATCATATTTTTAAATTTTTACATCTTATTTTTTGGTTTGTATTTTACATTTTATTTCATCAAATAAATGCAAGTACATTACATGTTGAAAAATAAATTAACAATCAAAGTACAATGAGTCAAACAATTATCCTATATAATAAATTATCATACGAATTTTATAAAATATTTTAAAATTAAATTAGATTATTGTGATAAACATAATTTTCTCTCATTTTAATTTTCCTAATCATATTTAATTATTACAAATCAATAAAATAATATTATAAGATAACTATATTTATAATATATAAAATATTACTTATAAAACTTATAAAATTAATTAATTAACATCCGTGCATCGCGCGGGCTATAGTCTAGTTTATATTTATCATTGCGATGACTTAATGGACACAAGGTTTGTCCTCTCTATTTTTTTTTTTTTTGGTTGAAAGGTTTGCCCTCTTTCTGTAATTAAATTTGGCTTTTTTTTTTCATTTATATTTATCATTGCAATGACTTGAAATATTTCTCTGTCCGAAAATTGAGTTAACAAAATTTCGATCTACCAAAAGATATGGTGCTAACTATGGAAAAAGAAAGTATTTTGTTGATTATGAGTAAATTTTCGTAACAAAAAGTATAAAGTAAAAGTCATAATAACCTAGGAGGAAATGAGGCCAATTCTTTTCACCCAAAAAAATTGAGGCAAATTCAAATGTTTCATATTTCACTTTCACATCCGACTGAGTTACAGTACAGAATCTATTTCAACTGTGTTTTTTTTTTTTTTTTATGAAAACATCTGACAAAATTATTAAATTAATTTTGTAAAATTAACTTGATAGAAATTGAGCTTAATGAAGTGTAGTCGTCTAAGTTTATTTATTTTAAGCAAGTTTAATTAAAACTTGGCATCAAATTTTAAATTTAATACAAAAGGTACCTTTAAACAGATCAAGTAAAACTGAAATTTGGTGTTATAATCAAATTATCTCAAATGGTGCACGGATCATCTACGGCCGTGACAAAGTGCAACGGCCGTGACAAAGTGCAACGACTTGTACAGCCGTTTTCACTTGTAGCGGCTATAGAGGATCAAAATCCACTAAAATGCCATTGTTTAATCAAGATAAAAATCAATTTTAAGATTCTCCCCCACAATTCATACACAGACTGATACATTCATTCCAACAAGTGTTCATTCCATAATATGGCAGCAGTAAAGCTGCCAGATTTGAAAGTGAGATGTATGCCTCACAGGTGATAATAATATTGAGCTCACTGACACTTTGGTACAAGAACCCTTACATTTGAATTTGATTTGATTTGCTTATCATACAAGTAAAGGTGGTATCCTCAGTAACTATCAATATCTGTTTCTGGCATCCGGAGGTAGTAACGCAGACAGTTCACCAAAACCTGAGATTGTTGTGCAATTAATTTCAGCAAAATGAGTGTCCAATAGACAACAAGCTAACTTAATTATTTCTAAATTAAGTTATTGAAAAATGTGCAATTCCAAAATTATTTCTATCCCATCATTATCTAAGAAAACTATTAACACCTACACTCTACAGTCTCTGATCAAACGAACATATTATGGGCCTTAAAGTCTACATTTCATTTCAACACGATGGTTACCTGAGACATTGATCTGTTTAATGCAGCCCCACCATAACTGACATGAAATGTATCCTTAGCAATCAAACCCTGCAGAGAGACAAAATGGGTAAAGTTACTTTGAGTAATGGCAACCAAGAGACAGAGATGGACAGAGACAGGAAAGTCAGGAAGATACTTCTGTATCGATCTCAGCCGACTCAACATCAATGTTCACATCTGCAATGACTTTGATGATTTCAACTAGCAATCCTGGCCTATCTGCTGTCTCGATGTACAGCAAGCTGAAAAATATTGAAGTCAAAAGCATTAGATTATATGACATCAAGCACCTTTTGCATATTGGGTTGCTAATTATGCAAATTCTTTGGGGTCTAAACAATTTCGTTAATAAACAGCTCAAAAATTGTAAAAGTAAAATATAGAGGAAATAAACAATTATGTCAACATATTATAAAGCTGCAAACCTCCTCTTGGGCCCATCTTCCTTAACTTGAATATGGGTTGGAATTTCATTACCAAGCTGCACAAAACAATAATAATAAAGTAGATATTTGCGAGACTAAGACTAAATTACAGCATGCAATATCTGGTAGAACCAAGAATTTTTTGGGGGGGTTTATTAACACATGCTCTTCTAACACAGTTAAGGAGTCAAAACATTGAACAGTTAAAGTATTCAATATTTGAAAATCTATAAAGCATTTAATAGTTTTTATTTCAGTAATTAATACACAGTAATAAAGCTAATTTGATTCCTTTACATGTGCCTTGGGACTAGCATCTGTTAACAAAAACTTTTTTTTTCCAGACTTACAAAGTTTAAGGCCTAAAAATTCATTGGCTCAATTGGTAGTGGAAATGAGATGAGGCGGTACTTATCCCCCAGTTACTGAGTTCTATTCCCACGCAAGGCAAAAACTCGTTATTTCCAACTGGGGGAAGGGGGGGCTCGTGATTAACGCTGCCGATAATGGTAAGGGTCGGGCTGTTACAGCCAATAAATTAGGAAATGATTTTTGCACGTATTTGCAATCTTAATGGTTGAAAGAAAAAAAAAAAGCCCAATGCAGAAGTCTCCGTAAAAAGAGCAACGTACACTGTATGTAGGATATAAAAAATGCATGGAAAAACTAGAAGAGTATTATTCACCTTCTTTTCTGGAGCCTTAATGCCAAACACTTCACCCATGGCTAATTGTTCACTGGACTCCTGGAAAAATTATATAATACTTGTGAGCAGAAAAAATTGAAAACGAAGAGCAAGCTTAAAAGTATATTGGCTAAAAGTAACAAAGAAAACTTGTATTTATAAAAGTTGATAATTACAAGGAAGCTTCTCATGTAAAATAACCATATAAGAAATTCAGAGAAAATTATTTATATAGTAATACAGCATACTTACAGGGTGATACTGCAACAGATTGTCAATAATGGTAAGTCGAATTCTCTCTAACATATCAGGATCTTCGACTTTTCGCCCAGTGTCTCTAACAATATATCAATCAAACAAAATATGTGAACACTAAATATATTAATGAAGCAGTAAAAACATAGAAGACGATGAATGATAAGCAACATCATTATTCCTTCATGGGTTTAACATGCTCTAATAAATAATTATCAAAGACAAAGATGTAGAACCAATATACAACCATATTTCTTAAAATTTAAGATTAACTTTGCAACAGGAAAATATACGTGTACTTAGAACAAGAGATACAAGAAGAAAAGAGAATTTTGCAAACAGAGTAAAATTTGTCACAGAACACTAATTTATCTTTTCTGAAAGTACAACATTGAGTCCAAATTTTGCAACTAACTAACAAAACTTACGATTGTGTAATAAAAAATTTTGTTTGCTTCACCAGTCCCTCCGTGGAGACAGTTCCCTTTGAAACATCCAATCCCAAATCTTTTAATGCTTTCATCTGTCTTGATATTAACAGGAAAAATCATTCATTAATAATCAATACTACTTATAAAATCACCTAGACAGAGAAAACAAGCTCAGGTATAATCAAACCCTAAGCTGCCAATAGCCACATCACCGTGTCAAGAAGAGCTCCAAGGCGATCACCAAAGCTAAGCTGCACAATTGTTGCTTCAGAATCTGAATCTTGATCTATTAGAACTATTGGCATCGGAACACTATCAAGTTTTTTACTGGATTTCTGCAATAAAATATAACCAATCAAATGTGGCAAAAATATTGTACATAAAAGCATGGCATACCCATCTACAAAACCCAGACAGTACATGTAAGGAATAGTTAACAAAAGCTCAGGTTTTTTACACCAGCCCAAACTCAGACACACACATACACAGAATGACTATAATGCAACAATCACTTGTAAAATACACAGGAGTTACATGTCTGATGGTATCAGCTGTAGTGCTGGAATGTAAAGCAGTAGGGCATCTAGTCAAGAAAATAGTATTAATCTGTACTTGACAACTTTCCAGAAGAAAAAAAGTGATATATGAAATGCTGCAGATTTACATATCATATTCTCTTTGACATAAAAAGTTTATGAGACAAGTCATGATAATCTTTTACTGGCTAAATGTCCACTGAATCAAAGCTATGAACATAGCCTCTTTAGTCTCAAACTGACCCCCACCCCACAAGTGTAGTCCCCCATTTATCAAAATTTTGCAATTTATAGCTAAGAACAAAGCCTCCAATTTCACATAATATATCCTTGTTTGTTATCAACTTCAAATAAAAAGTAGTAGTCATGAATGATATGGGGGCAAGAAGCTCATCACTGACCAATGAATCTGAATCGACTGCATTGAAGTCATAAGCAGAAGCATATATAATATTCCTGCACAACATTTCAATTAGTAGTAAGGACGAGAGATATAGATACCTCGTAGCAACTCTACTAAAGAATATTAAAGTTCCAATGGTGTTCACAAACAACTGGAATTAATATAATATAAATCTTCTCAATGACAGTGTCTGAGCCAGGTTTCTAGGATTGGAGGTGATGAGGAAGGTAAAAATCAGAATAAGAGAAGACAGGGTTCAAACTATAAACTACTAAAAACTAAACAAACCTGCAGCACCATACATGGGATTGAGGACCTAAAACCCAATAATAGTAAAAGCATACAAGACTCCAGAGTACCAAGAATGACCAAGGGGTAAAAAGTAAAAACAAATACAAAAACTGAATAACCAGCTAATGCCAAATAGCCTATCCACAGTGAGGATGGTAAATAGAAGTTTCAAGCCTAAAAATTTAAAAGGAGAAGATAAATGTGAGCCATGACCCATAGCCACCCTTCCCCTCCATCCCTGGAAACTGGTATGCAGTAGAATTAATAACTTCAACTCAAGCAAACAAAACCACCATTTTTTAGTATATTCCAATTACATAAAACTGTGATTTTGAAACTTCAGGCAACCAATCGTGATTTTAAACTCTGCAAGTGAATTTTAAGAAGGGGAACTAACAAATTGGTGGGTAGAAGAAGTTGACAAGCAAATTCTTCCAAGACGTCATAGAGCAACCAGGAAAATAGACACGATAATCAACGGGGAAACACAAGAAATAACTGAGAACATAAATGATGAAGCTGTGCAAATTTAATCTCATTGACAAGACACTTGGAAATAAACTTGTAACTTAGCTTTCTCGGAGCATTTTGACTGCTTTTACACACACGCAAAAATGAAGGATCAATTCAAATATCCAGAAACATACACTCACAACTAAATACTGGTTCCATAAGAAACAGTTTATATTCAAATTTGTGTTCCCTATAGAACCATATTAAATGGAATATTATGAAGTTGTGATAAAAATAAAACTCATTTAAAAATAAAATTAAAAAAAAAAATTGAAAAAAGTTATGAATACTACTAGATAGTTTTCTTGTAATGGATTTGAAGATAGTGAGTAATATTGTGATCCTATTAGATCCCTAGTAGTGAAGTCAACATCACTTACATTTGAACACTATCATTTCCGTTTTTATCCTAACAATACTCGAATAGCAAAAGAATAAGAGAAAACACCGTTGCAATCTGCTCCAATAAATAGTTAAAAATAAATTAAAAAAAAAAACTAAAAAAAGAAAAGAGACAAGTGTGGCGAAGAGGATTGTCTCACTTGTTTGAAGCGGAGGAGGAGGAGGAGGAGGAGGATCGGAAGTGGAAGAAGGAGTTGGAGGAAAGAGATGGTAGAGAAATGGAGAGCGGATCGGAAACTCTGCAACCATGAACGGTTAAGGAAGAAGCGAGAAAAGCATTGGTGAAAGCCATGGCGATGAAATTATGATGACGACAGTGGAACCGTGGAAGTTGATGAAATTATTATTATGATTATTTCCTCTCTCTTTTTCCTTTCCCTTTTTGTATTTTCTGCGCTTAACTTTTCTTTTTTCCACTAAAAATAATTTCATATTTTAAATTATTTTCGGATTTTTATTTTTCAAATATGTTATAACCAACATACACAAACTTTGTAATTATTTAAAAATAATTATTATTTAAAAGATTGTAACAAATGCTTTTATGGGATTGGAATACGCCAAAAAAGATGATTAGGTAAATAGGTGATGCGTGCTTGATGGGGAGTGGGGTAAACCTGTGCTTCGTGGATAGGGAAAGGCACGTCAGATCCAACACTACACGATACTTTATTCCTATTTATTTATTCACTCCTTCAAAACACGTCACCTACGCTTTTTTTAAATCGTCTTCTATTTAAAGTTTGGCAAAATGACACAGCTCCTTGTTTTTATTATTAAAAAAGTATTTATTTAACCTTTTTTTATTTATAATTATTCATTCAAATTGTAAAATGCATTAAAAATAATACAAATTTTATCAATAAAATTAAAATGATTAAATAAACAAATTATTATTACTTAAGTTAATAGCATAAAATAATTAAATACTCATAAAGGTGACTTAATTATAGTAACTAAAATATTAATGCGATCAGATGAATAGTTTTAACTACTAAATCATTGATTTATAATGAATCAAAATTGGTCTTTCAATTTAAACGAAACAAACACTTCAACAAATAATGCTAAATCAAAACGCAAAACATATCACATTCAAATAATAAAATTACAAAAAACGCAAAAGAAACATACAATATATGTGAAAACCACTTATTTATATAAAATGATTACAAAAACAATGAAGATAAGTGATTCCAAGAAAAGATGCTTCAAATTGTTTCTTTGCACGAATAAGTAATAATGAAGAGAAAAGTATTGAAAAGATTAAGAGATATTTAAGTAATTTTTGTATATGTTGTTGATAACTCTTATAAATGAGAGTTACGAGCCAATTTCATTTGGTGTGAATTTAAGTATAAGGGTTAATTGAAGTAATTCATGTATTAGTTTTTTACTAGTAAAAATTGTATTGTATAATTAAATTAGAGCAAGTCCAAGTAAGGTACTATAGCAAGTTGTGTAAGTTGATGTCTGATTTTTACCGTTACTGACACTGTTAATTGTCTTCATTTCCTCTCTATAGAAAATAATGAGTTTTTGTCTTATGTGGAAATTGAACTCGATACCTGGGAATAAGTATTATCATCAATTCATGTCCACTACCAATTTACTGTGGAAATGAATGGATGACGATATTTATCTCCAAGTACAGAGCTGGGACGAGAATGTCTCTATATTTTTTTATAATAAAAATACGTTAGAAAGAACTAAAAAGATATACACATACTACAGGATCATTAAACACTAGATTAATCTGACCAAAAACAAAGAAATCAGTTCAGTCAACAAAGTTTAAAAAGTGTTCAAATGCTAAAATATTTTTATTCATATAAATTGGTTTTGGTCAAATCTGACAGAGTACTACCAATAACTTTTTTGACCATTATTAATTGTTCTAAAACACCTATATAAAGAAGGTCAAGCTCAAGGAAGAAACAGAGCTTCAAGTATTAAGCATTTCATTACTCATTTCAATCATACTTGAATTTATCTCACTCACATACATTGAATCAGTTCTGATTTTTTCCATTCGATTCTTAGAATAATATTCGTGTATTTTTTTGTCAAAGAATCAAAACTCAAACAAGTGTCGAGCTTTCTCAAATTCTAACAAAACAATTTCATAATTATTGTAAAACTCGAACAATAAAAGTTTAGTATAATTTTGGTAGATTGTAAGAAATCCTATAAAAATTGATAGGTGACCTGATTGAACTTCTTTATGGGTGGAAATATTTTAACTTTGTAACAGATCAAAGTTGATATGAGCTAGATGTTGTAAAACTAAGAAGGTTATTTGTTTTGAACACTTAGTGGAAAACCTCACGGTTGTAAGGACTGAACATAAATCGAGTTAAGTGAACTAGGATATATCATTGTGTGGTATTTCTCCCCTTATCTGTTTACTTTCAGTCTGTTTGATTATCAAGTTAAATAGATAATTTAAATTGTTGATTTTAACTAACAAAAAACGTTTCGTTTTATGTTTTCACAACCAATATCAATCTTGAGTTATTTTCTTAAGTTTTTAACATTAATTTTTAAAATGGTGCATTTACAATTCAAACTCATTTTCTTGTAAATCAACATTGTTACTTCAGTTCTGAATCGATTTGAAACTGATTTATAAATATAAATCAGTTTAAGATTTTGAATAAATTTTGAATTAAAATCGATTTCGAACAAGCTCTTCAAGAAAAGAATTTTGAAATATTGTAAGCATTGTTTTGACATTTTTTTAAAATTTTGAAATCATTTTTAGATTTGTTTAAGAAATCTATTTCGAGAAAAATAGATATAAAAAATTTTGAAAAAAAAGTTTAAATTATTTCTCAAAATAAATAAATAAAAAATTTCAGAAAAAAAATGTTTTAGATTTTTTTTCAAAAAAAATGATTTATTTTTATTTTTTAAAGTTTATATATTTATTTGAAAAAATTAAATTTCAAAATTTTTCTAAGAAAATAAATCTTAATCGAATTTAAAAAAAAAACAGTTAAATTGGTTTTCAAATTAATTTGGTTAACTGATTTCTTTTAAATATGTGGTGCAATTTATTGATTTATTTTTTATTTTTAGTATAATGCAATCCAATTTATCAATATAGTCTAATTATTTATATATTTTGTACGCCTCTAATTTAGATATATTTTGCGAGGATGCGTGAAAATGCATTTTCTATTTTTCCACATTAAGTTTTTAGGAAAAAAAAAGATGAAGCTATGTGTGCAACTAGAAAAATGGGTGTGGATATAATAGCCTCCATTCCTGGTCAATGTGTGACCAGGAATGGACTTGATCCAAGTCCCTTTTTTTTATTCACTTTTTGCTCCCCACCAAGTCAAACCAGACTCTGATACCACTTGTTGGAGAGTCTGGGGGAGCACAACCTTCAGAATGGGCTAAACAAGGATTCATAAGAGACTTAGACACCACATATCAACCCAAAACCTTAAAGCAGTAGGTTTATGAGTCATTCTCCTTATATATATAATATAGTCTCCATTCCTAGTCAACGTGGGACTAACCACTCATAATTGAGTTCCAACAATCTTCCCCTATTTTCAGTGACAAAAACTTCAGATTGAGAAACATAAATGACTCACACTTGTACCAACCTTATTTATAACTTTTAATCTTTTTCAATTGCAATCCTCCAAATTAAATTATTTACCATTCATTTTCAATGATAGATATTACTGTAAACTTTGAGTTGAGTTGTGTTAAGTACCCAAAATCTATGATGATTAATACTTGAAATATGTATACCCAAAATATATGCCTTTAACAAAGGTAATATTAACAATAATGGTTAATTAGTGTGAAGTATCATAATAGAGATGTTAAATCATCATTAAGGGATCGTTGATTGAAGACTAACGACTCATACTTGGATTCAATAGGAGATGAAGTACTGCAAGCACTATTTATGGAGAATATCAAATTAAATGTATATGAGTGTGAACTTTAAATGCTTTGATGGAAGATGAAATATTGTAAGCACCGCTTGCATTGTGGGCTTCAAAATATTTGTTTCTTTAACATACAAGTGTGACCACGTGGATTCAAATGTATATCATTTATAATTATTAATTTATTTCTTTTATTTTTTTGTAATCGTTATCATCCAAATTATTGGAGAATACCTCAAATTTATTGGATATTTTCAACAATGTCCCCCTTTTATGAGAATCTTTTACTCCTATCTTTCATATATTGTTATGCATACTGATCTTTACAATTTTTTGGACCCATCCAACACATAATTAATCTCATATTTTTGTTCACAATCGCTAAAGTTGTTATTGCGCTCACTTATTCTCTTGCTTGTCTGTCTTTACTTGACTGTTCTATTTTATGGTGAAATCACAATGTATGATTAGAAGTTTACAACAAATGGTCCATAACAACCACAACCCACACGACAGTTCTATTTTATGGTGAAATCACAATGTATGATTAGAAGTTTACGACAAAGGGTCCACAACAACCACAACCCACACATATAAGATGAAACCCTTCATATTCAACTTTATACCTATGCCCATTCATCCAAAACTTTGACACTACCTACTTTGCAATGTCAAATTCCACGCATATTGTTACAAATGTTTTTTTTTTCTTCCATTTTCGGTATGTTTCTATCTACCTTGATTTGATGTGATATTGTGCAAATATTGTCATTCGTAAACTTCTATCATAGTATATTAATTAGATTTGTATCAGAAACCTCATTCAAACTAACGTATGATTGATCGTTGTCGTATAAGAAATACGATTCAAACTATACTATGTGACCGTTGAATAGTTAACGAAGATCACCCAAAATCTACTTGTAGTCAACTCCAATACTTGCAATAATTGTTAGCGTGAAGTATCACACCAAGGATATTAACTCATCTTAAATCGATCACTTGTAAAAACAAATAGCTGACACTTTGCGTCGGTGGGAGGAAAACTGCTGTTATCAATGTTGACTTTGGGAAGACAAATTAAATGGTAAAATATCATTTCTCTAGTTGTATATTGACATTTAAACCTAATCAAATTTGTCAATTCTCTTACATATATGAATACTGTCACGTGGATTCAGATGTTTCTCAATTATGATTTTTTTATTTATTTTTCTTCTATTTTACTCTTTCACGTAATTGATTATTTTCAAATTACATAAAATATGTTTTACTTTTAAGTGACATTATGCTTTTATGAAGTATCTTTATTCTTTTATTTTTGTACTCATACGTATCATCCATTTTCCGTACAAATTGTTCTCTTTAGATTTGTCAAACCCTAAAATATTAGAACCAATGTCATATTTTTTTCCAGAACTATTGGAGTTATCATTGTGTGCGCTCTTCTGTATAAAATATGTGTTACTTTTTAGTAACATTTAAACCCTAAAATATTAGAATCAATGTCATATTTGTTTCTCCAGAACTGTTCGAGTTAGTCTTGTGTGCGCTCTTCTGTATAAAATAAGTTGTATTTTTTAGTGACATTCTACTTTTATGAAATATCATCATTCTTTTATTTTTGTACTCATACATATCATCCATTTTTAATACAAACCACTTTATTTAATTATTTCAAACCCAGAAATATTGAAACTAATGTCATATTTTTCTCCGCAACTACTGAAGTTATTTTTTGTGTGCGCTCAATCTATCTCTACACATATTCTTACAAAAGCTTTCGGAAACCATTGTTAATAAAAAACTTCCATTATAATATATTAATAAAATTTATATAAGAAAACCTAATTCAGAGCAAAGTGTGATTGACCTATGCCGTGGAAGAAACAAAATTTAAAACTCCATATGTTAAAGCGCCATATTTTTCTTGAAACATCTCTTTCGTAAGTGTCGTTCTCTCATTAGTTTTAATAATCACGAGGGCATCAATACCAAAGAAGATGGTTGCATTGCAATGCAATTTGCATGCATATATATAATAAGGGCCCTGGAGACCGTGGAGTGGTATAGTCAACCCTGGACTTGAGTTGACAACGACCACGTTTTACCAAATCGGATAAAGGGCCCCCGTTTTATAAATTTCTTTTCACTCTCTTCCCCTCTTTCGCCCTATTTATATCATTACCTGCGGGTCCCTCTTTATTTCTCTCTCAAAAATTCACCGTCAATGTGTTTTCTCTCTTTCTCTCTCTACAATCCCATCCCATCTTCTTCTGTTCAATCCTCTGGTCAATGCAGGTACTATTCTTCTTCTTTCTCCTCACTTTTTCATTCTCTCTACGTTCATTCGTTCTTTCATATCCGTGTTTTCCAGTGAAGTGTAGGTGAGACGAGAATTAAGTCTTTCTTGAACCCTAGTTTTTTTTTTTTCATTCTAATTGGACTGGGATTCTGAGGTTGCGAATTTTATTTGCTCGTTTCTCTTGCTGTTTTTTGATGAGGATGATGATGATTTTGAATTTCGAAACGTTTTATTAATCGCGTGTTTTCTCAGTTGAATAACATTATCGTTAAGCGTTTTCACGGGTTCAAAGTTTTTTTCAAAGCTTCACTCTCATTGACGTTTCTTATTTTTTCATCAAGTGCGTTTTATTCAGCGACGTAATTCTACTTCTACTAACAATCACATTGTCGTTTATGTTTTTTGTGTCAATTTTATTGTGTTTTTAAAGCACAATCACTATGTTTTTTGGTTTCACAGCTTCTATTACAATGACGTAGTTTTTTTTGCAAGTAAAACTAGTTTGAGTTAGGGTTATTGAAATTTTCACGGGTTTGGGTAGCGTGAATGTAAGTGTAATGTGTAGTATTCATCTGTACATGATTGGTCGTCATATACTGGTTGAGTTTGTGTGAACTGTAAAGTTGTATATCGATTGTGGTTTGTGATTATTATCTTATTGACTTATTGCGTATATGTTACAAGTATCTTACTTCTGGCACTTATTTATTGTTTAATGTCTTGTTATCAGGATGTTCCTTACTGCATGAGCTGCTAAGAGAACATATGGTTCAAGGGTTGACTAATGGCGGTAGACAAAAGATTTGATTCCAGTGCAGCTAGTCCGGAGGAATTGGCTTTCAAGGGAACTCTCTCAAATGAGCAGAGGGGAAATTTGATAAACGGCAATTCGGACAGGTCTGCAAGCGTCAGTGGTGGTGATGACAGTCAGATGTTTGTTTCTGGTGCTAATATGTTGCAAGGAAGTTCTACATCTTCAGGAGATTCGAATCCATTAGCTCAGTCTTCAATGTTGGATCCGAATACCGTTGGAGGTCAAAAGTATACTAGGTCAACTGAGTTCAGACGGGTTCTGGGGAAATCATCTGGAAACACCCTCGAAGATGGTGCTTTCCGAAATGCTAATCTGAAGTCTCCCTTTCCTGCGGCTACGAAGGACTTGAAACGATTCAAAGCATGTATACAAGAGGCCTGTGCCAAGGCTAGGTAGGTAGTTTGAGGAGCTGTATGTAATACTCTTAATTCCGTCATCAAATCAAACTAACCTAACCTAATCCCACTTCTCATTTAATGTGATTTCTAATCAATTAATGTGAAATTGAGTGCTTGCATTTTCAGCATATATCATTGAATGACTGTCATTTTAATCAATTGTCCAGAACCATTCAAAATTAACGCGTTGAACTCATTCGTTTTTTGTCACTTGAGTATGATTCTGTTATAAAGGTTCCACACTTTTATTTTTTCTCAGACATGGATCAAAAAGGTTGGATGAATCTATACACAAATTGAACAAGTGTTGGGAGGCTGTAAGCGCAAAGAAACAGTTTCAGAACGAGTTGTTGCCAAATGAAATGGAGAGTGGGTCCTATTTATCAAAATTGGGAGGTCAGGCTCACCAGAGCCCTACAGAGCTTGCCCATCAAAGACTAGAGGACAGGCCTAAGAATGTCATTCTTAATAAGCGCATTCGTACATCAGCTGCTGAGATACAGGTTTGTAGCTAGCTCACATTGTTAAATTATTGTTTCATTTCCGGTAGTAAAGATGTGGGTTTATGACATGTTAATTGCTCCTTGCATTTATTGTTGTAACAAGGAGGACAGAGTTCCAATGGTATCGAACAATAAATAAAAACATTTTAGTGCTTTGTAATAACTTGGATAAGGGTGAGTATGATGATTAATCTTCTCTCAAATCTGGTGCAACAATATCCAATTTCTGTTCCACGTGCTTCTCTGAAGATTTAGAAGACATGTTACAACTTGCAACTGTATGTGTTCTCTTAATACACATAAGGACGAACCATGGTAGGGAAAACCGTGTCCCTAGAAAAGGCTATCAGGCTAGCCAGCAGCAAGTACTAAATGTTAAGTGGATAACAAAGCTGTAATGGAACACTGACAGAGAGAATTTTTGGTCAAGAGGCGAGATTTGTTGTTTGTAGAAATACTAACAGATGTACTAACTCTCTAATTGCTCAAAGAAACTTGTTTGTGCTTGGTGTCAAAACACTTTGTGATAGCCCTATTTATATTATTCTTGTAGGGCTTTACAAAATAGAGGAATCTAGATTTGAAGACATTTAAAGCAAGTAATCGATTACAAGAAAAATCTAGAGATATTAAGGCTGCTCTAATTTATATGAGTAGAAAATTCTAAAAATATTAAGGTTGCTCTATCCTATTTCCATCATATACTGTTACTTTTCATTCTACTTCAACTATCAATATTTTTGATTGCTAAATATCTGGAGGAACTATTATTTTTTGGATTGCCAGTGTATCTCATTGAACTACAACGCTTATGTAGACCCATTGATAACTGAGTATTGATTTGATTCTCATCTCTTGAATACTGACCATACTATAATGTTCTTCTGCTTTCCATATAGCAACATTTTTTGACCTCATTAATACTTTCTTTTTGAAAGCATCCATATTTACTCTATATTTTGTGGATAAATACTAGGCGGAAGGGCAGAGTAATAGCTTTGTGAGACAGCCTTCGGCAATCGGAAAGAATAAAGACAGCATCAGGGATAGTGCCAAGGTTTGTGATGCTGTAGATGAGAAGATTCAAAGGTTACCTTCAAGTGGAGAAACTTGGGATAGAAAAATGATAAGAAAACGTTCCAAGGGCACTGTCTTTGATGGATCCATCGATGAGGAAGGAGATATTAAAAGAGTTATGTATCTAAAGCAAGCTAACATGTCTGGTCTGCAGTCTTGTGATGCCAAAGGTTTGAGGTAACACAAGTTTATCAAATGCTTTGATTTCTGATGTCTGTCGCTTAAACAACTAGACTAAGTATGCCTTTGTCTGTCTGAATTTGACGTGAGGCATTTTTTATTCCAGGATTAAATCTAAAGTGATACTGACAACCAACTTAATTTTATGAGATTCACACTCTTTTGAACACTTAATGTCCAACTGCTTAACCTACCTTGTGATGATATTTAGTATTTACAATCCTATAGCTTCCGCTCTTTTATGATATGCTAGTGAAAGGTGTTTGGTACGCGCTCGTTCTCACAAATCATCATGATATTGTAGTAGTAATAGCAAGCTTCATGCAGCTTACCTGCCTATTAGTTCAAATTCATGTGTATTGGTCAGGAATGAGCAAGAAAAGGTGTCTAGGGATTCAATGGACCAAATAAGGAACAAGTTGTACTTAAAAGAAACAATATTTGCTCATTTGTATTTATGATGCATCTATAAAGTGCCCTGCCTTAAGCAGCTTGTATTTCCTTTATAGTTTATACAACATTATATTATACTGTTATGACTCATGTTATCCTTTTTTTTTTCTTTCTTTTTAGGTCGGATGTACGTGACAAAAATTACACTGGTGGCAATTATCCACTGACAAAAGGCAAAGCTTCAAGGGCGCCTCGAACTGGTAATTTGATAGCTGGAAACTCGTCTTCTGTATCTCATTCTTCTGAAACTCTTGAAGCCTCAGAACAGTATTCAAATGTGCACAAGTTTCATTCAGAAAGTGGGACACTCTGTCGTAAGCGTACTTTGCCTGCAGGATCGCCTATATCCCAAATTGCCCAATGGGTTGGACAGAGACCTCAAAAAATTTCTCGCACTCGAAGAGCAAATATGGTATTCCCGGTCTTAAATTGTGATGAACTGCCTGCACCATTAGAAGGTTGTTCCCCTTCTGATGTTGGTACTAGAGTGACTTCCACTACAACTAGCGGGCCACTTATATCCAAGGGTGATATCAACAGCATTCAACTAGGTAGAATGAAACATGAAAATGATTCATCCCCGACCAAACTATCTGAAAGTGAAGAATGCGGTGCTGGAGAAAATGGTGAAAGTAAATTAAAGGAGAAAGGATTGGGAAGAAACAAAGGTGATGAAAGAGCCATAAATAATTCCTGTAATATAAGTTCCTACATGTCAGTGACACAACAGAAGAAAATGCTGAACAAAGAGGAGATTGGAGATGGTCTGCATAGTCAGTGTAGTGGTAGCGGCGGCTTTTCGGTTTTGAAGACTGGCATCTCATCAACGAACGAGAAGTTAGAGATTTTAACCCTGACAAATCCAATTCAAAATATGAAGCCTTCTTCTGAAAAGAATGCTAGGTAATAATCCCCCCCTTCTCCCTCCTGATAATGGATAATAAAAAGGAATTCTCCCCACAAGACTCAGTTTGTCTTTTTTT
Source organism: Cicer pinnatifidum (assembly GCA_037974775.1). Lineage (NCBI taxonomy): Eukaryota > Viridiplantae > Streptophyta > Magnoliopsida > Fabales > Fabaceae > Cicer > Cicer pinnatifidum. The sequence goes on from JBBPBR010000005.1 coordinate 15,354,764, forward strand.
TTCTCAGTAGATCAAGGCAACCTCGTTTGAAGAAATCACGCAATAGTAAAGCTATTGCTCATCTCGGGCATCCATCAACTAACAATTCCCCTGATATTGCTGGTATGTCTTTACATTTGAGTAAACTACTCATTGCATTAAAAAAGTAAATCTGTTTACAATATTATATACTTATTTAATACGATAAGTCTTTATAGTTTATACTGCTTTTTGACACCTAATTATTTAGCTTACAAACCGACCCTGGTCCCACATCTCCTTTAATATTCTCAAAGGAAACCCTTATCATACGTTTCATTGTGACTATTCCTGCCCTGCATCACTGATGTCGTCGTTTTTTGCGGGCTCTGTTTCTGAGGGGTTTGATACTTCATCAATTTAGGTTGTCAATGGTATTTTTGGAAAAAAAATTATGTGCTAGATTCATACAATTCTGTATGTCTGTACATGATCAGTTTTAAATTTTTGTTGTATTCTAATTGATATTAAGTTTATGCAAGTACTGTAAGAAATAACATTTTTTGATTACAAAAGGCATTAGTCAGTGTTACAAAGTATTATTAATGTAATTGTTGAAGTTATTGGGTTTTAGATGAAATAAGGAGAAGAGAATAATAAGGACTTTTGAATATGGTAATGGTGTAATTTTATTGATAATAACTGTATACTAACTTGATATAAAAGATTAAGCATCAACACCTATTAGGTACAAAACTAATAGTGTTAATTAATTGAATTAGGAAATAATCATGATAATATTAATAACTAAGAAATATGTAAAAACAATCTTTAGAGATAACCTAAGATACTTTCATATAGAAAATGATCCTAGGGGATAAAATAAGATACTCTAATATAATAACAATATATTATAAGATATTTTCTTTTATTCTAACCGTAATGATATACTAAACCATCCAACATGGCAGGTAGGTCAGGCGATGACGGTGAGGAACTATTATCTGCTGCCAATTTTGCTAGCAATGCCAGCTGTATGTAACTAAATCTCCTACTTTTTAGGTGTGCGTGCGTGTGTTATTCATGCAGAAAATTTAAAAATATATTGGGCCTTGACAGATATCGGCTGTTCTAGTTCATTTTGGAAGAAAATGGAACCTAATTTTGCTCCTGTCAACTTGGAAGACATTGCCTACTTGAAGCAGCTGGTGGGTGTTTTTGACTATATTTTTCTGTAAAATTTAAGTGGCCCTTAATGGAAAAGTGTGGCTTCACCCCTATTTGTTACTCTTTACATCAGGTTAAAACAATAGAGGATGATCAGAGATGTTTATCTCAAATGCTTTGCCTTCGAAGTGATGTCACGGTAATGTCTAAGAAGCTAAAATCTTATATTTTCAATAATTTTCAAATTTGGCACTTTTTACCGATGATCAACATTCTACTTCAAATAACTAAAATGACTATTATAGTCAGCTTATTTCTTCCTTTGAGGTGCACGTGTGTTCTGAATTACATATTACAATTGTATAAACTGAGACAATAAGAGAGAATATGAGAATAAGGAATAGGAGATAGTGCCCATGCACTGAAGAAGTGCTTTTGAACATTGCCTTATATGGATAATTTATGAAATTGGACATATAGGCTACGCATTTTTACCCATTGTTTTCTTTTGAACTATAATTGTTAGCATTTAGTGTGTTATGTTATTGGGGGACGAGGGGGTTGAGTCTATGATCTCGCTATCACTCCCGCGTTTATGTTCCTCCCCCAAATCCAACCCATCCACTTTAAACTGCTTGCATTTATATCCCTTGTGGAGAGTAACCCAAAAGGACACTCTTATAAACCCCTTATGCATTTATACCCCTTATGATTTGGAGAGTAAACAAAAAAGACACTATTCGGAACAAAAGTCATATTTATGTTACTATAGAGACACAATACAAAATAATAGGTACAGCCAAATTCACACAGGTGGTTGTAGTCATGAAGAGGATGATATAGCTTAATCAATTTCATTATGAATGACACCACAGAGGAAATCTGTTAATAAAAAACACTTGTGTCAAGTCCCAAAAAGGTTATGGACATTTGCTAGAGCAAGAAGAGTTCCAAAACCATTTCAGTGTTGGGCATGTAAGATGATGAATGACACCCAAATCACTGAGTAACTTAGAGAAGGGTCAAACCTCAACCCAACTCTTCCCAATCAGTTTGCACATCCTTTTCTATTTAATTAATTTTGATGAAAATTGAATTGCAGCAACCGTTGGAAATAATTTGAAAATATTAAAGGCCCATTGGGTGGATATCTGAACTCAGAATTTCTCTTTCTTAAATCCCACAGTTCTGCAGTAGGCTGCACGATGCGCCGCTGCAAAGGATCCAAATCCTTGTGACAAAATTACATATATTTTTAATACTTTAGACTTCAATTATTTTTAAAAATTGTGATTTTGGTTTTTATTTTTTACTTCATACTCTCTCTGCTCCTAATTATTAGAGAATATTTGGAGATTTTTTTGGTCCCATTTAATAAAAAAATTACAATTTTAAGTTATATTTGTTCTTCGAATTACTTTTTTACCCTCATTCAAGATGTTTGATTTTCTTTATTAGTAGGTGTATTTAATGTATGACAATTTCCCATAAGGGTATATTTCGAAAACATTCAAAAGTTAAAACAATAAATGAGTTCTTTGGTTTTGATGATTTTTGGTTTTTCTCTTATAAATGGAACTGGAGGAGTAATTTTAGTTTTTTATTTTAAATATCTTCGTAATTTTTAGATTTTAAATTATTTTTGTAATTTTTATATAATAAAAAGATAAAGGTAAATGATATATATATGTAACTCCATTCTCTTGGTTTATAACCCAATCTTTACCTCATAATAGATTTGAACAAGAGGAACATGATAAATGGTGATAAGTGGTAGAATTAATTAACTTATCATATTCTACCAACTCATCAAATAATAGGTTATGATGCTATATAATTTATCATATCTTGACAACCAAACAATAATAGATTAGGACAAGAATGCTTCAAACTTTGTTTAAGTAGCGTGCATAAACAAAGGTGCTTTAGTATGAATTATGAATAGCCACATGAATATAAAACTGGGGCAGAGCTCACAAATTAAATTACTATAAGTATGCTGCTACCAGTGTAAAGTTTTTATCAGTTATCAGTATTTTTCTAACACATTTCTTTCATTTAAATTCGCAGGATGGGGTTGTGCTTACTGACAACCTTTTATCGCAAAGTTGTCTTGAGGGAGAAATAGGGAGAAACATTTTAAGCCAAACTGATTCAAAAGAGTTATCCTCAATGGTTGACATGGTTGAACAACATCACGATGACAGCTTTCTGTGCAGTGAAATGGATTCAGAAAACAAACTAGCACCATTGTACCAAAGAGTACTGACAGCTCTGATCATTGACGATCAAATTGATGAAACTGTTGGAGATGGAAACGTATCTTCTATGTGTGAAAGAGATGATTCTCTTTTGACGGCTTGCTTCTCTCGGGATTTTGAGAACCAATTTACCATCTGTAGGACTAAATTTGGATTCAACACTGACACGGTTTCCTGTAATGGGAATGCTACCTTTACTTGTGGCACAGACATTCATGTTCAAGATCTTGACGATGTTTTGCGAGTGGATCGCCGACCATGCTCCTCATCTCTCAATCGCCATTTTGAGCAAATGTGTGTGGAGGATAAACTCTTACTGGAGCTACACAGCGTTGGTCTATATCCAGAACCAGTGGTAAATTTCTAATTTGTACATATGTGAAAACAGTCTCCATAGTTTATTCTTATGGGAAGTTTTCTGTATGATTTAACTGTCTTCCCTCTGTCCCTTTTTTTTTTTAATTTTATTTATTATCTTGTATATACATGCATAGTGGACACATGAAACTAGACTTGTATAAATAGGAACAATTCATTTGGCTCCACCAGACAGCTTCAAAATTTGTGATGTGGCTTTATTGCCTCTAACATTGATCAAAAGTTCTATAGTATGCCTTCCTCATTCTTCAAAATAAATTTAAGGGTTTAATATGTTTTTAGTCTCTATAGAATTGCAACTTTTCGTTTCTAGTCCTTATAAAAAAATACAACTTTTAGTCCCCACAAAATTATCTTGTAATTTGTTTTAGTCGTTGTTGTTAAGTCAACATATATTTTTGAAATCTTTTGCAAGCATGTTTACACATTATAAAAATTATTTTGCATATTTAAGTTCATATTTTCGTTACTTTTATTTTGCATTTTTTATGTTCAATAACCAATTCATATTTAGTTCATTCCAAGTTAAAAAATTCTAAATTTTAGTGGTTGCCTAGTAGTGGTGGTGGGTGCCAGGAAGTGGTGGTAGTGGAGGGTGTTGAGCAATATTTCATGTGCCATGTGGTAGCAGCGGGTGTTGGGTGCTTGGGCGTTGGAGTTGAAGGAGACAGGGGAGATGCTGAGAGGGAGCAGGGATGGTGGTGGGTGTTCGATGGTGATAGCGATAGTTAAGGGTACCCAACGGTTACACTTTGGGGATGGAAATGGCAGTGTGTTGGGCGTGAACATGTTGTGGTAGAGGGTTTTGTACAGCAGTGGTGAGGTTGGAGGATAATCTAGGATTTCTAAACATTACTCAGGACATTTTAGTTTGTAAATTACATTTTAGTTTGTATATTTAACATGGTTTAAATTGTTTTTCTCTTTCTTCTAAATCGCCCCCATATTGGAGGGGAGGCAGATTGGAGAAGGGAAATACTTTGGCCCTCCTCATTTTCCTCCTCCCCTTTCATCCATAATTTTGAACCAAACTAGGATGTTTATTAATGGGCCTCTCCATTCCATTCTCTGAAGATGACTGGTGCTTGATGCCTTCATCCTTGGCAGTTGGCGGAGTGCATGGTCTTTATATGTTAATGCGTGCATGCAGACATGCATTATGTTTAAAGAGTTTACTGAGTATTGAATATGTTCTTTTTTGGTTCATTTTTTTCAGTTGATGCTTCTGTTACTAACTGTTGTCTTTATGATTGTTTTTTAAAAGCCTGATCTTGCTGATAGTGGTTGTGAAGCTATTGATCAAGATATTATTCAGTTACAGAAAGGACACTTCCAACAGGTTTTGATTCTTATGTTGACTGATATATATATATATATATATATATATATATATGTGCTGAAGTAAATTGTTTAGAGGGAAGGATCTGCTTGGTTTTAAGTTATTCTTCTTGTTTTATTTATTATAAATTTGTCTATATTTGACCAAATTTGCAGCTCACTGAAAAGAGAGAGTACTTTATGAAACTTACTCAAGCAGTAGAAGAAGGCAGGGAAATGGAACAGCGGTTGTTTTTATTTTTTATGTTGACAATTTGTTATAAAAGTAGTCTGTGTTATGTATCTATGTGACCCTCATTAATAGCTAATATGTATTGTGTTAATCTGCAGAGCCCTTGAGCAAGTTGCTATGGACAAGCTTGTTGAGTTGGCTTATAAAAAGAAGCTGGTAATATGGTTGTTTATTTTTTGTGCTTATTCCCTGTTGTTTGCTTTGAGTCAGTTGTAGAATGCGATGTGGGAATTGAATTGAGCTATTTGACATATTATTTGAAACATGTTATTTGTTTGATTGAAAGGTGGCTATTTGTTTCAGTTTAATGTATATTTGATCCTTGAAATTATCTTCTTTGTTCTTTGCCTCTATTTTAATCCCCTTTTGGGATGTGTTACAAAGCATCTGGCTTGTACTTTAGACTTATCTTTTCAGAAATGTGATAGCTTTGGTCATGAAAGAGTTAAGTAACCTGGTTTGTATTTGGAAAATCTATAATATTGATAGGCCACTCGTGCAACTAGTGCTGCAAGGTATGGACTTTCTAAGGTCTCAAGGCCAGTTGCTTTGGCTTTCATGAAGAGGACTCTTGCTAGATGCCGGACATTTGAGGAAACTGGGAAAAGTTGCTTTCTGGATCCTGTGTTTAAAGATGTCCTATTTGCAACTCCTGCCCGTGACAACTATACTATCTCAGCTGATGCTGAAAACCCGCCACTCGCTCAAAATTCTCAGCAAGAATCTCCACTACCAGGTTTTCTGTTTCATTGTGTTTTTATTTGTTTTGGATGTATTTTCTATGATACTCAAGTAATATGGGCAATAGGTGTCTGTAATCATGTTTATCAAGAAACAAATTCCTATGGCATTTGCATTTTGCTTTGTCTTTATTTACAACTCATCCTGGTTTCTAAAATCTATTATTTTATTAGGGGATAGATTGGTTTTTGTTCCTTATTGGTAATATATTGGGCTTTAGCTATTGTAGGTTCATTTCCTTGTGGGGAGCAAAATGTCTTGGGAGATCCAGACCATCCCTCTGACATGGATTTTGCAGGGACTGAATCAATACTGAACAGGGGGAAGAAAGGAGAAGTGCTACTTGATGATGTGGGTGCTTCCGGTACTGGATCAATACTGAACAGGGGGAAGAAAGGAAAAGTGCTACTTGATGATGTTGGTGCTTCCTTGAGACCTAGATTAACTCTTGGCAATTCTTTCATGATTGAAGCAAAGGGAAAGGGGGCTGAAAGAGAGAGGGACAAAGACACTACTGGGAGAAATTCTGTTAAAAAAGGTGGTCGTTCTTCTGCAAGGAACTCAAGAGGTCGGCGTAAAATGAAAGCAAAGGCCAAACCAAATTCAGCTCAACTATCTACTTCTGTAAAAGGATCTCTTGGCATGTTGGTGGAAAATGCAAACTCTGTGCATCAATTGACTTGTGGCTCTGATGAACTGGTTCCCAATGGTAACAACAGCAAAAGTCTAGTTGGGTCTGTATCTCATGGTTATAGTACTAACGTGTTAGCCGTTGAAACCGAGGAACCCTTGGGCCTTACAAACATTCATGAACTAGACTCCTTAGAAGTAGGTGTAGATAATGAACTTAATGGGCATCAAGACCTGGATTCTTGGTTAAAAAACATTGATGAGGATGCTTTAGAAGATGATGCAGTTGGCCTAGACATACCGATGGACGACCTGTCCATGGTTCTGTGAAGCAGGATATTATATAATCTCCTATGCAGGACATGGTGTTTATTAACAGTGCTGTTTCGATTGAACGATGCACATACAACTTATGCCTCTCAAGTTGGCACTCTTAGTTATTCTCATGACTTTCGTATAGTTATTATTAGTCAGTATCTACAAATACCAAATATAGAAAGCCCAAGAAAGGGTTAAAGAAATAGAAAAGAAAGAAAAGGTAGTCCTCAATTGTTCATATGATCTAGAGCTCCATAGGTTGTAACTATTACATTCGTTACAAGATTTTGACAATCTCGTTGTTATTTTCTTTCATGAACTTATAAATCATCTTCATCCAAATTACAACTTTAGAGAGTAAATTTGTTGAATAATTTGTGCCTAGAATCTGAAACCAAAGGCCGTTGCAGAAAGCCAACCATATGTCCAATTAGATAAACGATGTTTACGTTTGAGAATTTGAGACAGGTTTTGTCGTTTACGATTTAGAGCCTGATTGGTTACGAATAAAAAGAATAAGGATCATACTGAAATTGAAAATGTTTTTTGTGATTAATATATTTTCTTGAGTCTTGAAAATAGAAAATCTTGAAAGAATACGTAATCATTTAAAATCTCTTATTTTACTTTTTCATTTCCTTAAAAATTAGAAGGTTAAGAGAGGAAGAAAACATACTTTTAAAGAGTAACAATCAATGTTAAGTAATAGTCAAACGTAGAAAATTTATCATTAATAAAAAAATTGTTTATAAAGTGGTGTACATTAGTCCAACAAAATTTCAAAATAAACAAGGCATACTGCAATAACCATTCTTGCTATTACCACGTATACATGTAATAAAAGTATTTTTCAATACCGTACAATACTTTGTTTTAATTGTTGTTACTTGTGAAACAAATATACCAGTACTTTTATGAGAGCATTCGTCACATATGGATATTATAATATATTAAAATTATATCTAACTCTATTGAATGATACGTCAGATATTTATGTGTCACATCATAATATTTGCGGTATATAGTTTATATTTTTATGTGACACATTTCATATGTATTTTAAATGTTCCAATGATCATTTGCAAGTATGAATTGAATATCAGAATTCAATCTCACAAAGCCATATTTAAATTCGATCTCATGAAGCAATCTCCATTCTTTTCTTAGAAAGTTTGTGTCATTTATACACTTATCTCCGTCTATGTAACTAACTATAACTAGAATATAACCCGCACAATGCGCGGGAATATACAAATTTTAATATATTAGTTGTATTGTAAATAAAATTTTAAAATTTTAAAAATAATATAATTTATTCATTTTGCTTGTATAGTATTTTTTTCAAATGAGTTTATTTGAGTAATTATTATATATGAGTTGACAAACACACATTTGAGAATATGTAAAATATTTTGTAGAACCTAATTGCAACTAATTCATATATTTTATTAAAAATTCACAGTGATTATCATCCTACAAACAAAATTCATAAATTATATTGTGTTAAAATATTAAAAGTATTTTAATAAGTATTAATATATGTAATTATCTACTGCAAAATCAAATTAGGCATGCTCTTTTTTTTTGTTGTCAAATATAAATTTATTTTCAAAATATTTTTAGAAAAATATATAAATGATTTTGTCATTTGGTATTCATTTCATTTTAATCTTGTCAAAGAAATAACAAATTTAAATTCCAATATTTTGAGTATAAAGCTTCTATACAATGACTTGAGAATTTTCACAAACAACTCATATGTATTTTATATGGTACAACATAAAACATCACCTTAAAAAAATAATAAATAATTTCTTAATTTAAATATTAAACATTATTCTTTTATCTATAAATGGTAAATAGTTTTCTTCTGAAGACACAATGACACAATAATAATATATATTATTGATATAACTATTATATCAATAATTATTTGACAATTGAGACATAAAACTTTTTTAAAAATAATGTGGAATTAATGTGAAAAATAATGGACAAACGTTATGAAATAATAATGTGACGTTATGAAATAATAATATGGAATTAATTTAGAAAATTTTGATTAGACGTTATGAAATAATATTTAATTAAGAGGTATACTGAATGGTGAATGGCGTATAGGATTTGTAAAAAGCTAGAAACTCAATGGAGAAAACTCTCTATAATGATGTCCACGTCAGCTTTTTGGCTGAGGTGGGAAATTTTTGCATACGTGGAAGAAATAGTGTGAGGTGGCAGCGGAATCTGTTTTAAATATATATAATAGATTAATATATGTAATTATCTACTGCAAAATCAAATTAGGCATGCTCTTTTTTTGTGTTGTCAAATATAAATTTATTTTCAAAATATTTTTAGAAAAATATATAAATGATTTTGTCATTTGGTATTCATTTCATTTTAATCTTGTCAAAGAAATAACAAATTTAAATTCAAATATTTTGAGTATAAAGCTTCTATACAATGACTTGAGAATTTTCACAAACAACTCATATGTATTTTATATGGTACAACATAAAACATCACCTTAAAAAAATAATAAATAACTTTTTAATTTAAATATTAAACATTATTCTTTTATCTATAAATGGTAAATAGTTTTCTTCTGAAGACACAATGACACAATAATAATATATATTATTGATATAACTATTATATCAATAATTATTTGACAATTGAGACATAAAACTTTTTTTAAAATAATGTGGAATTAATGTAAAAAATTATGGACAAACGTTATGAAATAATAATGTGACGTTATGAAATAATAATGTGGAATTAATTTAGAAAATTTTGATTAGACGTTATAAAATAATATTTAATTAAGAGGTATACTGAATGGTGAATGGCGTATAGGATTTGTAAAAAGCTAGAAACTCAATGGAGAAAACTCTCTATAATGATGTCCACGTCAGCTTTTTGGTTGAGGTGGGAAATTTTTGCATACGTGGAAGAAATAGTGTGAGGTGGCAGCTGAGTCTGTTTTAAATATATATAATACATTTAATTTTTAACGTATAAAATCATTATTCACCATAAGTGGAATAATATAATTGTTCATAAAAGGAAGATTAGATAAAGAATATTTATGTCGATAATTATGAGTGATTAAATGGTTTTTTTTATTAAATTTAATGACTAATAATATAAATTACTACCATTGATAAATTACTAATAATATTATAAAATAATACTATAAAATAGTTTATAAATTTATTATAAAATAACTTATAAAATAATTTGATAATAATATAAATTATTATCAAATTGTAAAATAATTTATAAATTATAAATTTATTATAAATAATTGTAAAATAATTTTATAAGTTTTATAAAGAATATTTTATGTATTATAAATATAGTTAACTTATAATATTATTTTATAAAAAAACCGTATTGAGTAGTAATGTAGATTTAATGTGAAAGATTTAAGTAAAAATTTTGAGTAAAAGTTAAGAAATAATATTTAAATAGGGGATATAATATAAAATAGTGAATGATGTATATAATTTATAGAAAAACAATTTAGAAACGGAGTAGAAGCTCTATGGAGACGTACACATAAGCTTTTCAGCCTACGTGGCAAATGTTTGCATACGTGGAGAAAATAGTGTGAGGTGGCAGTGGAGTCTTCTGTTTTAAATATATAATAGAATTGTTTCCACAACTAGACAAACACTTTCATAAATATATATTTATATGTTGTTTTGTGTTCTAAGATATTTTGTCGAGTATCAAAAGACAAAAAATTAGAACTAGAGCATCTTGACACATTTCAAATGTACGTAATTTGAGTTTGAAGAATTAAATTTATATGTCAGAATATTTTGGATTAAAAAAATTTAAAGGTGTGGTGTGACTTAAAAAAATGACATTTCATCAAATTTTGGATTAAAATTCAGTTTTAAAACCAAAGCTCGAGAGAAATAAAATGAGGGAACCATTTTCTTGATTCAGCTAAAATAAAGGAATCAAAACTGCAATTAAGCTTAAATAAATTAATTTTCCATCTATCTATTTTTTTTTTTACTTAAAGTTTCCATCTATCTATTATAATTAGAGTTGTCAATAAAGCTCCAAATTCCAAAGTCTCCCCTAAAAAATCTCATATTAAGTCTTTAATATTAGACCTTCTATTGAAATGAATTTTTTAGAACTTTGATAAATTATTTAATTGTTTTTTGTGGGCTTAAGTGAAGAGACTCATAGGCCTAATATTTTGTTAATTGATATTTTTTTTTTTAAATTTATTTTCTCAAAAAAATATTTGAAAAATTTCTCAAAAAAATCTAAAATACTTTTTTCTCGAAAAATTTTGTGATCAAAATAAAAAAAACTATTTTATTTGAAAATGTCAATTTGTTTTTGAAAAAGTGGGCCCACTAAGCACACAAAATTTTAAGGGTCTTTTAAACATGAAATTTTTTTGTCCCTCTAACATGTGGACATAAGCTAATAATTAGTGGACTTGCGAAATTAAGAACTCTAATTATAATATATTAAAGATGATTATACCCTGCACCCCCACATCTAAATATGTTACCCCCTTAATCAACGTGAAAATACAATTTTTCCCTTTATAAAATCTTCAACTTATCATTTTTCTCCCTCTTTCTAAAATATTCAAAAGTTTCCAAAGTTTTAGAATGACAATTTCGAAAATTCTGAAATAGAAAATTCCAAAATTTTTGAAATTTTCAAACAATTCAAAACTTTCGAAATAAGAAACTTTTAAAACTTTTCAAATTTTCGAAATATAATACTTATTTTGAAAATTTTCAGATTTGAAAAACTTTCAAATGAAATTCTTATTTCGAAAATTTGAAACTTCCTAAACTATCAATTTCAAAAATTTAAAAGGGTAAAATTGTATTTTCATGTGTCTTGAGAGGATGACAGGTATAGGTGTGAGAGTGCATGGTATAATCCTCTATATTAAAATAGATTCTCAAATACCATTACGATACATCATCAAACATTGTGTCACTTTATTTAAACTAGATTATGGCCCGCGCGCTGCGCGGATGTTAATTAATTAATTTTATAAATAATATTTTATGTATTATAAATATAGTTATCTTATAATATTATTTTATTGATTTGTAATAATTGAATATGATTAGGAAAATTAAAATGAGGAAAAATCATGTTTATCACAATCATCTAATTGAATTTTTTAAATATGTTGTAAAATTCGTATGATAACTTATTATATAGGATAATTGTTTGACTCATCTTTGATTGTTAATTTATTTTTCAACATATAATGATATTAGTATTTATTTGACGAAATAAAATGTAAAATACAAACTCAAAAATAAGATATAAAAATTTATAAATATTATTGACTATTTAATATTGTAATGTAATCTAAATTTATTTGTTTTATTAGTATGATGTTTTAATTGCGAGCATGAGAAGTTGTTGTAAAAAAAATTATTGAATATATTTCATCAAGAGCTTGTAAAAAATAAATAACTTGTTGTGGCATCGAGAGTCTATTTTAAATATATATAATACATAATAGATTTTAATAATTAGAAGTAATTTTTTTAATAATTTTTCATATATTCATATTTTATGATTATTTTTAATAAATTTGTGTATTTTCTGTCAAATAGAATATATATTTTTATTTTATAAAATATTACTAAAAAATGAATTGATATCAATGAGTAATTTAATTTTTAACGTATAAAATCATTATTCACCATAAGTGGAATAATATAATTGT
>JBBPBR010000005.1:15369858-15387579 GCA_037974775.1 Cicer pinnatifidum
AAAAATAACTCATATTTGAACGAAAAATATCTCATTTTTAGTGAGATCTATAAAATATATAATTTTATCTCATTCCACTTATTAGATAACTAAAATAAATATAATTTAGAATTAGGCCAATAATTTATTATTAAAGTATAAAATTCTTTAAATTCAATTTATATTGTTTATTATGTATTTTTCTATTTCTTCGCATTATATCATTGTTGATATGGAATTAAAAGAAAATTTGTATATTCACTGAAATATTAATTTTTTTTTTGTACGGTTATATACTAAAATATATTTTTAACTTTTTTCTAAATATTATAAATTGTTTCAATACTAGAAAAAAGTTATCTCAAACACATTTTCTAAGTATTTTTTGTATTATATAGAACTTGTTTCGATATGCCAAAATAGTATCACATTACTTAAAAATGATGTTAAAGGTGATTTATAAAAATATGTATTCTTCAACTCCAATGACACTTTTGCTAAGAAATAAGAAATCATGAGACTTTACATAAACTGTTGTCAAATTGTATGTAAATAGAAAATGAGTAGTACATGTGACACAAGGGATCTTATAATCCAATGAATGCTATACCAAGTTGTTTGGAGCATAGAAGAGTTTTGTTTTGTCTAATAGAATGAATGTTCACCCTTCTTTAGATTAGTGTTCTTTAAGCAATAACAGGATCAGTGGAAACAACTCAGCTGCCGTCCTCACTATGACCAATTCTTTTGCTTACAAGTCAATGCAATGAATAAATAAAGCAAAGAATGAGTTGGTGGATGCTGTCATTTATTGCTTCTAACCAACTAATGCCCCTTTTATTCCAAAGCAAAAGTTGTCAAATAAAATAACATCTTCAATACCAACGGTAAATATTTAATCCTTTTTAAATGAGAATTTGATAATTGACTCTTCCATATAGAAAAATATGTGTTTTAGTAGATGTCTACTCTTTAAATAAATTTTAGCTATGTTGAGTGATTATTTTTTATAGTTGTGTACAAAAGATTCTTAGTTTATCTTCAAAAATAAAGAAAATTGAATATGCACTCTCAATATAAATTAATTTTACACAAATATTCAATACATTTCGTTATTTTAAAATTGCAGTTATAAAGTAATAACATGTGAAAATATCATGAGTTCTCATTAGAGGTTGTTTTACACCAACCGCACATCTTCATTAAACTCAAAAAATATCCCTATAAATATGTTACTCATTAATTGATGGAACAATTTGTGAAGCATATAGTCTTTTGACTCAACAAACTCATTCATCCAAAACAACCATACACACCCCTTTGCAATAACATCTATATTGATACTCCAACAAATAGTTAAGTTTCAAGAACAATGATCAATAAAGTGATTACCCTTTTAGTTCTTATGCTTTTCACCATTTCTGCATTTTGTTCTGATCCAGATCCAGTTATGGACTTCTGCATAGCCAAATCAACAGACAACAGTTTCACCTGCAAAAACTCATCAACAGCAACTGTTGAAGATTTCACCTTCTCTGGTATAAAAGTTCCAGGAAATTTCAAAGAAACTGGCTTTGCTTCTATGGGAGTGAATTCAAATATTTTTCCAGGTTTAAACACACTTGGAATGTCTTTTGTTAGAGCAGATTTTGATGTTGGTGGTGTCAATGTTCCACACTATCATCCAAGAGCAACAGAGGTTGCTTTTGTTCTTGAGGGAAAAATTTATTCAGGATTTGTTGATACTAAAAACAAGATTTTTGCTAAAGTTTTGGAGAAAGGAGAGGTTATGGTTTTTCCAAGAGGACTTGTGCATTTTCAAATGAATGTTGGAGATGTTCCTGCTACTATTTTGGGGAGCTTTGATAGTCAAAATCCTGGTCTGATGAAAATTCCAAATGCTGTTTTTGGATCTGAGATTAAAGATGAGCTTTTGGAAAAGGCTTTTGGATTCACTTCTAAGGAGCTTTCTAAGTTAAAGAAGAGGTTTTCTCCAAGCTAAAAAAATGCAATTTTTATGTTTATGATATACTTTTTGTATAACAACATTCTTGTGACTTTAGTTGAAAAATACATCATCACAGTGGAAAGTTATTAGATTGATTTGTAGTTAATTGTTTTATTAATTCATTCCTTCTTACTTAAAGGAACTGAACATTTTATTTATAATAATGAGTTAAAAAATTTAGAAATTTGAGTTGAAGTGTTTATTTTTTATGAATCCAAGCAACAGGTCCTGAAGTGCTATAGTTTGTCTCCAAGCTTTTGGTTTTTTTTGTTCATATTTTATACTCTTCACTCAATTTGACAAGTCCCCTTAATTATTGGCCCCAGTCCACATTTTGAAGGGGTCAAAAAAATTAATAATTTAAAAGGCTCCTAAAAACAAGGTCCCATAAACTAAAAGTCCCCTAAAAATTTGGGGGCCTAGGAGGCCCATAGGGCCACTTGATTTATTTTTTTTCGATAAAAAATGTTCGATTTTTTTTCGATAAAAATTTCTCATTTTCTTTCGATAAAAATTTCCGATAAAAATTTTCTGACTTTTTTCGATAAAAAATTTCTGATTTTTTTTTTCGATAAAAAATGTCCGATTTTTTTCGATAAAAAATGTCTGATTTTTCTTTCCGATTTTTTTTCGATAAAGAATTTCCCTTTTTTTTTCTATTGGGGGCCTATGGGCCCTTAGAGCCCCCTCCCTTAGGCCCCATGAAATAATGGGCCAAAATTAAGAGCCCTTTAAAAGATTATTTTAATAGGGGACCTAATAATAAAAGAAAAAAAATAAAAGGCCTTGTAATTTGGAGATTTTTTGACGGCTCTAATCACAGTCGATAATATATGGTTTTATGTGTTCATATTTTAAAATTATTAAAGTCAATAATATTTGCTTTTTTTTTTTTTTTTGTGTTCGTATTTAATAAGTCATCAAATGATCAAAGTCAATAATTATACACGTTTGACACAAAAGTTTGAAAATCAAAGGAGTGGTTGGAGGAGATATATTTGACATTAGTGTCTTTATATTTACTTTCCCATTCTGCTAAGCTTAATTAGTTTCTGCCAGGGTGTGCTTTTATCCTAAGGCATCATTTTCAAGAGGTTGAAACTGCTCAAATGCTCCTTTTCAAATTACTCTCATGCCCTTGTTTGGTTGTTGCAATCATTTAACCAGCATTTTGCTTTTCCATGCTTGTCTATGTATAAAGTTTTTATTGGTGAACCAAACAAGCCATGGGCCATAATTATATAGCCTTAAAAGAGGACATTGTGTTTTTCTTGTGTAATATTATAGTTCAAGTTTGTATCCCTTTGATTGTATTGTAACAAAAAAAATGTTATTTCATTGTCTCATATACAAATCTTTAAAAAGAAAAATAGAATGAAAATAGGAGACATTTTATAATTAAAAAAGCTAAATTAAAAAACCAAAAGAAATAGAAAACAGTTTCTCAAACTACGTAAATCTAGTTTCTTTCCTTTTTGTAACTTCAACCGAATAAAAATGTTCATCTTATGAATGATTTTATAACTTCAACCGAATAAAAATGTTCATCTTATGAATCACTTGCATCATACATAACACGACGCTAATACTAACACGGACAACAAACACGACACTAATACTAACACATATACATCAATAATAATATAATTTAAGATATGAAAGTAATTGAATATAACTACATGAGGCGGTATTGTGTCAGTGTCAGACACTAACACATGTCGAACGATGAACACGCCTTCAATTGAAATGTGAGCTGCTATTTAGCTCCATAACAATATTAGAAGCCTAGCAGGTGTCTGAGGTGGCTTTGATGAATCCATGCTACTTGTTTTTGAGGTTATTGTTTGGCTACTAAGGAAGAAAAAGCTTTTTGCTTGTGGAAATCAAAATGACAAATGCAAGCATAATGTTATTGATCATATAACATTAATAACAAATAAAGACACCTTAAACAACCATGTTCTTGCAGGAGTAACCATAAATAAAAGACTCTAGATAATAAAAATAAACTCAGATAATTAATAATCAAAACAACCATGTTCTTACATTTTTCTCCATAAAATCCATTCCATTTTTCAGTTATAGTTAAAGCCATGCATTGAACATCTCATTCCAAATATCAGGCACACCAGGAAGGCACCAATGGCTGCAATCAGAGGAAAGTCCAGTACCTTGTTTCTGTCTCTCTTCTTCACTTATTGCCTTACTATACACTGAAGGATGTCCATCTCTTCTAAAAGCTGTCATTGTTGTAATATCTTGTAGATATACTGGAAATCTCATTCTCTTCACCACTCCTTTTAGCACAACTAGTGGTTCAGGAACATGTAAGTGGCTGAAAAATTGTATAGGCTGTCTTTGATTGTAACATTTCCAACCATTTTGCCTGGATAAAAAAGAAAGGCTTAAATATGTTATAGAGAATAAAAGAAAGAGAATTAGGTACATTACAGAAACTAAATACATATTTAAGTTGAAATGAAAGGAACTAGAGATGCTGAGTAAAGCAAAAACAAAACGACGACAGTTTTAGTATGTTTCGATTAAGCAATAAAAATTGATAGTACCTGTTATGTCTAGGTGACATGCTTCTAAAAATGACTCTGGTTTTTCGAGGGTCCAAATTTAGATCCACCCATCTTGCCCATGTACTGAGTCCTTTCTCATAAGCAACCATTGGATTCATGTTTGTGATGATACTATTTCCCTCCATGTAATAATCCCACCTGATATTAATCACAAAAACCGCAGGTAAGGTAAGGGATGCCTACACTTATAAACACTTTTTCAGGTTGTCTGATAACCGGTGGCATAACAAATCTTGGATAGACTCATATACCATTTTAGAATTTTTTTCGAGTCAACACATTTTTAAAGTAAAAGATATGTCTACGTACAAATACTTTTCCAAGTCATATCTGATAAATCAAATGACATCATTTGCTGAGAATTAAATTATGGAGGAAAATAAATGATACTACATTCAATTGAAGTGGAAAACTAGAGAATGAGAAAGCTTTCTTACGAGCTTGTTTGACCAGAGTGAGTCCACCAATGAGCTGAATCAAACACAAGAATATCAACTCCTTTCCAATACATTGCATTCTCTTCAATCAAATCCAAATGTAGAATTCTCTTATTATTAGACCCTTTCTTCAGCTCCACTAATAGTGGTGCCCAGAAGAATTCAATTGATGTCTCAAAATCCTATAAGTGAACAACATGTAAGTAAGTAAATCATTTTTAGAATGAAAAAATTAAGGAGATTTAGATTGATTAATGTCCTACCATAGCATTGAAGGACATTAAAGGACCATTATATGTCACCCTCTTCTTGTCAGTTGGAATAACTCCTTGAACTAAGCATACAAGGGATTCCCATTGGTTTCTCATTATAGAATCACCCACCAACATTATTCTCTTTCCCCTCATTTTCCCAAGAAACTTCAGTGCATCAAACCTGAACATGTCATCAACAAGTCAAAATTATCAACAGTATTAATATTTGTTTGTCTCAAACTATTTATCATTTAATAAATAAGTTTTTTAATAAAAAAATTTGGGTATCTTAATCTACCATACATTTTCTACCTAACTCCTCTACTACAATAAGAACATTTAAGTCAAAATAGATTCTTTTACCTTAAAAATAAGTATAACTAATTGTTTTGTCTTCAAACGTGTGCATTATCTTAAACGATAAGATTATTCCAATAAGTACATTTTCATACTAGCTATCGACACAAGTTGTAGGTGTTTGAGTCTCTTAACCATTTGGTTGGGGGTTCGATTTGTAGCCAGAAAAACATATGTTAAGAGAGGTCAATTCCTTAAAATGATTTCAGTTATCTCGAGAGATTAGTCTCTAAAATTACGCATAGACAATACCTTGTTTAACCAAAAAGTACTAGCTAGCAAACAAGCAATAAGATATTGACGATGCAATACAAAAGCATACATAAGAAAACAAAAGGGTAACAATGTGAACAATGCTTCATCATCACCTTGGGATGGAGCAAGCAGATGGCTTCCACTTCCATTTCTCATAATCTGAATCTGGCCGTCCATTCTTTTGACAAGTAACTGCAGTGGTGAGATAAGGACAGTTGGAATCATAAAGAGGGTAAGATTCATCAAAAACCCATTTTCCAACTGATAAGTCACATTTCTTCCATGAATCGCTATAAGTTTGCACCATGTTGACATCTTCAGCTTCTTCAGGGGAAAGCCAGTTGGGCACATACCCTGGATTGATCAGTGATAATGTGCATGGGAACAAGCCTAGTAAGGTGCTGAGGAAGAAGAAGAAAAATGATAGCAAATGAAGGTTTGGTTTTGCCATTGAAAAAGGCTAAGGTGAGAGCATAGTGATAGTTGTGAAGAAGTTTTGTAATTTAGAAGAGAAGGGCCTTCTTAAAAGTGTTTGATCAAGGCATGACTTACGGTGTTGTGGACCATGCAAATTATGTTACTTTTACTGATTGCCATTGATTGATGAGAAATCTCTGTAGCAATGACACTTTTCTTCATCTTTTTACTGATAACCTTTATTAATATTACTACATCAATCAAAATTGCTTCAACACATTAATTAGCTGTTGATCTCAATTTTCACAAATCCCCTAAATCATTTAGACCAAAAAGCATTTAACTGTCATAATCATTGATAGCAACTAACTTCGAACAATGTTTACTTGATAATATTACTAATTTTAAAATGCACAGTTGGAATCAATAATGTTCCATGCAAATATAAGTTTTTTAAATAGTAATCCTCACCATACCAGAAGGGATGCTGATGTTCTTCGTAATCCTGTTGGGGGTCAGAAGAACATATATACCTCCTTCAGCTTAATGCCATCTAGTTTATGGTAAATAGTTCCATTGCAGAACTTAAAGAACTACAGTAGTATCACATCTACTGAAACTTTAGTATTGATTCCATTGGTCAACTATATTAGGCTACATACAAGTGTATCTATCCGTGCAATGCAGCGCTGCTTGTTTGAGGAGTAATACAGAGTGGAATGTGGACAACTTTGCATATTATGCAGAACTAAGCGAGAATTATCAGATGCGTTGCAAAAAACTATTGGCTGCGGCGTTACTTATCTGTAGGATTGAACAAAATGTTAGGGATCACTCCACAAGGTAAATGGACATGCTAAGTACTATGCAAGTGAAAAGAACTCTTAATCAAAATACATAAAAAGGAAAGAATTAAATTTGTTGAAAATATATTTATGATCTTTATATTTATTAGGTATCATGTAAATAGGGATAATATCTCCCATATTTACTTTTGTATTTATTGCCTTGAGTCTATACAAAACCGACTTTGTTGTGTAGTTCAGACACACGGTTTCACCATATGCTCTCATTTTCTTTTATTCAACATGGTATCTAGAGTCTATTAAGAGAGACAACTTTATACCGTGATTTCCCCAGGACTCAATGTCCTTCGATGAGATAGATTTTTTTTTTTGATAAACGGTGTCTCAATTCTGGTTTACCCATATTCTTTTTCGATTTTCGTTTATTTTTCAGCAAATCAATCGTAGTATTGTTCATCGCGTGCGGTGCTATTCATTGCCAAAAAAAAAATCTTCTACCATTGTTTGTTCCTCGTTTTAGGTAATTGCTTATTGATTATGACTACTTATGAAGATTTTCTTCGGTGTGTAGAGTATTGTCAGAACTCGAGTTCCGTTGTTTTGGTCGCACAAAGTGGTAATTCACTTGTTTGCATTTCACCTTCTCATAGCCCATGGATTCTCGATTGTGGTGAATCTGACCAAATTCGATGATATCTCACAACTTATGGTTATTTACCAAGGATAGTCTCAGCCAATGGTTCCCAAACACAGTCTCAAGGGATTGACACTGTCCAAATCTTCCCTACTTTGTTTGTTACATTTGTCCTTTATGTGTCTGGATGTCTATTTAATTTAATTTCTATCAGTCGATTGACTCGTTCTAATGATTGTGTTGTCACATTTACTAATTGCAATGTTACTTTGCAAGATCAAATATTAGGACAACAAATTGGCGTCGGATGTGAGTCTAATAACCTTTATTATCCCTCAAACTCATCAACGGCATGCCTTACCACAAATTCTCCTCTTACTATACATGCCCAGTTAGATCATTCGAGTCTTCCCAAACTTCAACAATTAGTACCTAATCTAATCAAATTATCTAGCTTAAATTGTGAGTTGTGTCAGTTAGGGAAACACACTCGTAGTCATTTTCCTGATCGAGCTAATAAACAAGCTCTATCCCTATTTGTTTTAGTTCATTCAGATGTTTAGGGTCCTTTTCGTACTATTTTCACTCTTGAGTTTAGATATTTTGTTACGTTTATCGATGATTTTTTCCGTTGTACGTGGTTATTTTAAATGAAAAATAGGTATAAGTTATTTTTTATTTTTGAACAATTTTATAAGGAAATTAAAACTTAATTTGGTGTATCCATTTGCACTTTCCGCAGTGATAATGTCCTAGAATATTTGTCTCATCAATTTCAAAATTTTATGACATTTAACGGCATTCTTCATCAAACATCTTGTGCTCATACACCTTACCAAAATGGGGTAGCCAAACGCAAGAATCGGTATTTTATTGAAAACACTCGTACTCTCCTTCTTCATGGTAATGTACCATCTCGCTTTTGGGGGGATGTTGTCCTAACGACGCGCTATCTTATAAATTGCATGTCTTCGTCTATTCTTGATAACAAAGTCCCTCACTTGATACTCTTCCCTCGTACCCCTCTTCACTCACTTCCTTCTCGTGTCTTCGGGTCTACATGTTTTACCCACAATCTCACTTCTAGTCTTGACAAACTTTCAGCTCGATCACTAAAATGTGTCTTGCTTGATTATCATCGGTCCCAAAAAGGATATTGTTGTTATTCTACTACTCTTCGACGATATCTCATATCGGCTTATGTCACATTTTTTGAGTATGTTACATACTATGAGTCGCTTTTTGACTCTTTCTCTGCAATTATTCTTGTGGACCTACCAGAGTCTGTTTCACCTTATCTTTTACCACTAGAGCCTATTACATACGTCCCACCTGAGACACCTCCGGTGGCCCCTCCTGTTGTCCTACTTGAGACTTCTCTTAGGGATCCTTCAACTGTACAACCTCTTCAGACATACAGTCGTCATCAACCACCATCGGTTGTACATGTCCCTACACCTGCTCTTGATACTGAGGTCAACCCAGATGCTTTTTCGCCGCCGCCACCTCCTTTATCGGATCCAACCCTTGATATTCCTATTGCTATTTGTAAAGATATATGTCTTACTCGTAACTCATCCCCTCGTTACATTGGTTTGAGTTACCATCATATTTCTCCTTTGCATTATACTTGTTTGTCTTCCCTGTCAGTTATTTCTATTCCTAAATCTTCAGGTGAAGCTTTATCCCACCCAGACTGGAGACAATCAATGATTGACGAGATGTGTTCACTTCAGAGTAGTGGTACTTGGGAATTGATGCATTTACCATCTGGAAAGTCTTTAGTAGGATGTCATTGGCTTTAAACGGTGAAAGTTGGTCCTGATAGTAAGATTGATCGTTTTAAAGCTCGTTTGGTGGCAAAAGGATCTCAAATTTTTTGCTTCGATTACAATGATACTTTCTCCCATGTGGCTAAGATGGCCTCTGTTAGACTACTCCTCTTTATTGCAGCCATCAAACATTGGTCTTTGCACCAACTTTACATTAAAAATGCTTTTTTGTATGGTTTACATTAAAAATGCTTTTTTGCATGGTGACCTTGAAGAAGAAGTGTATATAGAGTAACCACTTGAGTTTGTTGCTCAAGGAGAGTCCTCTACCATGGTTTGTCGACTTCAGAGGTTTCTTTATGGTCTTAAACAATCTCCTCGAACTTGATTTGACAGATTTAGCACAACAGTGCAACGATTTGGTATGATTCGAAATGAAGTTGGTCATTGTCTTTTCTATCGCCACTCAATCTAAGGATGCATTTACTTGATTGTTTATGTAGATGATATTATCATAACTAGCACTGATCAGTAGAGCATACTCCAGTTGAAACAACATTTATCTCATCAGTTTCAAACCAAAGATCTTGGCAAGTTCTGCTACTTCTTTGGTATTGTGGTAACCCAATCAAAGGGCGATTTAGTAATTTCACAAAG
Source organism: Cicer pinnatifidum (assembly GCA_037974775.1). NCBI lineage: Eukaryota > Viridiplantae > Streptophyta > Magnoliopsida > Fabales > Fabaceae > Cicer > Cicer pinnatifidum. Next base: position 15,380,023 of record JBBPBR010000005.1, read on the forward strand.
GAAATATGTCATGGATATTCTTGAAGAGACAAGTTTATTGAATGTCAAGCTGGTTGACACTCCTATGGATCCATTTTCAGATTCAGGGAGATATAGAAGATTGGTTGGTAAATTAAACTACCTCACAGTCACTTGTCCGGATATTTCTTTTGTAGTCAATGTGGTAAATTAAGAACAATGAGATGTTGTGATACAAATCTTGAAATACATTAAATGTGCTCGAGGAAAATGTCTAATTTATGAAAATAGAGGATATACTCAGATAGTTGGTTATTCAAATGTCGATTGAACAAGCTCAACATTGATACGCAATCCACTTATGGGTATTGTGTACTTGTTGGAGGAAACTTAATATCTTGAAAGAGTAAGAAATAAAGTGTAATTGCAAGATCTAGCGCTGAAGCTGAATACAAGACTATGACATTAGTGACTTGTGAGCTCATTTGGTTGAAACAGTAACTCAAAGAGATTCAATTTGAAAAGACAACACAAATGACATTAATTTGTGATAATCAAGCAACATTGCACATTACTTCTAATCCATTTTTTCATGAGGATCAAATATATTGAGATAAATTGTCACTATGTAAAGGAGAAGATCGAATCAGACGACATCACCACTAGCTTTGTTAATTCCAATGATCAATTGACAAATATATTCACTAAGTCTCTGAGAGGTCCTCGAATCAGTTATAGATGTAACTAGCTTGGTACATATGGGTTATATGCACCAGCTTGAGAGGGAGTGTTGAAAATATATTTATGATCTTTATATTTATTACATATCATGTAAATAAGGATAATATCTCCCATATTTATTTTTGTATTTATTGCCTTGAGCCTATATAAAACCAACTATGTTGTATAGTTCAGACACACAGTTTCACCATATGTCTCTCATTTTTTCTTATTCAACAAAATAAAAGGTGCTTAATTCATTACAGTGAAGGACAATACTTATTTTTCTCACAGAAAATAGACTAACTAGATTTGAAAATAAAAATTACAGATATATAAAAGAAAAACACAAACTGCGAACTTGGAATGAACAAATAATCATGCCATGGGTTCCACAGGCTTCCTTGAAAGGGTCCTCTAAGAAAAATATTTCAGGCTGATAAAGCCTATAGTTAATCCTGATGAAGAGTAGATCAACCATGGGAATATTTCCCATGAACCTTATTTGGGTAGCCCATTTTCACTATTGAGAAGAGCTTGACTTTCATCAGAAAGCAAAACAGGTCCCCTTCCTGGTCTGGTGCATATAAAGTAACTGACTTCCCCCTTGTACTTTTGTGATGGAACATTATCTTTAATTTCTGGAGGTGGAGGCAAAGTTTCTATGTCTGGTATTCCATTGATCCCAGCATCTTTTGCAATTGATTTGTCACCAATAATGTAACTGGAGGGGGAAGAGTATTGCAGGTAAATAAGAAATTCAAGATTGACAAAAATCTTAAGAATAATATGCACACAACTACCAAAACTTAAAAAGCACCTGTTTAGGTCATCTGAATTTGGAGGGAAGTAGTAAAGCAGCCTCTGAATCAAAAGGGTAGCAGCTTTTCTATTACGTGCAATTAGAACTGCATTCGGCCCTGCATCAAACGTATAAGCTACCTGCACATCAAAACTAGCCATTAATATTTAACAGGAAACCTAAGGATTTGTACACGTTAGTTTGTTTATATGTGCCCGCCTAATAAATATGTATAGCCAAACAGGCTGTGTATATTACACAATATTCATGCGGACATTAATGCATATATACAGAGGGCATATAGGAAACTCCAGTTGTGGAATAAAAGTTTAATGAAATACTTGATAAAATGAGAGGAACAAAGATATTAGGTTAAATTGGTCAGTGAAGATTGCTTGATGCCTGTACTTCACATCAGGTGGCTCACTTGATTGAAAAGACATTACTGGCATTCAACAAGAAGCAAACAAGGTATCAATGTTCGCAGAACTGGAGATCAAAAGTCTCCCTTTCATTTGCTTTCCAAATAAATAACTAGTGTTGAGACTCCCACATCGTTTAGAGACATAGATAAGATAGTAACTTACAAAGCTTGGGCAGTCCTTACCATACAAACAGATTTTTTGGATTAAACTAGGCCCTAAGCCCAAATAGAATAAGCATGCAAGTAAGAATCCATTGAGTTACCCTGATATCTGAAAGGAACTAAGGAATTGCTACTGATGTATTGAAGCATGAGGACTCGAAATATTGGCTCAACGTTTGAACTTTAAATTAGTAAGAACTTTTTTGAAAAATCAATCGGTTATTATAAAACAACATAGGAAATTTCTTTTTATTTTAGCATATTCAATTATTGTTAACCATAAATTTGACAAAACTTGACCCTAGGAATAAACCTTTCTGCATGAGAAATATATGACCAAGAAAGTAATTCAAACCTGGGGAGCTTCTTCTGAACGGTTCCACTTTTCAACAATGCTGATTATCCTGAAGTGAAATAGAATAATTGATAATAAATTAGAACAGAAATGTGCCACACTTGTGTGATCTTATAAAACCAACATAATAGTCATAAATAACTGTCAATTATCAGAACCTACCTATGGGATGTATCATTCATGTAAAATATAGGGGGACTCGTATCCAGACAGACAGCATGAAACTGGTTGCTATCAGTACAGGTGAGTTGTGAAAAAGATGCAAAATCACGGTTTCTGATGGCTTCTTCCATTTTCAGTATTCTCTTTGGCACTACTTCCTATTGTGGTTCAAATGAGAAAAAGACATGAATAAGAAGTAATCAAACGTAAATTACGATGACATAATTGTTGTTTACATAATAACAATGACAAAGAAAAACACAACTTTCATTTATTGGCAATCAACAACAGTATTTAAATTCACATTTACAATTTGAGAGAGAAACAATGGAAAATAAATTCCACCATTAACAAGAGTAAGATGCTTGAAAGTAGAGGGAGGAGGGGGGACTATATATTCTATAGTAGTTTTTGAGGAAGGTCTCTACTTAAATACAAAGAACTCCTCATCCAACGTGGTTGATGCAAAAATTGTACAAAGGGAATTTATTACCTTAGCTCTATGCTGTAAAAGCAAACTTGTTTCAACACTCTCACGCATTCCTGAGGTGCTGCTTGTTTCCTTTTGCCGAGAGCTAACCTAGAAATAAATAATGAGATGTGAATATTGAGCAAAGTATGACATGAGTTAATACAACAGTGTAGATCCATAGTGCTTAGGTGAAATGGAAACATCTCATAAAATGCACTGCTTAGGAAAATAAAAAACTCGATGTGGAAAATCTAGCACAGCTATCATATCATTTGCCCATCAGCACTTTCTACAACTTAAAGAATAATCTTTTTATTGTCTGAGGCATAAGTAGCAAGATGGTAGCGAGAAGCGGCAACCACAACAGAGTAGAAATTGAGAGACAATCCTTTTCTTCAACATTTAACACATTAGCAAACAAAATACTGGACTTTTACCACAATATTTCCCAATTACATTCTTTTATTATGAGATAATATACAAGTATGCGGGAAACTTGAATATTAAAAAGAGAAAATTGTAAGCTATTGATATGATTTGAATGTAGTCAAAAAATAGTAAAGCAGTTAAAAACTGTTATGCAGTGTTGAAACAGCAGTTTAGTGAGAGAGTCAAATTCAAAGTTAGGTCATATAGAACAAATATCTTGGCCTATTAGAGAATAATAAGACAAACTAAACCGACTGAAAAAGTGCTTGAGAGAAAGAAATGGGAATCTAGAAATCAGAAGCTACAAGCTTTACATTGAAAAATGACCACACCATACCATTTTTACTGAAATATATTAAAAGTTAAAACGGAACAGCAAACTAATCCATTCAATTAAATGAAGACTATAGATATGACATACCACAGCAATAACAATAACAAGATCATCCCAATGCTTTTCATCAGCAAGTTGAACTGCAAGACTATCACTTCCATTCTCCTCCTATAAATATCAAAAGAATACAAATTACAAATGGATTTTCAGATGACATAATACCCATAAAATATAAATTAAAAAAACTTACTTTTCCCATTATCCATTTCACAAATCCCCCAAATAAGCTACGGCAAGCACTACCTGATCCTTGCCTGTATATCGTGACAATATTCATAATTGCTATGTATAATCAATACAAGTGTCCAAACAATAACGCCTTGCAAATTGAAAGCCATAAAGAAAAGAAAGACCTTGCAATAGCAGATAGCTGGCTTTCGTCTTCTTTGACATTCATTAGCTTCCCAAGGGCATAAACTGCAAAACAGAAAACAGAAGTCATTATGACATACGATGACTAATATAAAGCATAATATAAAATTAATAACAACCAAGAACCATACTATTGCAACTAAGAAAGGATGGATATTAGGTTGAAATTGCAATTAGACAGAAGAAAAAAAAAATTGAACATGTGTATAACACCTTAAGGAATATAAAGTTAGAAGCAATATACCAAAAGAATAATGAATAAAGAATAAGGTCCTCTATGAATCCAAACCATGAGATATTAAACATGAAATACTGAATAAGTCTGTTTATCTGGGGAAAAAGTTCTACATGGTGGAGTAATTAATAGCAATATTACTTCATAGACAACGTATTAATAACTCAATACTTTAGTCCCTAAATTATGGCTAGCATACAATGCAATTCAGGCCCAATTGTTACCTGAGTCTAGGGGTGTGAAAAAATATGGTTAATTGGACCGTATTGATAAATTGAATTGCACTGCACCACAATAAACCAAACCATTTAAATGGTTCATAAATTGAACCACATATTAAAAACAATTCGGTTAACCAAACTTAATTTAAAAACCAGTTTAACAATTTAAAATTTTTTTTTAACCTCAATTAAGATTTTTTTTCTTACAAAATTTTCGAAATTTATTTTTCTCCAAAAAAAAAATATACGAAATATCGAAACTTATTTTTTCGAGAAAAAAATTAAATCTTTTTTTTCTTGCAAAATTTTTTAGAAAAATTGAAAAGTTTGTCCAAAGAATTTCAAAATTATTTTTTCGAAAAAAAAAATTATCGGAAAACTTTTTACATTTATTTTTCTCAAAAAAAAAATTGATTGTTTTTTATCAAAAGAATTTCAATATTCTTTTTTCAAATAATTATTTTGAAATTGATTTTAACTAAAAATTTGTTCAAAATATTAAACTAGTTTATATTTATAAACCAATTTTAAACCGGTTCAGAACTGCACTAAATTTTATTTAAAAGTGGTTTTCAATAACTGAACCAAACCATTAATGTGGTGCAATGTGGTTCGATTTTTGTACCATAAACACCCCTACTTGAGTCCAATATCCACTGGAAATCTATAATCACTACCAACAGTTTTGTTTTCCTGGTCAAAGTTTATTTATCATTGGTCCTTTCCATATTTGCTCTAGAATAACCAAAATATTAATAAGGAAAATTGTTGGAGTCACGTTTAAGAGCTTTTGATAATGAGACTTTAGAGTTGAATGTAGTTCTCTTCCCTCTAATTTTCTTCTTATAGTTCTTTATCTTAGTCTAGCTGATACACTATAATGGGATTGGGCCTACTTCAAACAATTCATAGATCCTCAAACCTATTTCTTGTCACATGCAACTTTAAAACTAACATGTGACCTGTTTGATTTAGATATTAAACCTACTAAAGCAGCTAATCAATCAAAACCAGATTTGGTGGATTAACACCCATGCAATGCAACCTGCATTAAGCTCAAATGCATGGTAAAGTGCTGATTTGTATAATATTGAATTGAATGTGCAAGCTGCCAAGTTTTGCAATTCGGGGAAATGGTGAAAGACTGCAAAAGTACTAGCCGATAACCACTAAAGAAATCGAATTTGTTTTGGTACTCATAATAACTAATGAATGAAATAAAGCTTAAAGAAATCAGTATAAAAGTGTATTACCAAGACAAGCAAAACCAGCAGCTGATGAAGCCAGTCCAGCTGCAGTGGGGAAGTTGTTGTAGGAAGCAATATGTACATGAAATTTGCCCCAATCTTCCTTGGTGATCTTAACACCCTTTTTATTATCCTCAACATCACAAGCTCGAGCGCGTATCTCCCTTAAACAGCTCTGGAATCTTCCCCCAGAAAGAGAAATCTCCTACACTAACCAGCAAAACCAAATTCCACCAATTAAAATTAAAAAGTAAGAGAATGACAGCATATCAGCACACCCAAACAACACCTCTATGCCTTTTTTTTTTACTTAAATATCTTTATTCTTAGCTAGAAAATAGAAACAAGTATAGAAAGAAAAAAAAAATACACTATCAATTTTATTTTTTCTGGTATTTACAAAAGTGTGAAAATAAACAAGCAAGTGAGTAGTACTGTAGTAAACATAAGATATAAACATATGCATAATTCCTTCACAACAATGAAGTCAAATTGTATTAATTTCCAGTCTAACAAATGTACATAAAACTGTTAATTAATTCCCTACAGCTCATTAAGAATTGGAAATTTTAAAAGACAAATTAATAAAATTACAGCATGCATAATTAGCTAAATTAGTCAAAATTAATTAGAAAAAAAGTTCAAATAAGAAAAGAAAGAAAATGAACCTTGCCATTGAGCCACATGCGATCTTGTTGGAAGGAAGGACTAACAGCAACGGTGGTAGTTGTACAGAGATGATTGGGATCAAGAGTAACGCTAATACTATCATTAACAGGTAAGATTAGGGTTTCATCTCTCTTACCCCAATACTTGATTACAGCAATGTTGGTAGGTGTTTGAGCCGTAACCATAAGTACCCAATTCTGCTGAGAATCACCACCCATTTCCCGAACAACGTAATTTCAAATGCTGTGAAGAAGAATGTGACAGTGATCAGATCAGATCTATGATATATGATCTAATTCAGTGTTAATTCAGGGAATTAGAAAAAATAAGGAAAAATAAAGCTGTTTATTTATTTATTATATGTGTATACAAGCATTGGTATTTGGTATTTTATGGAAATGTAAACTATGTTATAACAACAAACACCCTATTATTTCGGTACCGTATTCACGGGTTATTTATACTCACTGCCGAACTAACCTATGCTTATTTTATTCATTTGGAAACCTCCTTTCTTGTTTTTTCTTCCGCACATCCTTCTTTTTTTTTAATTAGTTTTTTTCCCGCACATCCTAATAAGCATCCAAGATTAAATTAATTATTTTTTAATAATCAAGTCAATAAAACCTCCAACTTAATAATAGTTTTTAATATATAAAAATAAATTCTTAAAATATTATGTTAGCACATCATATTTTTATATAATTTTATATTTACTTTGTCATATTATTCAACAATATGATATTATACTTTTATAATTTATTTATTTTCTATTCTCATTGTATTAATGTTTATCTATATCTTTATAATTAAAAAACTGACAATAAAAAATATAATTCTTATCACAAATTTAATTTAATTGTCATTTAATTTTTTATAAATCATAATATTTTTAATTATATTTTAATAAGTAAAATATAACAATTATAAATTAT
>JBBPBR010000005.1:15388167-15411211 GCA_037974775.1 Cicer pinnatifidum
ATTTTCTTTTTACTAATTACATGTGAGTAAAGTCAAATTGTATTCACTATTATTAACCACCACTCTAACCTTGGTCAATGCTTGTTCATGGAGTTTTTTAATTTTAAGTTTTTTATTTTTATTTTAATATAAGGTTTATTGTTGAATTGAGAGAATTATTTTAGATATTTTATCGGTTTAGTGGTGATGAAGATTATTATGAATATTGGTTGGGTTTATTAATTTTAAAAAATAAATTTAAAAACAAAAACAAAAAAATACAACGTGGCTTGCCACTTCAACAATTTTTAATAAAAAATAAAAAATGATCAATTTGTTAATGTTTTAAAATATAGATAATCTGTATAGAGAAAAAAGAAAGAAAGAAAAAAAGAAAAAAAAAGGAAGATATTAGTGTAAAGGCTAGCTTGATTGACCGGAGTCGGCCTGAGCATAAAATTACTAAAAGAGCTGCTTTAAACTTACATAAAAGATAAAAAAATTATTTAATCAAAATGTCTCAAGATAATTTACTTAATAAAAATATCTTGTATTTTAATATTTTTAATAATATTAAACCAATTAAAAAAAATATATTACATAAATATGACATCAATTATATTAATTTAGTGACATCAAGTTAAAATTTTAATTTTTATATTTTATATTAAAATTTATTTTTGACTTCCACATATATTGAGTCGAAATTATTAAACTAATATTACGAATCGAATTCGAACACGAGACTTTAATGTAAATTTCTTTACTATTTTATTTATAAAAAAGTATTGTTTATCAAAATATAATAATAATAATAATAATAATAATAATAATAATAATAATAATAATAATAATAATAATAATAATAAACTAACTAAATTAGACAAAGGACAGTCTTATTTTTTGTTTTTATTTTTTTCAAATATTTTTTATTGGTGATCTTATTTGAGGCATCTTAATGCATTTTATAATTAAGATTTAAATTTCAATTCATGTAAGAGTCTAACACATTTAATTAGACTTAACTCTCTTTAATTTTTGAACTAAAAAAACTTTATTTATTTGGATATCAATTTGTTTTCAAATACAATATTATTTACACAATAATAATCAATTATAAATAATTAAACTTATTTTACCAACTTACTTTATAACAGTCGAATAATATATTTATCATTCCCATCATAAAAGGAAAGAAAAAAAACTCTGTTTTGGTGTTAGCTTGCTCGTGTTACACGAGGGGCTCCTGGCACAAGTAAGGTAAATAGAAAATTGGGAGAAAGAAAAAGGTGTTGCTCGTGGTACAGCCACTTTATTTTTTATAATAATAATGATAAAAAATATAAAAAAAAACAGACATTTGAGACTAGACTATATTCACTGTTGCTCATCGGAGGAGGAGTGCAAAGAAATAGACTAGATTTCATACTAAAAAAGTAGCTTTTGGTTAACTCACGAACCAAAACAGAAATAGCTTTAACAACACAATTAAATTACTTTTGTAAAAAAAATTAATTAAATTACTATTTCGTCTTAGATTATAAGTCACTTTGATAATTTCGTCAAAGATTGTTGCACCACCATTGAAACCAACAAATAAATGCAATCCAAAACCAAATTTTTCTTCCAAACAAATAGATCTCCTCCAAACCAAAACCTCCCCACCCAAGAGTAAATATACCAGCAATCAATTATTTTATCAATAACCAACCCAAATAAACAGCTAAAACTCACACACAACGATACTGTTATCCACCAACTGCAAAAGGTTGTTATAAAACCAATTAACTTTTCTTGTACCCGTCCCTTTGCAAACAGAATGAACATCCTTCCACCAATTTGACTTAGTATACAATAAATACCATCTGTTTACCAAAAAAAATATTCATTTCGTGCATGCCAATACCAATGTGGTTAATGTATAAACAAGAGTTTTCTCCTGCATCAGAATCACTTTCACATCTAAATATAAACTGCATGATTAAATATTTCAATTTTCTTTATAAATTTTCTACATGTATTATATTTTTTACTACCATCTAAAAATTTTCAAAAACTTATGCTACTGGCAAAAGAGTCTTCACATCCTTGTGCATTGTTCTAATAACACTAGTAACCTGCTCAATCTGATCTTCATTGGAGCATGCTGCAAGAAGTACCTTTGCTGTTCCTCCATCTGGATAACAACCATCATCAATCATTTCTTCAAATATTTCTAAGCACTTTAGATAAAGTTTTTTTTTAGAATAAGCTCCAATACGACTAGTCCATGTGACCACATCAGGCTTCAAGCCTTTTCTAAGAAGTAATTGAAACAAGTCTTCCATTTTCTCAATAAACCCTGCTTGTCCATACCTATGTATCAAGATATTAAATGTACTAATATCAACTACATATGATCCTTTTTCCATCACTGTTAAAACTTCTTCCATCTTTTCAAATTGGCCTAATCTTCCATACAAGTTCAGCATGCTGTTGAGGACAAAAGTGTCTAGTTTTAGGCCTGATTTACACATTTGGTTGAGAATGTCTTCACATTTATTAACATTGCCCATTTTGGAATAGGCAGACAAAAGTACCATGTGGGATTTCATTGTTGGGGTTATTCCAACTCTTTTCATATCTTCAAAAACAGCTTCAGCATCTATATGTTTCACTCAAAAGGGAGAGAAAGAAAACATTTGTTAGACTAATCACATAGGTAAACAGATAAAGTAAAAGTATAAAATTAATCAAAATTGGTTGAACCAACTCCAAGCATTACTTTATTTTCCAAAGCCAATATACAGTATGGCATGTGTAAAAGCAAAATAATCTATAAGTCATAATGTTGACGAGAGGCTAACATTAGATAAGATATGGGTTGAAAATGTTTTTATGAGTTGGAGACATTCCTCACCTTAAAAATCAGTTTTATAGGGTTGAGTACGTTCAAATTAAATTTTAAGATGGTATTGGAGTGTTGAAGTAATGTTATTTGCAGACAATTGCAAATTATGAAAACAATCCAAAAGATTATGTGAATAAACAAAACAAAATGATTACTTTCCAAAGCAGATCATTACCATCTTGAAAACCTGCTTTCCCATATGCATCCACCAAGATATTATATGAGGCTCTATCTGGTTCACATCCCATGTGCTGCATTAGCGAAAAAATTTCTGCTGCCCCATAAGGAAAACCTGCACGGCTGTTGTGGGAAGAAAAATCATGAACTTTTACTAGATATATAGACCATTATATATTTACATTTACTGTTAAATGAAAAATACCATAGTCAAATACAAACATCCCTAAAATGAGTGGAGAGCTATGTAGCACCAACAATTCATATTGAAGGTGTGTCCGGTGTTCGATATGTGTCAGTATTTGACATCGACACATGTTACAATTCAATTGCTTTCATTTTCTTAAACTACTACCGGAGTCTAAGTATCAATATCGTGTTTGGTGACTGTGTCTGTGTCAATGATTCATAAGTGGACAGTGTAAGAAAAACAAAAGAAATCGTCGACAGTCACAACAGTAGAAGACACGATAAGAAACACATCATAAGAGTTAAGCTCTGAGTGGATAGAAGAAAAAAGTTTTAAGGGATAACAATACATTCATCAATCAATGAAGAAGGCATTTTATATCATCTTCCGTAACAACCTGTAAGCTTCCATGAGGGCATTATAAGCATATACATCCGGTTCAAGTCCAGCTTCTTGCATTTGTTCAAATATTTCTTCTGCTTTCTCACATAGTCCCTCTCTGGCAAATGCATTCACTAGAGCAGTATATGTGCAAATATTAGGTTTGCACTTTTGGCTTATCATTTCATCAAACAGTTTTAAGGCCATAAAGGATTTACCAGCCTGCATAAATTCAAATCTCAATTCAATTAACATAACTGTGTCTTTGTTGTGAAACTTTCCACTGTCAAAGTATGAATTGATGATGTTTATATAAGAAAGTACATGAATGTCACATTTAGTCCCATAAATCACAAGTAAATCAAACAATACTATTTTGATCTTAGGCTTTCTTGATGCCAATTCATCCTGCATCATGCTAGCTCTAACTAGGGGTCCTGGCATTTAGGACATATAAAAAACTAGCTTCTTTCTAGTTGTGAAGGTTTTATTTACATGAAAAAAATAACAGTGAAAAGCTTACCTTCCCATATAAATTTATCAACATTGTATAAGTTTCAGTAGATAGCTTGCAACCATCTCTCTTCATCCTTTGAAAAACCTCTTCTGCTTTGTCAAAGTTTCTTCCTTTCATCAATCCATTCATGTAAGCGTTATACACAACCGCGCCTGAATTATTTATTCTGATTACTTGTTAGTTATTTACAAGAATCATAAAATTTCCAGTTATCATAAACAAATATAAATATATGTTGTCCAAAAACATGATTTTTTATGAAGGAATATACTTGAAGGAAGGCCGAAATTTCGCATTTCGGCAAATACAGCTTCAGCATTTTGTAGCTTCCCAGATAAACAATAGGCCTTTATGAGAAGTGCATAGGTATCTTCATTTGGAATGCATCTAGCTTCATGAAGCTGAAGATATGTGGATTCTGCTTCCTTGTATAGAAACTTTTGTCCAAAAGCATCTATGAGTAAATTATAGCATATGACATCTGGCTTAAAGGAGCTCCTCAACAATATCCATTTACATATCTGAACAGATTTCAATTTGCTTATGTTATGATTAGCAATACAAATCCACAAACCAAACCCAAAAAAGAAAAAAACAAGTTGTTATAAAACAAGAACAAAAGTCACTGTCATTGGCTAAGGATTGAAAATGTATATACAATACTGTCACATTACAAGTTCTATGAAGTAGATGGTAACACCTGAATCATGAGCGCAAGATGGATTCAATGGTGAAACATTGCAAAAGGGAAGAGAAGACATCACATTATTCAAAGGCAAATGCTAACCATGAAAAGTTTGCTAACTTATGTAGCAGGGACACTTCAGATTGAAGATGTCTGGCATCTGACATGCGTCGATATGTGCTAACTGATATATATGACTTCATTCAATTACTTTCATTTTTTAAAATTATCAGTGTCTACGTCTGAGTTTTTTATCCAGTATTTGTGTTTGTGTCATTGTTTCGTAACTAAAGGGAGGATTATTATACAGCAGCATGTGTTTTCTCACCGAAATAATTGAATCCCACTGTTTTCTCATCCGAAGTTGAACAGACACAGTTAAAATATCATCCCATACATCAAGAGAAGGTGGAAGCTTATCCAGTGAACCCCAAATTCTCTCAGCATCCACATCCCTTTGAAGATACTCCAGAATCTGATGTGCAGTTGGACTCAACACCGGGAAAATCCCATCAACAAACCCAGAACCAAATTTCCATCCTCTTCCTCTCATAGAACCACCTGAACAGAGAAAATGACAACACAATTCTCAATCACACACACACACAAAGACATGTAATTAAGTGAACAAACTTGTGTTATGTTGTGTGTTGTTCTAAATTGAAATCAGTAATCGTAATTGCCATCATAATATAACGATTTTTGAGGTCCTTGCAACTGTATTGCAATTGTAATTTCGACTGCATTGACCACATGTGTCCGCATTCTACTACAATATAAAGATTTATAGTGTAAATTGCAATTTAAAACCTAAAGCATAACATTAGTTGTTAATACATTTTTTCCTGGAGAGTTTCTTGTGATTGAAGTTCCTTAAGTTGCCAGTTTTGTCAATGTAAACGCTGTCTTTCTTGAACTTCTTCAAGGCCACGCCACTGGACTCATTTGCTTTCCAGTCAGATTCATTCATGCAACATCTTGGTTCTATAAATGTGTGGTTCAATGTGCATATATAATTTAACCTGCAGATAACATCAGGATTAATCACTTTAATTTTAATTTCACTGAAAATCAAAGTAACAAAAATGACCCTTCTTAATAATTATAATAATAATATCCTATCCTATGCTTATTAAACGATTAATGTGAATGTAACAGCACAATGAGATTGAGATGAAGATAATGGAATGGAGCTTACATCATTCATGAAGTCGGGCGTGAGTGTGGATAATGAATGAATGAAATGAGATAGATGTTATTTTTTTATTTTATTTTAAATATTGGTTTAAGTGGAAAAATTGAACAAATAGAATAAGGACATAATATCAACGAAAATATCTCACAAAGCGTTCACAAATCACAAGAGTCTAGGCAAACAAGGTATACCGTTTTAACAGTTAACATGTTACAGGAAAAGATCATGAATTTAATTCATATACTCATTTTTTTATTGGCTTAAATATTTTTGTCCTGATTCATTTTACTTTTAGGTTTTTTAATATTTTTTATTTATATCCATGTAATTTTGAAAAACTTTAATGAATTTTTTTAATAAAAAATATTAAAGTCACTTATTTTCTTGACTTGCATTTGATGACTGTATAAATGACGTTGATTGGATATTTTTAATGTTTAAAATAATTAATTTTATTAAACATCTAAAATAAATACAAAATAAAATTTAGGAAGTAAAATGATAAGGTATTTGCAAATTCGACATTCATTTTTCGTAAAAATACTAACAATATTTATTACAAATATTGATAGTTGAAAAAAAAAATACAGTACAAATTAAATAATTTGTAAATTAATATTGAAAGTTGAAAAAAAAATACAGTACAAATTAAATAATTTGTAAATTAAATAAATAATAAAGAATACAACCATCTTCTTCTTCAATCACAATTTTTCTTTAACCTACAAACTCTGAGATATGTATCCAAACCAAACCAAAAAATGGATATTTTGTTGTAATTTGTGGCCTCTATTTATTAAAAAAATTATATGAAATGTCTTTACTAATTTTACAAGATTATTAATCAGGTTAACAATGACAGTTACTAAGTATTGAAATCAATATTGAAACCAACGTGATCGATATTATTTCAATTCAACAGTGATGGATTCAAAGAATTATCTAAGACAGAGATTCAATACATTCAAGAACATAACAGTAGTATATTCAGAATTTATTCAACACATACATTCAAGAACACATGCATGTATTATCAATATAAGAGTACAGATACAATGCTTATTCAAAAGATTAATCAAGACAGAAATTCACCAATACAAGCATTCAAGAATAAACATTCAAGCAATATCAAAATAAAGAGAAAAGATAAGAAAATCGTGCACCAGGATTTATACTAGTTCGGCTATCAGTTTGATAGCATACCTCCAGTCCTAAAATCTAAACCAGATTTCAGCCTTTCCAATAGAATTGACTTGAGTACGTTTTACAGATTTTCCAGCTCAATCATGGCCTATCTATCCAACTCACTCGCTTCTATTACAATATCAACTTACCCCTTCGAGTTAATCGTCAAACCCTCACGAGATAACGTTGAAACTTCTTCTTGATGAACACAAGCACCAAGACAGATAGCCACCAATTTACACTACTGGATTTCTATTACAATACCAACTTACCCCTTCGAGTTACTCACCAAACCCTAACGAGATAAAGTTGAAACTTCTTCTTGATGAACACAAGCACCAAGTCAGATAGCCACCAGTTTATACCACTGGATTTTTCAGAACTTTCTTTACAGATTGTTTTTACAAAAAAGATAAAAGAGGTCTAATGATGTTGACTCAATCACAATATGAATTTCACACAAAAAGGAATTTGTCAAATGAGTATTTTGTGTGTGTTTACAATTATTTCTCTCAATGTGTTTTTCCTTAATTCTCAATTATGAAAAAGTGTAATGAAAAAATTGTCAAAATTATTGTGATTGATTCAATTTATATATGTTCAGAAAAACATTAGTTAAATCGATTTCTCAATCGATTTTATAAAAGATTAAAACCAGCTTAATCGATTGCCCAATCGATCATCGCGTTTCTTGTTTTTCTTGAATCTTGAAAATATATGAATGAATCGATTTGCCAATCGATTCTTTTAATGCACAAATCAGAACCTGAAGCTAAGTTCATATCAGAATCGATTGAGTAATCGATTATAAGTGTTTTGTTCAAACAACGAGATCAAAACAATCGATTACTCAGTCGACTCACATACATTGACATAATCGATTTGGCAATGGGCTGAATTCTCCCTGTAACCCAAACATTTTTCCCAATCGATTTGCCCATCGATTTTGCTGGTCACAGTGACTCAAACATTTTACTTCAATCGATTTACCAATCGATTAGACTGATCACAGTGACTCAGATGTTTTATTCCAATCGATTTGGCTTGTTACAGTAGCTCCGCTATTTAGTCAAAATTGATTTACCAATCGATTACTCAATATGTTTCTGATGAGTGATTAACTAATTAATTCTTTCAATCGATTACCTAATCGATTGCCACAAAACTTGCTGTTTAAGAAACTTAATTCAATTGATTGTCCAATCGATTTGATTGATCACATAACTCATTCTTGATGAAAAACTTTTTCCTAATCGATTTGCCAATCGATTACTTTAATAAGAGCTTGGTTCTATGAGTCACAAAATCGATTACTCAATTGATGTCTCAATCGATTTTCCAATTGTTTGGTTTAAACCCAGAACTCTGGTTTCACTAAAACCCTTTAAGTAATCGATTTACTTAGTAAAAACTTTTATTCTGAGTCAGACAATTGATTGCCCAATTGATTCATCAATTGACTTATCAATTGATTGATTTACTTTCTTATTTTATGATTTCATTTTTACTTTGGCAAATACTTAAGTAGGAAACCATATTGATGAGTCTACTAATTAACTACTATAACTTCTAATCACACTATATACGTATTTGCATCTTTCTCAAGCACATCCTCCAATTTTGGTTGATTCCTTGAGTTCCACGCTTTTGTCCAAGTGTGTAGTGTGTGGTTGTGTTTCCTGAAATGTTACTCAGTTCAACTTGTTAGATTTATCAAATGATGCATGTACATTGTATGTTTGTTAATTATGTCAAAATTATGATCAAGAAGACTTATGTCTAACATATTTCTCTTCCAAAATTCGAGTAAACTACTAATTTGCTTTCTCAAATTGTAAATGTCCAACAAAATGTTCCATCAAATTTATTCTACTTAAAAAAACTCTCCTATTTTGTCTTAAATCTATGAAAATGTTTCATCCGCCAGCGAGCTCTATAAGATATATTGATGTGTCAAGTTGAGTGACACAATGACACATAAATGTGAAAGTCACGTCAAATATAACATCATGGCGGTAAATAAACATAGTATAGGTTAACAATTGTTTCTTCTTCTTGTCTAAAGTCTCAAATCAAAAGATTCAAAAGTTGTACCATCTGACAATCACTTATTTCTATTTCGTTATTATCATAAATGGACGACGATGGCAATTAATACATAAAATGGTAAAACAAGTAACATGATAAGAAATCAAGTTGGTCAAGTGAAAGTTTGTGAAGAAGATGTTGGTCCTCTGGTGGAGGGTGGTCCATTGAAAGATTGTGGAGGTGGTGTTAGTCCATTGATGGGTAGTGGTCAGATTCCATAACCATCACTAGTTTTATGTAAATGTTTAATCAATCAAGTGAAATAATTCCCGATTTGAATTACCTAAAAGATTAAAATGTTATATGAATTTTCCAACTCGTTATCAAAAAAGCTCTCTAAATTTTGCAATCAGTGGGGAAAATGTCTCATAAAGTTCAATAAATTATAAACAAATTAAGATAGATGGTAAATCAAACTAAGACACAAAGTAAACTAGTCTAATTTCATCAACCATCCTAAAAATGCATCAACACTAAATGTAAACACTAAACTTCTAATGCATAAAAAATAGAGGTTAAAAAATGAATCAACAACACAAACAAAGGTTAAAAAACTTCTAAAAATGCATCAATAAAAATAGATGATTTCTAACATATAAAACTTCGAAATCATGAACAAAAACAATTTTGGATGGTGCAATTTATGGATTTTTGGGATTGGAAATTTGGAGAAGAAAATAATCACAGCAGAAAAAGTAGTAGTTGAACTTTTTACTATGCCAATTTACCATTAAAACACTCCATATGATGTGACATTCACGTTTATGTGTCACTATGTCACTTAATGTAACATATCAACATATTTAATAGAGCTCATTATCAAATATAACATTTTGATTGATGTCAGACAAAATGAGAAAACTTTTCGATGTAGCATAAAATTGAAGGAACATTTTGACATATGTTTACAATTTGAGGGAACAAATTGTAGTTTACTTTTAAAAAAACTCTACCCAACACTAACAATCTAAGGTCAATGGTAGTGTATCTTCACTTTTTAGGCTATTTAAGTCGACTACAACATTAATAAAATTGATATTAAAATATTTAATATTTTATCTTATATTTAGATTTAATTTATAGACACTATTAGATGAATAATTTTTTACATTGTTAATTAATCATAATTATCATATCATTAAAATATTTAACTTTTAATTACAACTATTTTTTACACGATACTCATAATTAATTGATTTTAATTTGTCAATGTATAAAAATTGAACTATTTTTCACATGAAATATTTAGTAATTTTGCTATTAGAGGACTCCAAAAATAGTACAAAGAAAACAATATGTTTGGGTTGATTAATTTTTAGAAAAGTTTATAATATGTAATTTTTACAAGCCCCTTGTTGAGCAAGAAAGCATACAATAATAAAATAAAAAAAAAGCAAAAGCCCACACATATTTCCTCACAACTAAACCACAGTGAAAGAAAGAGCAAACCCACCGAGCCAGTCATCGTCCTTTAGGTAACTCAACTCCCATCTCAAACCAAACCAAACCAAACTTTTCTCTTTCGGTCTTCATTTCTATTTTCTTTCGCCACCGTCATTTTTTTTTGTTTTTGCAGCAGTGATTTCACCGATTCGAAGAATCCAAGATGTTTCTCACAAGGTGAAACCCTCTCTCTCTCATACACAAATTTGCATTTCAGGGTTTCTCTCGATTTCATTCATTCTTAACACGTTTTCTCCTAAAATGTATTATTAGGGTTTAATTTCTAGGTCTAATTAATTCATATTCTGTGAACGAATTAGGACTGAGTATGACCGAGGAGTCAACACCTTTTCTCCCGAAGGCCGTTTGTTTCAGGTTGAATATGCAATCGAAGCCATCAAGGTACGCCGTTTCCCTTTGATCTCTTATTCTGTTTAAATAACATTAGGGTTTATAACAACTATAAGAACAATCTGTTTCGTGTTCTAGTATTTGTTAATGGATTTTTACTTTTTAATGGATTGCAGCTTGGATCAACCGCAATTGGGTTGAAGACCAAAGAGGGCGTGGTTCTTGCAGTCGAAAAGCGTATTACTTCGCCTCTACTGGTCCGTTCTTGTTCCGTTTATTTAATTTTTTATTACTTAGTTTAGTGGAAATTTTATCATCTTATCGTAACACTACTATTAGCTATTAGTGTACAATGTGATTGTGTCTTGTTAGAAAGATGTGTGTGCAAATCATTGACGTGCTTACAATAGATTGATTTCTAGATGTACTTCTGAATTTTGATTAGTGGTGTTTAACTTTAGATATAATGACTGTTTTGCTTATAGTCATATACCTTGAAAAGTAGAGAGTTATTTACCTTGATGATATTTTCTCCTTCTATTGTTGATTTGACTTGAAGAGTTATGAAAGTCTTGTTTTGATCACTTCTGATTTGTATTGTGATTTATTTGCTTGTATGAAACATCCATTTTATTGTTTTGTGTAAAATTTCTGTTTTCAGGAGCCCAGCAGTGTAGAGAAAATTATGGAAATTGATGACCACATAGGTTGTGCAATGAGTGGATTGATTGCTGATGCTCGTACACTTGTTGAGCATGCACGAGTTGAAACTCAGGTATTGTTATCCCCATAGGATATTGTAGGTAGTTGATTGGTTAATGATTGATATGTTTTGGTTAATTATTGTTCACAGAATCATAGGTTCTCTTACGGTGAACCGATGACGGTTGAGTCCACAACTCAAGCTCTTTGTGACCTAGCCTTGCGCTTTGGTGAAGGTGACGAAGAATCCATGGTAAATAACTTTTAGCTTTGATTTTTGTGTTAATTTGTTTTTTATTTGCATATTTGCTAGAAACATTGCCTTGTGTGTTGCATTTGCTGAATGTTTTTGCTAGAAACTGAGTGCTTGTTACTAAAGAATTTTGTTATGCACTAATATCCTAAACATACATCTATTGACGAATATGTAACATTTCTATTAAAGGTGCAAGTCCTTATCCTCGTGTAAGGTTCTTATTGAATCATGTATTGATGGGTTCGGTTGCTTGGGCCAATGAACATTTTTTCTTTTGTAAAAGATGCTAATTGGTTGTGATTGCCATTTATTTTTTCTCTTTGGCAGTCTCGACCATTTGGAGTGTCTCTTCTGATTGCTGGTCATGACGAGAATGGACCTAGTCTGTAAGTATATTTTCCATCCAAGCAATGGTTACTTGTGGGTCATGTGATGGACTTATCCTTTTGACTCATTTTCTCTGTTTTTCTGAATCTGTGCTATGGTGGTTTTTTTGAATTGATGCTGTTAGTTCCTTTTATGCTACACTTTCTTTTATGGGGATCAGTGAAATTTCAGAGAAAGGACTGCTGAAAAATATTTCAAAAACAATCACAAATTTTCTAATTATTCATATATGCAAAGAGTGGTTGACAAGTGACCACTTATCGACTTGATGTTTTGATACGATTCATGTGATTCTAATGACAATGCTTGGATATTAAATCATTTCTAAATCAGATATATTGTGCCAAAAACTCCTTTTCTGTAATATTCTCTCTTTTTTGTTTCACTTGGTTCCTTGGAAGTAACATACCATATCCACTCATCACTTCCCTTCTTTTATATTTCTTTTCCCAAAGAAACTATGAGGATCTTTGCAATTATTAAAGAGAATGATGCTACAGTTCAGGAATACACCTCATACATTGATGTGTGCGTAAATACATTTTTTACTTTGTCTGGTTCAGCTGTCTACACTGCACGTTAAACTCAGAGCAAAACATATATCGATCTTTTTGTTTCTTCAGTTCAAACCAGCTCATGGTAGCAAATTAGCACCGTTTGAACCGTAATGGAAATAATTGGATGTAGTTGGTATCTCACCTACCTATAAGGACTTAAGACTCGATTGTAATTTGTAAGCAGTTTACGTATTCAAGCCCATCACCTACAAACTGATCATTATTTAAACAGAAAATAAATGCACAACATGCATATTTTTGCTTTTGTAGGAGAAGGCTCTATTATTTCAGTCTCTAGATGATACAATTTAGTTTATTGCTGCCGATTATTTATTCTGGACTTCTTCGTACTGAATTGAAATGTTATGATTTGCAGATACTACACTGATCCTTCTGGCACATTTTGGCAATGCAATGCAAAAGCTATTGGCTCAGGATCAGAAGGTGCTGACAGCTCTCTGCAAGAACAATACAACAAGGTATCCGTGTTCTTACAGTGGGTTGTTTCTTAATCTTCTATTCTGCTTACAGTGTGAACATTATTATCTGGGATTGGAAAGTGGAAAAGGGAGTGAAAACACAGAAATGAGTCTCCATCCTTTTCATTTGTGGAGAAAATGGAGATCTCCAGTTCCGCACATGCACATTCAACACGTGGCTAAAATCGAAACAACGGCTGAGATATATTATTTTTAAATCAATTTTATATTTTTTTAAAATAAAATACATTTCGGATGATAAACTTGTTGGTCATCAGTTTTCCTCTGTACTCCAGCCATCCATGAACTGTGCCCAACCCCACCCTGACTTCCTGATGCGGCTACAGGTAAATAAGAGTACAGCCACAGGAATGCTATGCTAACAGGAGATTCACCAAATACAATAAAAGCAAATCCTTACCCCCAAATTTGGAATCGTTTCTAAAATTGTAAAATCAAAAGAGGCTGCTAATTTTTGCGTTGGGGCATAGAAGAGTGCAGAGACTTGCTGAGTGCTGGGCCGTCCAGAGGATCATTGTGGTGGTGAACCAATGAGTCTAAAAAACTTGAGGGATCCACTAGGAGAGAGAAAGACATCGAGATTTAGAAATTTTTTAACAAAATTAAATGATGAAAAATATTTGATACACTATCAACTATGCGTCTTTCTTACTCCAAATGAAACCCTCCATTTCTTGAGAAATTTGGAGAAGGTTTAGGGTTTAGGGTTTAGGGTTTAGGGTTTCTTGAGAAAATAAGGTTTAGGGTTTAGGGTTTCTTGAGGTTAATCTTGATTACAAAATTTAGGGTTTAGGGTTTAGGGTTTCTCCAAACAATATATTTATCTGAAGTCACAAATTAAATTTTGTAATCAAGATTAACCTTATTTTCATTTAATTCATGAGAATAAAACAAAACCTTGTCACAATGATTATAAAAATCTTATTTTATTCTATCACCGTTGTTCCAAGTAAGTATACTATAGTACATTTCTTCCCATTTGTTGGCATTGCATTTACAAAACATGTTGATATTTCTCTAAGTTTACGTTTGACGCTTGTGTTTTTTTGTCTGGAAAATGTTGTGAACTAATTGTTTTATGACTCCAAATGTCAAATCCATGCAAACACTGTTTGTGCAAATAATAACACTATCCTTAATATCTTTGTTTGAATTTCTGTTCATGCACTGTCAACATTTGCTTAAAGATTATCTTTCAGGTTAGATGTATCGAGACGACAATAAAACAAGTGAATTTGGTTTGATTTATGTTGTGCAGGACTTGACTCTTCAAGAAGCTGAGACTATTGCTTTATCCATTCTGAAGCAAGTTATGGAAGAGAAGGTAAAGTTAAAACTAAATGCATGTACTTCCAGTTGTTTGTTCCCCCAACTAAAATGGAAAGAGAATAAAATATAACTTGTTTCCTGTGCTTTTCACATTAGGTCACTCCCAACAACGTTGACATTGCCAGGGTGGCTCCAGCATACCATCTTTATACCCCTTCTGAAGTGGAAGCTGTGATAAGTCGCCTATGATTTCCATTTGCGTGATTTCCTTCGAGCTTTCATTTCCTATTCCTCCTGCCTGTACGTCTATTTAACTAGTGTTGTGCCTGAACTTTTTTGGTCGATTATTATACATGTAGTGCTGCTTTGTGGCAAAGTTGTACGCTATACTAGATTATCCTGTCATATTTGCTGCCATTCAGTCTAGTTGAAATTGAGGACTAAAATGCTGTTTCTGATGTTTACTGAAAAACACATTATATTATAATGTCTTTCAAGAGCCATTCACAAGATCTGTGCTAATATATATTTTTAACTGTATGAGAGGAGATATATATACCAAGGAGTGCGGACACGTATGTGTTTGCAAAAGAAAGACACAATTAGGACCATGTTCTATCTGTATTGTTTCTACTATTAAAACTACTGGGAGCCATTTTCCACCTTCATTTTTTAACGTCTCCCAAAATTTCTCACTTCATTTAAATAGGAACTTAAATATGGGTTGATTTCGGATAAACACTTTTTTACAAAGTACTTTCGGATCACACTTAAACATTGTTTTGAGTTTTTAAAAAAAATTAAAGAGTGTATTGGAATTACAGTTGTTTAGATATTTAAAATCATCGTAAAATATTTAATATGTTTTTAGATAAAAAAAAATCTCAAATAAGTTAAAAATAATTTTACTGACCAAGTAAAATTAAATATTAAATTTTTTTTTGTTCAACGAATATTAACAAACTTATCCTATGCCAAAATCTTATTTTAACTGCAAAAGGGCTTGTCGGGAGATGAAGAACACATCTACAAACGGATTACAATTGGGTTAGGAGGAATATGGATTGGAGAAAGCTATAATAGATTTTTTGTGCTCATTTGAAAAGATTAAAGAAAATTAGTTTTCATTACAATAAAATGGTTTTCAAGTTCATATATAATCTCTTTAAATAATTTAATATTTTTAGAGATTAATTTTCACAATTGCGCAATAATACCTTTATTTACCAGGAAGGGTTGCGTATGAGGCCTGCGTGCATATACAAAATACTAAACTTGTCTCATCTTAACTTTCATGCATGATTTAATTTTCAATGTTTTACTCGATTTTATGTGGAGGAGGTTGGAATAGGCCTTTGTAAGGGTTTGGGAACTGTTCTATATTAGAATCCACATCAAACCTGTCATGTCCCACTTCATAAAAAAAGCCTGACCACTTTTTTTCCAAAGATTTATTTAACCAAAAAAGATTATATTTTACACCATATAACAACTTTTTAAACTCGACGAACCAACCAACCTATATTACCCAAAATAATGACACGGTCTTCAGTTGAACTTAATGCATGCCTTCCAATGTTATTTGTGCTTCTAAACGGGATTAGTCTTAGAACGCCTATGATAGACAAGACTATCACTTTGAATCCTTCGTATCCTAAAAAAATCTAGTTTCAAATATTTAGTTTGAGAAATTCTAATATACACCATAGTTCATTATTATAGATAAGTATTTAAAAAATATTTAAAACTCAAACGACAACAAACATTGTCTCTTAGAAGTAACGTTAATGGTCATTTCAATTTTCATGACTAAAATGGTAATTTAAATGATATTGATAAGATAAAAATAAAAGAAAACACATATGTATATATTTTGTATCGAATCGACATCAATCAAATTAATCAAATTATCGTTTTATTCATAAAGACGTATTAATGAAGGTAATCCGTAATAGAATTCACAAATATTACAACGTCTTGGTAGAATGTACTCTACAATCCAACAACACATAACTTATGCTAATGTAAATAAAGTATTAAATATATACATATTTTTTTGAAAAGCTAGCAATTCTATTTTAGAATTAGAACTGCTATGATACTGTTTGGAGTAGCAATTGTAGAAGGAAATTGTTGGTGACACATCTGTACCAGACCGATTCTAATAATGTGAAATCCGAAATCAATGTGAAAAGTTTAAGATAGCAGTAATTAATTGTGAACACAACCATTATCCAAGATTTCTAACCTAATACGAAACTCATCTCACTTCAAATTTAGGTGAGTGATTATAATAAAGAATTCACATTCCTTGAAAGACTTTTCATTTTGGTGACAAGCCCCAACGAAAAATAGAAACGAAAATACTATAAAAAAAAAGGTGACAAACTTCCAATCAATCGTCAAGGTGAAAGAAGAAAAATAAAAAATTACATATAAAAATACAATCTTCATTTGAGGAATTCAAACCAAACTTATTAAAAGAAGCAAACACTTGATTGACTACACAATACACATGAACAAATGCGAGAAACTAAACCATAGCACAATTGCCTCATAGAACAAATATTATCAAAACCAAAATTTGAGAATCACATTCTTGTTTTTGGATTGCCAAAATTTATTTTCAAAGTTTGAATCAAAGACCTTTTATTTAAATATCATTCAATATCCTTTTGCTCATCAATCATCAATCATACTAACTATGTAGGATTGAAAATCAAACCTTATTTCGCTTTGAAGCCATACATGCACATTTATGAATAAAAACAAAAAATATTCGAACAATGTCATTATATATAGATAGTCGAATTAAAATATATATGGTAATTAAATATCCATATCCAATAACAAAATCTATTAAATTAAACCATGAAAATCTTAAAGCTAATATGTATCAGATTTTTTTTTTTATATTTTTTTTTTATGTTTTTTTGTTTTGGGGATGGGGATTCGACCTAGTTGAATAAGCCTCAATAAATTCAGGAATTGACACATATGCTTCATTGTGCTCTCAAAAGCATTACTTAGATCAGCTACATAGCCAAGTTTCAATGGAGCAACTTGAGATCCCTACAAAAAAAACAAACCATAATCGTGATTCTTATTAGTGCTATGGTTTCAAAAATTAGAACATTACTTTATTTAAGCAAACAACACCTATAATTTCAAAATTATATGTATGCATATAAAGAAAAGAGACTAACAAGTACTATGAACTCATGGAATAAATTTTTGTATGCATATGTTTGTACTATCGTCCACTTCATAATATATTTTTTAAGAGCAAACATGATATATTGATATTAATGCATGATATTAAAAAAAGAATGTAAATGCGGTAAAAATGTGTTTGATAGTACCAATCTACACCTAAGTTGTGGAGAAAAGAGCAACAACACACATGGCCAGGTACGTGCATGATACAAATTGTAACAAAAGAGAAGAAAAAAAAATGAAAAGCATGAAAAAAAATACTTTTATAAAAATATATTTATCATATACAATATAGAAAATATTTTCTCACAAACTAATTTCATTCCAAACAAAATCATGGTAATTTTTTTTTATTTGATAAAATTAATGACGACCATATATACATCATGAATTTAACTCAAATATATTATCAATAAAAAAAAATTATATTGTTATCAATCATAATTATTAATTTATTAAAAATATTTAATTTTTATTATTATTACCATTAAAATGATGTTCATGAAGAATTATGGTCCAGTAATATTTTTGAGCTAAAAATTTAAACTCATATATGATAACATAATAACATAGAAAAATGAAGATACTTGAATATAAGTTTATTGAATGAACCCGAATGAAGCATGAAAGTGTTTAAAATTATTATTATTATTATTATTATTATTAGTGTGGAAAGTGTATATGACGTGGTAATGTCGATAAGAGCAGAAATTTGTTGACACAAGTTTGACACTCGTGACTCTGTATGTGTCAGCCAGCCAACCAAAAAAATAGATATTATAAATAAAATAAATAAAAGAAATATAATAGAATGAAAAGGAGAAGACAATAGAAGAAACAAATTAGTTCTGCAAAACGTCGCTGTCTACACCATGCAAGACAACTTGTCAGACCACACATCCTTTTTCAATAGGAAAATCAAATAAAAACAAATTAATACTAGCATCTTTTCTTTCCTGTACAATAATAATAATATGCACCCTTTCATTCAAAAATGAAATAATAATACGATAAATTATATGGTCCATGCAAAGAAGGGACCAGTTTAATTTTTGTAAACAATAGAAAGAGCTTCAATTTTAAAAAAAAATTAAAATCAAGAATTAAGAATAGACTAAAACAACATTTACTACCTCTTTTATTCATTTTGAAACCACTTTAAATTTTTTACAAAAAATTAATTTAGATATTGAAATTAAATACTTAAAAAATCATGTAAAATCATCATTATTGAAAAAATAAATCAAAATTTTAAGTAAAAAAAAACGTAAGTATTTGTATTTAAAATCTTGAACACTATTTATTTATACAAATATTTAAATTTTGAAGAAAACTTTTTTTTTTTGTCAATTTTTTTTTTTTTATAATAATACTTAACTAAATGGGTTTTGTTTAATACGAACCATTCAAAAAAGAGCCAAGAGTGACCACTTACCATTTTTGGTATAAAAAAAAATTATTGAAAAACAAATATAATATTTTATTGAAATAATTAAAAAGTCCCTAATAATTATTACTATATATATATGTGTAGCCATGGAATTCGCGATCCAACAACACATATATATATCAAGAAGATCCTCAACCCCTTTAATCACAATAATCATCACATGATCATATCACATATAATACTATATCATTATATTAATAAAGTATAACCTATAATATTATCATCAAAGAAAAAGTATAGCATGTAATATAATCTATTGGTTAAAAAAAAACATACGAATATAATCTAGCTAGGTTACTTGTATAGATAATAGAATTTAAGTGTTGACTAGTTGAAGTTACGTACCTTTTTGTTAATGATCAATGAAAATTCCCTCCTCCACCAGCACCTGCAGAAGCACCAGCACCACCTCTTCCTCCTCCTCCAAAAGAAGATGGTGCAGCAGCATTGTTTTCCATAGAAGGCATGTTATTAAAAGCAGCAGGTACATGTTGTTGATGATGATGATGATGATGATCTCTTCCACTCATGCTTCTCACTATCTGACCACCAACTCCCAAAAAATCACGAGTAAGCTGCCTTTCACTACAACTACCTCCAATTCCATCAAATATTGAATTACTATTCCCACCTCCACCACCACCAACAGCAAAACAGTTCATCAAATCCTGCAAATTACTATTCTGTTGTTCATTTCCACCACCAACACCAAATCCTCCATAGTTTCCACTTCCACCACCTGAAGATGAATTATTACTAGTAGTGTTTCCAAAGCTTTTCAAAAGCGAAGTTGCTGTTCCATTTCCATTGCTCGAAGTTGCACCCATCTGAGCAGCTTTTTGAAGCAATGCAGTTGCAGACATATGAGATATTCCACCGCTTCCTCCTCCTTGTTGAAGACAAGTGCTGAATAATGATGGTGCACTACTTGTTCCTGATCCACTGAAAAAATTTGTTCCTTCATGATTCATATTCAAGTGTTCAGAAAAAGAGTTGCTCCCGCTATTAGTATTGTTATTATTATTAGTACTGTTGTTGTTGTTAAGGAAAGGAATGTTGAAGAGGTTGTTGGTTGGGTCAGGAACATAGTTTTGGTTTTGTTCAGGATGAAAGAAGGAATTAGGTCTGAAAGATGTTGGGAGAATGTGGTGGTCAAATTGTCCAGTTCGATTCGCGGTAGCGTTGCCGCCGAGTCGAAGGAGTTCTGTAGGTGAATTGGTGTGGTCTTGTTGAATGTTGGAGATTTGTTGAGGTACATGATGAGATAAGTTTAATCCCATGATGGAGTTGTTGCTGCTTGTGTTTCCTCCAGCTCCATAAAGATGGCTGCCAATGCTGCTACCACTTAGGGTAATTGGTGCCTGTCTTGGTCCCTCTTGAGCTAATGCATCACAGAAAGCTCTATGTGTTATGAAACTGTCTCTCCTGCAATGATTATCGCATTTCTAAAATGTTAGAACCAACAACTACAGTTCAAAAGAAAATACATATAAACAAAGAAAATGTGTGATTTGATAACGAAGTTCAATCAATTATTATAGAACGACTGCACTTCTTTTCTGTTAATATCTTTCAACCTTAGTATTAATTTACAGTGTACAATTTGAGTTTTAATACTACAGTCCAGTTTATAAGATTATTCTTGAATAATTTTAGTTGAACGACATGCTTTTTATTGCTAAAGACAAGTCATTACCCTAATTAGAATAATGGTGATATTGGACATTACTAATTCTTTTTAGAATAATGGCTTTAAATGTGAAAATTTTATTTTATTTTTCAATAGAAAGGGATAAAACTAGTCATACATGCATGTCAGATTCTAAAGGGATGGGAGGGCAGAAAAAATGTTGCAATGTCTCGGCTGAATTGTCCAACCAGAAATCTCATCAATAATTCATTAGTTAGATAATTTTTTTTTTTTTGGACACAAGAATAAGATCAATAATAATATATTACTATATTTATAATTCATTTATTAATTAAAGATTGATTACTAAGAAATCACATAAAATAAACTAGGAGGTAATATTTCTATATATATCGAAAGAGAGGGAGTTCAAGACGGAATATATTTTCCAAGAAAATATTTTGGAATTTAAAAGTAATTAATTAATAAAATAATTAGTTGAATGTGAGAATAGGCAGTGTTAGTATGATATATATCTAAAAAAGCTGTCACATATATATCCTGAAGTATACATAGATTACTAGAAGTGGGACTTGCTCTTTCCAAGTAAAAGACAATCAAACTCTAAATTACGAGTAACAAATAATTGACATCCAAATAAAACATTAAGATTCTTAACTAACCCGAGGACAAAAATTTGCGTGTATTTATGAAACGACTTATATTTATTACATAAAATCATAATTTTTGAATACCTCTACAAATGTTTAACAAGCTAGGTACTACTAGTATAACTAAAAACTACCTAAAATACACAATTAATTCATTAAACATTCATGAAGATTTTCAATGTCAAAAAGAATATATTCAATGCTAAGAGATACTACAACATGTGAATATCTTAAACCCAACAAATTAAAATCATATTTAGGTACAATATGGTGCAACAATCATATGAAGCATTAGAGATTATCATTCTAATTTTAATGGTCCTTAGAAATGCTTTGGTGTTGAACTAGTATAAGGAAGAAAGAAGTAGACAAAAAATATGTAGAGAGAGAGTTGAATAGTTGAGTAAGTCGTAAGGTTATCATGAAAAGGAGAACCTGCAAGAGCACAGTACACTGAACACAAGTAGCCAAGGAAGAAGAAAACAAAGCTAGTAAAAACAACTTATGATAAAACTCTTTATTTCTCTCTCTTCTCTTCATGGCATAGCAACACGTGAATAGGAGATAAATAAATAGGCTACACTAAAAAAAAAAGCGGTGTTTCCGAGGTAAAATGAGAAAAAGGTGAAGTGTTTTTTTCACCATATTCTACTTCTTCTACTACTACTACTTACTACTGCTGCTGTTATGCTTTTTGACAAGGAGAGAGAAACAAACAATTAAGCTGTTCTTTCCTTCCTTCCTCCGTGTGTGTTTTTTCTCAAGGAAAGTTTTCAGAGATTATTCACGTGGGGGGATGTTTCCATCCACACCGTACTCATTTTTAGAGAAAACATGACAAATGAATCCATGCCAAAAGGACAGAATCTTAATCAATCAATTGCTACATTGAAATGTAAGAGAAAATATATATATATTAATTCAAATACATAAAGAAAAAGCATCTTAGTCTTTTTCCTCTCTATAGTCACCTTGAAGAATCTTACATTATAAGCCCTAAACCAAACCAAACAATGTATGGCCTAGCTAGCTATACGCTATTATTTCAATTTGTATAATGTAAGCAAAATAATAATAATATTTCATTTCATGTGTGTTTTAACAATTATTAAAATTCGGTTTTTTTTTTATTAATATGACATGTATATATATTAAGATAATCGACACCTAGACAAAAAAAATTGTTTCGAAAAATAGGTAAAAAAACATTTTTTTTAAAATCAAATATTGCAAGTGACACGGTAACCTTATTATTTACAATTCATTGAAATTCAATCTTTCTCGGTTCGATTTATATGACATATGGATCTTTGAACAAGTAGAAA
>JBBPBR010000005.1:15445412-15480040 GCA_037974775.1 Cicer pinnatifidum
TATTATATTAATATTTTTTTTTAATTTTAAATATATATTTTTTTAATTTATGATATTAACATTTTGATGTTTTAATAGATTTGAAATTATTTTCAAGGTAAAAACAGACAAAAAAATTATGTTAGATTTTTTGGGTACAATTTGATCTTAGTATTTAATTCAGTCTTTACTTATTTATATTTACTCATCAAACAATAAATAAAAATATAATATCATCATTTATTATCTCAATTATTGCTCATTTATCTTATAATATCTTAATTATTGCTCATTTGACCCTCGATATTTACTTAATTTTTTTATCCGATCTTAGAGCGATCTTATATTCTCTTCGGTTAGTATCAAAGTTTAGCTCAACTCAAAATATAACCCAAACAAAGATCGGAGAATATATGTAGTAGTTTAGAGGAACCCAAAACATATATATGATAAGTATTGGATTGAAGACATTGATTAAAAAATTGGGTTGTAATAAAATAAAAAAAGGAAAAGAAAAAAAGACCCGAAGCAAACGGCCCTTAACAAGTTTAGTGAATTGAGCGCTGATATAATAAATAAATAAATAAAAAAACGTAATCGACAATTACTACCACTCTCTCTAAAACCCCTCAATCTCACATTTCCGATCTAAGCT
Source organism: Cicer pinnatifidum (assembly GCA_037974775.1). Lineage (NCBI taxonomy): Eukaryota > Viridiplantae > Streptophyta > Magnoliopsida > Fabales > Fabaceae > Cicer > Cicer pinnatifidum. Next base: position 15,446,047 of record JBBPBR010000005.1, read on the forward strand.
CTCAATTTCGCAGATTCCAACGATCTCATTCTTCTCAGGTTTTTCCATTCCCCCTTTTCTTTTACGTTTTTCGATTCGATCATTATCATTTCTTTCCTGCTCGATTTTAATTCCATGAACTACATGCAATCGTTGTGTTATTTTCCCCGATCCTATTTAATTTTCTCGAATTTTGCAATGATCTTTTTTTATTTCATGTTTCTTGTAGATTTGGATCGTGTTTTTCTTACGCATTACTTTGATTGGATATAATCTGTTGAAGCTGAACGTGAATAATTTCAGAGGTTTGAGACCTTGGATTTGATTTGATTGTGAGTGATAATGGCTGCTCCTGTGCCTCCAGGGGCACCTAGACCCGGAACTAACACCCCACACCCACCTCCCCCTAATTATGTCCCTAATTTGAGGGGTAGTTCCGATTCACTAGCTGATAATATGCATAATTTGAATCTTAATCGTCCACCTATGACCTCAAATCCTGTTTCTAGACCCCCTCCATTTGCCCAACCACCACCTTTTCATTCGTCTGGCCCTTCCCCGCCTGGGATCTCGGCTTCCTCGCCTTCGTTTTCCCGACCTGGTCCACCTCCAGGGACAATGGTCAGGCCTACTGGACCTCCTTCTGGACCTCCAAATATTGCCCCTGGAAGGCCTACTGGACCACCTCCTGGTCAACCTTCACCATTTGGGTCAAGACCCCCTCCTAATTCTCTTTCACCGTCACTGGGCAGTGTTCAAGCACCGGTTTCTGGAGTTCCTCCACCTGGCGGCTCTCCGCCTCTTCGTCCACATGGGCCTCCTCCACAAAATTTTGGTGCTCGTCCAAGTCCCAGTCCTTTTACTGCACCACCAACGAGTGCTCCCCCTGGTATGCCTCCTACTAATGCACCCAGTCACTTGACGAGTAACGGGCCGCCGGTTTTTTCTGCTGGGGCTATGCCAGGTCCCCAACGCTTTCCTGTTGGCGGTGTGTCACAACCACCTGTTGGACCTCCGACAATGAGAGCTCCTCCACCTCCAGTTGGTCAGCCTCAGTCTCCTTATCAAATGGCACCTCAAGGAATGATGCAGCCTCCGAGTTCACCTTTTGCAACACCTTCTTGGCAGACACAATCCCAACAGGTAGTTATTCTTTATTTTTGGATGTCATTTGTTCTAAATTTTTGCAAAAATATTTTGTTCAATGAGTTGACAAAATTAATACAAACATACTCTTTACTGTTTACAACAAATAGACTTTTTTCAGTATGTTTAAAAGGAAAAATTTTGGTTAGACAAATGAAAGGTTGAGTTGTATTTTTTTGGCTCTTATACGAAAATCAGAAAATTAGATATGCATTTATTAACAAGGGTGCCATGTGTGTGCATCAGCCTTACCCAACAAAGTTGTATCCTTGTAGGAACTAAAGAAATGATGTTGCCTGTTAATTGATAAAGCTAGATGTTCTACTATTACTGAAATTGATGAGGAATGCACATACAAGTCTTACTAGCCAATCACCCTAAGGATTCTAGAAAAAATACACCAATAAATATAAATGCAATAACACTAGTTCTTCTTTGAAGTTATTGTATTTGCTTTTAACTATTTAAAGCAAACTATTAATGTGAATGCTTGATTTTGTGCATATATTATCGGACACACTATGACTGAAACAAAGACAAAAATGAAACTTTTTGGACCACCACTCAATATTTTATTTATATTTTCATTCATAATCATTTTTTTTGGATTTCAAATTTCCTTCAAGTTATGAGCTCGTTAATGCGTAAAAGTAAGCAATATTTGTTTCCGGATTTTGCATAAGGTCTTGGCTTAAAGCACACACATATCATTATGTAATTAACTAACTATGATATAGCGTTTGGGAATTAGTGTGTTGTTATCACATGTATATGTAGACAAATAAATGGCCATTTGGCAATGGTATAAATCTCATATGCATAGCTGTGGGAATATACTGTTTAAGTGTTCTGTAATATTTATCATACCTAGTACTTAAACTGTGTTGTACCCATATGCATTTATTCATCTTTTGAAAATCAGTCAGGACTCAGAACATTTGGAATTCTGTAGGTAGTTCCACCTCCTCCAGTTCCTGGTCCACAGCCTCCCAGGATGTTTGGCATGCCACCACCATTGCCAAATCAATCTATGACTACAACTATATCACCTGCTGTTGGTCAAACTGGAGCCCCCATGGCTGGGCCTTCCAAAATTGATCCCAATCAAATTCCAAGGCCCACACCAGGGTCCTCAGTGATCTTGCATGAGACTCGTCAAGGCAATCAGGCAACTATCCCTCCGGTATTCATCTGAAAATTCTTGATAAATGATTTTCTCTTTTTAAATATATAACTGTGAGAGAGAAATGACTTAATGTTGAAACTGAGGCTTGCTAAGTTGTTTGCATGTTCTTGGTCTTTGGTATTATTAGTTATAAGTTTCATTTTTTCTATTATTATCCTTTTCCTCAGTATTTTATTTCAAAAAGCTTTTTCAATCTGTAGTTTCTTAGCCAGTGCCATGTCTTATGTTTTCTGGAAAGTCATATATACCACCACTGATGTTTGTTCTTATGAATTTTTTTTTTGTCCAGCCTGCTACAAGTGATTTCATTGTTAGAGATACGGGCAATTGCAGTCCACGTTACATGAAGTGCACAATCAATCAGGTTATGTTTAACATCCACGATATATTTTTAGCTATGAATAAAGTAATCTGAAATGCTAAGATTTCTTGCCTGTCTCACTTGTTTGTATAGTTAAATTTGTGGCTTTGATGTTGTAGTTACTTAAAGGTTGCTTTAAGTAACAGTGAGATTGAAGGGCTTATTCTTTTGATGTATTTTTTATGCTTTGGCTTCTGAAGAGGTTTTTATTTTTTATTATTTTTGCTTAAGAAGATGCCTCATTCTCTTGCACTGTATTTTTCCTTTCTCCCTAAAGATTGAATTCTTTTGTTTAAAGTGAATTTGGCGTTGCGGTAATTTTCTGATTTGTCAATTTAAAAAATGTTGAAATTTCTGTCATTTCATATTGATTTTCTTTCTTTTGCTTTGTTTTTTTTTTTTTTGTTAAATGAAACAGGTTCCTTTCACTGCTGATCTTCTGACAACATCAGGAATGCAGTTGGCTATGTTAGTCCAACCTTTGGCACTTCCACACCCATCTGAGGAGCCCATTCAAGTAACAATGATTATTCCTTTGAAGTTTCTGCATCTGTTTTTCTTCTTCTTCTTCTTTAAAACAATTGATCGAAGTGTTAGTTATAGAAGTTTCTATAGCTGTGTTTATTATTTTTTGAAGTGCTATAGTTTGCTATTTTTTAATTAAGGAGCATTCATTTAGTAGGGTAACTTGCATATATTTCATGTGTTATTTTGTAAATGAAAAATTGGAATTATTCTTTATCTTTGCCAAATGTATGATGGTGTGCTAGCTATTTGCATCATTACTGCTTGGGGAAAACATCCATGCCATTTTAAGGATTCATGAAATGACAGCCTTTGTGATTTTTCGTTCATATTCTAACTTGCCGTGTCTTTCTTATATTTGTTTGTATTTCTATAGGAAATGCTATAATTATTTCGTTCAAGTTTTTTCAACTGTTTATGCTTGAACTATTAAGATTGGCAGTTAGTGTTGAGCCCTTAAATACTGTGTTAAAATCATATCTTGTATAGCTGTAGTAGCAAATATAAGTTATCGTATAAAGTTTGTGAATTTTCGCGGTCTGCTGTTTCTAACATGCTGCCTTTAATCAATATTTGGTGTAATAACGTCTAAATATATCTTTTGTCTAAATATCTAATGTTGATGTAGGTTGTTGATTTTGGTGAGAGTGGTCCTGTTCGTTGCTCACGTTGCAAGGCTTACATAAATCCCTTTATGAAGTTTATTGATCAGGGAAGACGCTTCATCTGCAATTTGTGTGGTTAGTATTATTACAATTGCTCATCCTACTATTGTTTGTTGGTATATACTATGGTAAGCCGTTTGGAGATGAATTTATACTTAACGCTTACCTGGAATGAGAAGAGAAGAAATAGAAACCTTATTATGTCATTTGCTGGTAAAGTCAGTCAATAGTTGGTTGAGGAGCATCAATCATATTACTAGTTTGTCTGTATGTTGTGCTACTTATTTATTGCTCACTTTTAAATGTGAATATTGCTGTCTATGTATGTTTCTTTTTCTGTTTTAATAAAAGAAATTAATTAAGACAGAGAAGAAAGTACAAGAAATTGGAGGATAAGGATCCTCTTTAGGATGAAAGAAGGAAAATAAAGCAACAAAGTAAATTAGAAAACGTCATCTTGAGGCTATGTTGAAAAATTGAGAAGAGAAAGAGGTTAGAAAGAGTATGAGAAGAGACAAAAGGGTGAGAAATTGAGTGGGTTTGATGGATTGTTTGATATACACGAGAGGCATAGATGAGGATGGAATTATTCAATGTTTTGCCTTTTGCAACATGGCGAAACCATCTAACTGTGATTGTACATATGTTTTACAGGATTTAGTGATGAAACTCCACGGGACTACCACTGCAATTTGGGTCCAGATGGTCGACGTAGAGATGCTGATGAAAGGCCCGAGCTATGTAGAGGAACGGTTGAGTTTGTTGCTACAAAAGAATTCATGGTTAGTTTATTTGTAAATTATTCATGGTTACATGAAGATAGAATGTAGGTAACCGTGCTGTTCACAGGCTAGATTGAATGTGCAATATTTGTTTAATTTGAAATTATATCTAGAAGCATAAACTAAAACATAATTTTATTTTCATTGCCATAAGAATCTGTTTTATGAATCATAGATCTTCATGACTGGATGTTGAATGTCAATCCTTTTCCGAAAAATCCAATTTGAAGGAGAATAAACTTAACTTCAATTAAATTGAATGCATAAGTGTACATAAGTGAAATCTAAATGAAAGTTATGTTAATAGTATAGCAATTATGAACGTTGATATTTGGACGTAGGACCATTGGATGTTCCCATTTCAAGATTAATGCATAGTAGGATAAATAATTTAAGAGGTTATTGGAAATGGGTCGTTCTTCATGAATAGGATATAATCAACTCGTCTTTCAATAAAATTTCGCAAATGTATTTTCCCATTGCTTGAGAACCGATTAGTATTCTTCTAGGATTTATACAATAAGTGTCCCAGGAACTAAATATGAAAATTAGGCCCCATATCATTAAAATAGATAAATTGCAACCCTGTATTTCAATTTATAGAATATGCTTCTAGACTAAATTTACTGAACCTAATAATTCTTGAGTAAATTTGTTTTCGTAATTTAGTTTGTAGAAAATTAATCAGTCTCAATATCAACACTAAATCAAATATTGAGTCAATTTTTCTTTAAGCTTATTCATTTTGATACTATTGTTGGCGGTTATAAATGGCTGTTTGTTCATATAGTAGGTTGATAAAGGGTAGTTTTTTATACGATGGCTTAAATTTATGTTGTGGTTCTAAGATAATATACAAAGTAAGCAGTTTATGCTTTGGGTTGGAATACATTGTTTTTTTCTCTCATCCTTAAGTGTCCAGTGATGAGTGGTGTCCAATTCACTATTTTGTGTAGGTCCGTGAGCCAATGCCCGCCGTGTACTTCTTTCTCATTGATGTATCAATGAATGCTGTTCAAACTGGTGCAACAGCTGCAGCTTGCAGTGCCATAAATCAAGTTATTGCGGACCTTCCTGTGAGTTCTAACTGTAGACAACTTATCTATGTGCTATGCTATATACTTGATAATCTTTGTGAAGCTTAATATTTTTCAAAATTTCTTTTGTTTGATTGGTTTGAAACTTATTTCATTTATATTGGTACTTTAATATCCCAAGACAAAACCTTTAAGATTCTTCCTCCTCTGCTCCTGCATTCAAAACAAAGAATGGAATAAAATTAATGGATTATTTAAATTGAATTGGTCCTTTCACTTTATTATAATAACATAACCATATCATTTCTGTAATTTATTGATGTACTGTCTCACGTGAGCTTTTTGGTCTAATATTACCTTAATTCGTGAGGTACATCTTTGATGAAGATCTTACAATACACTATAAATGCTAAGCTTGTATGACCATTTACAAATCTATCTAAAATTCTAGTTAGTTAAACTCGAAAGAGCACATTTGGCACAAATAAAATACAACAACTTTCTGGCCTCCATTCCATGGGATGAGGGTTCCAATGTTGGTATGGTTTGATTCGTGGCAACCAGGAATGAGTGAACTTCATTTTATTTTATTTATCCTTATTTATCTTCATTATATATAATTATCATCTCATTTATCATATGCTAAACATTCTGTGCAATGATATATACTATAGAATGTTAAAATTAATTTTTATTAGGGCCAAACTGAGTGAGATAGCGGGGAGACTAAAAGAAGGATAAGCTTGCGTGCATTCATATCAAATCTTTGTTTTATGGTTTCTCAATTAATGAGTGAGACCTTATTAGGGCTTTTGCGATTTAGCATATGATATAATTTCTAACAATTACTCAGTGGATAAAAACAGTAATGACTTGTAAGTCCAACCAATTTGCCCTGAAGGAAAACCAAGTTACCTACTCAGGGAGACTTTGGAGGTCCAGAATATTGATTCGTTAATAATTTTTTTAATGTTGGACGTAATATTTATAACCTGTTTTTAGGTTTATCTTTGTTATTTTGTTTGACATTCACTTCATAACTAGAATTTTTTTTTCTTATATCTACAGGAAGGCCCTCTTACAAAGGTGGGAGTTGCAACGTTTGATTCAACAATTCATTTCTACAACTTGAAACGTGCATTGCAGCAGGTAGCACATAAATAGCCCACTAAACGTACTGAGTTTGCCATTTTTTTGTGTTGGAAGTTTTACTTTTAAACTCATATATATATATATATATGTATATATTCTTTTGTGAATTTATGGTGGAAAAGTATTAGCTATAAGGGCCGAATGTTACTTTCAGCATTAGTTTCAATGTTTCTGCTTGTTGAGGGTGAATGAGATTGGGGATTTAATACTTAATTGGTGTCTAGGAAACTGACTGGTCATATTTGTTAGAAACTGAGATGCAGGAAAGTAAAGGAAACAGTGGTTTTTCTATTACTATTTGTTTGATTTGATGTTTATAATAACTTGGGACTGTAATGCGAAATTTAGAATATAAAAAATATTCCTTTGCAACTTGTAGATAAAGTGCCAATTAACCGAGTAACTTAGTTTGGATAGCTAGCTCTTTGCAATTTACAGTTTTAAGTAAATGAATCTCAGACTGATTTTGAAATTTTAAATTTGTAGCCGCTGATGCTCATTGTTCCCGATGTCCTAGATGTTTATACTCCTTTGCAAACTGATGTAATTGTTCCACTATCTGAGGTTAGTTTCAAATATTTTCCTGCTTGAAGTAGGTTACTAGATAAATTGATTTTCTTGGTTTTATTTTCTTATTTTTGGTTTAGCCATGTGCTTAATTGGTTTGGTTCTTTTATGGTTAGTGCCGTCAACATTTAGAATTACTTCTCGAAAGCATTCCTACTATGTTTCAAAGCAATAGAACTTCTGAATCGGCCTTTGGTGCAGCAATCAAGGTAATGCATAGGATTCCTTTTTATGTATGCAATTTTTTTATTTTATAATTTAAATGATTTCTGTTGTGGGTTGTTGGCATTTGTTATTATTTACTGTCTTCTCACTGAGGCTAACAATTTGACATGCATTCCACTATCCAAAAACAATAATTATCTGCATACGAAAAAAATATTAATCCTCAAACCTGTTTTCTTCTTGTAGGCGGCTTTCCTGGCAATGAAAGACACTGGAGGAAAGCTATTGGTTTTCCAGTCAGGTGTTGTTCTCAACTACTATATATCTTAATTAATATTTATATTACATAATTGTAGTTATCAACATCCCAACTGGCCTATCATGAATGGAACATAAAAAAGCATGTTATGCATGCACATTTGTTTCTTGACCAATTCTTTTCTGGATTTATCTGACTTGAGTAAAAGTAAAAGTCAGTATTTAAATATAATCGAAGTTGTTGGTATTCAGGAAGACTCAAATTTCTACTATAGTTCAATACTGCCTTTTAAGGTACAATAAAATAAACATACATTTTCTTATTTATAAAATTGAGTAATATTCATTGTTGATACAACACAGAAGAAGTATACGGTAAACATTGACTTTATCCAAAAGCTTTTGTTGTCTTAAAAGCCCATTCTCATCTTTCAAAAGTAATAGGTCCTGCCAATAATTGAGAATCATTGCCGATTTCTTTCTCTCTTCTTTTTGCTACAATATTATCTGTGTTTTATTTTCTGCTAATGGATGAAATCTTAGGTGTTTCTCATTTTTTTGTCTTCAGTCTTGCCATCTATTGGCATTGGTGCCCTTTCTGCACGTGAAGCGGAAGGTAGAACAAACATCTCTGCAGGGGAAAAGGTATTCAACTCAAGCTGGTCATTTGCAATGTTGGATTCTTTCTTTTTTATTGTAGAAAGTATTTCAATTTTTTATTTTTTATCTTTTAAAATTGAATTGTAGAATTTTCTTGTTATTATAAGCTTGAACTTGTAAGATGGTGACATGGGATTTAGTTTCATATATTTTTAAATCCTATTGTAGTTTTTTTTTGAGATGGCCAAAATTAGTAATTAGTTGTTATGTTAGTATTTTTTTCATTCACTGGGGTTTTGAACCCAGGTCCTCCACTTCTTTAACCGTTAGCTCAAACCAGTTGAGCTACCCACCCACCCCAAATCCTATTGTAGTTATCTATAGAGTTGTAACAGAGATCAAATATAGTAGATATAATATTAGACATTTGATTTACAATAGAATTTTTTTAAAAATATTCATCTTCATATTACATTAAATTATACTTGATTCAACCGGATCTTTGCATTGTTTTATCTGTTCTACCTCCTAATCCTAAATAGTCCAGTGCAGTTGCTGTGTGTAGATAGTTTTTGCATATTCTTCAATGAAATTTCGTTATTGAATTTCAGGAAGCACATAAATTACTTCAACCGGCAGATAAAACATTGAAGGAACTAGCAGTTGAACTTGCTGAGTATCAGGTCTATTTTAAGTTCTTTTGGTTTGGATCTACGCATTACTTTTTTGTCCAAATCAAGTTATAAGTAGATTTTTCTTATGAGCTTGATGATCAGCCTGCTATAGATGTGTCAAGTATATTAGTTTTGTAATGCTGCAGGTTTGTGTTGACGTATTTGTGACTACTCAGACTTATGTTGACATTGCTTCCATATCGGCCATTTCACGAACCACCGGTGGACAGGTATACATAAATGCTTAATGCGCCCGTTATTTGAGTAATCAATAGAATTGTTGGCTTTCCTTGCATTTTATGCTAAAAGGGTGAAGATCATATCACTGTTTTATTTTTAGTGTTTATTAGACCTTTACAGTAATGAGGAAAAATAATTATGAGGTGCTAACTCAGTGGTAAGAGCTTAACCTTGTAGCCTCAAGGTATTGAGTTCAAATCCCCTCAGGGACAGTTGTAACATGACAATTAGTGCCACTTTAATTAATAAAAATATCCGCCTTCCCCAATTTTTTTTATATAAAAGATATCCATCTTTCTGAAAATGATGGATATGCTTTCAACGACAAGCTGGAAAGTTTTAATGGAAAGAAAATGGAGGAAAGAGAAATGTTAGCGATACACTCTTTATTGTTAGGTGAAATTCATCTAGGTTTGGTAAAATACGGAGTGGGTCCCACTAATTAAACAAGGGATGTAGATGATTTGGTTGAACACATGTGTGTTTCACCCAATGATAGTGTGTTAGAGAAGAGTGTTTTGCTAGTATTCTTTATGGAAAAGAGTGAAGTAATTGAATAGCATATATAAATTCCCAATGACTGATATCTGAATAAATAAGCAACATGGGTTGTGGAAAAGTATCATCCTTTTAAGACTTCTGTGATTTTTCATTAATCAAAAGTTGACACCAGAATGAAATATTTATGATTTTTAATTTTTAATTAAGGTATATCTTTTAATCTGTCACACTTATTTTATTTATTCTTTTTCGCAAAAAGGTAAACTATTTGTTATGCAAATGAATATATCTGTTGCATACATCAAAATTTAAATGTTAAACTTCTAATTTTTTCCAGGTCTATTATTATTACCCGTTCTCAGCTGTTTCTGATCCTGCAAAGCTTTACAATGATCTTAGATGGAATGTCACTAGGCCACAAGGTTTTGAGGCTGTTATGCGTGTGAGGTGCAGTCAGGTAGTATGCTTAATTCACATTCTTTCATACCTTATCATGTAACATATCAACTAATTTCATTTTATTTTTTGTCAGGGCATCCAAGTACAGGAATATTACGGCAACTTTTGTAAACGCATCCCAACAGATGTTGACTTACCTGGGGTCAGTATTCTTTTCTAGATGCAGATATAGTTATATTCATGTGTGCATATATGCCTCCTTAAACATATTTTTATCTGTGAATAAAAATGGATGAGCGAATTGATGGTTGGATGATTTTGAGGTCTTTTGGCAGTCTAGATTGTACTACAAAAATTAATTTATGCAAAACTATATTTGAGATATAATTAGGTTTTATTTACCTAGGTTATCATCACCCAATCCAGTTAATCTCTATCTCGCTCAACTCACTTACACCCACATATTCTGAGTCAATTCATCAACCAATTCAGTCAATTCATGAGTACAAACATGTTCTCATGAGGGTGAAACAGATATTTGCTTTCTGTACAAACATACATGTATTTTTTTTTTAAGGCCAGTACAAATATTTCTGTACTGTTTTTTGAACTGGAATTTGCTGGAAGTTAATTTGTATACTACATTTACCCGATTTTGGCATATTTGAGTTGATGGCATCAATTAGCTTTCCATGAAACAAACAACAACAACAACAATAATGATAATAATGATAATGATAATAATTATTATTATTTATTATTATTATTATTATTATTACTCTCTCCGGTCCTATATATGAGATTTTTTCGTTCTATATATAAGAAAAAGTTACGACTTTTAAGGTGCATATATTGTTTAAGTTTCTTTTTTACTCTTCTTTAAGATGGTTGTCTTTTTTATATTATTACTTAGTATTTAATTTTCACAGTTTTCTTTAAGGTGCATGAGGGTATATATGTAAAAATAATCAAAAAGTTAAAACAATTAATGAGTACATTGGTTTTGATGTTTTTTGTTATTTTCTTTTCTAAATGAGACCAGAGGTAGTATTACTATAATTATATAAAGCTGAAGGTTGGGAGGGAGATATGGCTGGATTAGCTTTCCGAGAAATAAATATATATAACCTTTAACGTGGTGTTTAACTGTCTATGTACTTATTATTGCAGTGGTACCATGCCATGATTTTGTTGAGCAAAACTACACCAACTTCCTTAAAATGTACTGATGTATCAATTCTGAGAAACATGCTATGGTATTGTTTAACCTGTGGGCTAATTTTTATGTTTTGCAGATTGACTGTGACAAAACTTTCATGGTAACTTTGAAACATGATGATAAGTTGCAGGATGGATCAGAATGTGCTTTTCAGGTATTAGAGAAGTTTGCTACTTTACTTTATCTTGGGCAGTTTATGATCTTCTGACTACCTGATCTTACTCTTGGAAACTTTTTAGTCACTGTGGGTATCATTTTGTTAATTTAATTATATGTTCTTTTTCATCTAGTGTGCTCTTCTATACACAACTGTGTATGGCCAAAGAAGAATACGTGTCATAACCTTATCTCTGCCAGTGACAAGTATGCTTAGTAATCTGTTCCGCGCAGCTGACTTGGATACTCAATTTTGTTGTTTCTTGAAGCAAGGTATCTCAATTATGGGCAATGTGCATTTCTGTTGTGATTATTCTGTTTTTGACTGTTGTTGCTTGTGGCCATATGTTAACTGTTAATGACTCTATCAAATTGTTCTCTTTATATATTATACCTGTTTCCATGGTGTAGTCACCCGGTTCATATTTTAGAGCATATGTTTGTGGGTTTAGTTTTGGATAAAAGAATTTTAACCTTATTTTTTTCTTTTTCCTGTAGCTGCTAGTGAGATTCCTTCAAAGCCACTTCCTCTTGTTCGGGAACAAGTCACAAACCTTTGCATCAATGCACTATTTTCATATCGTAAATTTTGTGCTACGGTGTCTTCTTCTGGACAACTTATTCTTCCAGAGGCCCTAAAGCTTTTGCCCCTGTACACACTTGGTATGTTGTGATATGTAATGCATTTTTTGCAGATGTTTTACGAAGAACAATTCTCTGTAAATATATTTGTTATAGTTTGTAGTTTATTTATGTGTTACGTTCTACCTTGCATTCAATTCAATTATATATTTTTGTTTTTACTTCATCACTTCTGCATTTATATGCTAGTAACAAGTGATTGAAATTCCCCTTTGAGTTTTGAAGATATTTTCCTGTATTTTATGGGTTATAATGGGAATATATTTTTTTAAGTGTTTAAAATTTTCGCATTAGTCCCTTATTATAGTCTTTCTGTTTTGAAGCAATGTCTTGTTTTTGCTGTGATTTATGGATGACTGTCAAAACTGACATACATTTGCTTATTTTGCACAATGGTCAATCTATATTGTTGAAATTAAGAATGTTTAGGGATATGGTCTTCTACTCTCTTTTAGAAGGCCAGTTACAAAGTGGGTGCTAATTTTACTTTGCATTTCTTTTTCAGCGTTAACTAAGAGTACAGGGTTGAGAACAGAGGGAAAGATAGATGAACGGTCATTTTGGATAAATTACGTGTCCTCTCTCTCTGCTCCATTGGCAATACCGCTCGTGTATCCTAGGATGTTGGCTATCCATGATCTTGACTCAAAGGTGTATATTTAATGTTTGGATATATATAAATATATGAATAACTCTGATGTTCTATTTGATATGGTATTTAATTTAATTGCATTTTAACAAGTGCTTATTCAGATATCAGAACTTGATGATGTATCATATTCAGATATCAAAATGTGTTTTGTACATGTTATTTGGTAAAACATTTGTCAGCATAATAAGCTATGCGGTGGAAAGGTTAAATGGTTGATTTCTTGTGACAAAATCACATGTTTTACACTAGTGTCTATTAAACCTGGTCTCATATTTATAATACTTCTGGAGACACTAAAATCATTTTGTAAATTGCAGGAAGATGAAGAATCTGTCATTCCTTCTTTCTTACCTCTTTCTAGTGAACACATTAGTGATGATGGAGTATATCTTCTTGAGAATGGTCATGATTGTTTAATATATGTTGGAGACTCTGTGAATCCAGATATTGTTCGGAAACTGTTTGGTGTTTCTACGGTTGATGAAATTCCTACTCTGGTAATTTCTATGTTACTTTCTCTTGCTCTCTCTCTCTCTCTCTCTCTCCAACCCCCTTTTTCCTTTCCTTTGTCTTAAGATGCACAATCTATCAAACCTCAATATCAGCTGTGGTTGTTTTGAGGGAGTTTCCATCATCCTTAAATCATAAGCCTGGTGTTTTTATGATTACTTCACATTGACTTTTTCTAGTACTCTGTTGCTCATAACTGGCAATGCAAAGTTTTCAATTACAGCCGGTTTTGGATTAGCTTTTAACTCATCAAAACTTTTCAATTTTAATCAAGTTCGTGGTTCTCTATTTACGACAAAATATTTGTAAGCTTTTAAGTGTTTAAATGTTAAATAAAAGAGCTTTCCAAAAAATTTAGACGCAGAAGCTAATTTTGACTTATACGAGATGCCATTGTTTTAAAAGACCGTCGTAGTTATTGTAAGATTCTTTTGATATTATGAGTGCTTTTCAGAAAGTTTATCTAAAGTGACTCTTTTGTTTTATCAGTTTGTATTGCAACAACATGAAAATCCATTGTCAAAGAAGTTAAATGAAGTGGTGAATGAGATTCGGCGGCAAAGATTTTGCTACCTCCGGTAAGCTAATTGTTTTGACAATTAAAGCATATCTTGAACCCTATCGAATAATCTTTGATGTCGTTTGCTGACCAAACAAAGTGTAAATTTTAAATAATCTTTTATAATATCTGGCAGGTTTAAGCTCTGCAGGAAAGGTGATCCATCAGGTCAGTGCAATAGAATGTTTGCTTAAACTCCATGCTTAACACAGGATCTATTTTTAATTATTAGCATGAACATATCAAAATTACTTTAGAACATGAAACCAGATGACATCATTCCCCAATCCTATCGGCAAAGTTTAGTGTTTTAACCCCACCTTTTGAAATAGTTGAATTTTTAGGCTTTGTATTTGTTGCTTATTCTCTGATAATATTTGCTTCTTGAATCGGTGCTCTATGTTTTCATGAAAAAGGATTTTACTTGGTACTTAGCTGGTGTTTGTATGCGGATATTCTTTTCTGTTTCTTTGATTCCACTATTAGATGAAACCAAAATGTATCACTTTTATTATCATCTGTCATATTCTGCTTTTAATATGCATCAAACGTAAAATATCTTTTTTACAATTAGAGATCTTTGGTTACAGTTCAAGAACAGTCTGGTCAATGCATAGCATCAATCATGTTTGGACTAAATTAACAAATGGTCTGCTAAATTTTCCTGTATGGAAGATTTTGATTTTGTTTTTAAAATAGGGGAGTGGATATTATTATTATTATTAGGGGAGAGGAGAGACAGTAAGCCATACATTTCTCACTGGGGATTTGAACTCGGCCTCTTTTGATCTACAAACCTAGGCATTCACCACTGTGTTAGCACCTGTGCGAGCTGTAGGGAATATTTTGTGTCATGCTGTATTCTCTATATGTTTATCAGAATTATCTACTTCATGCTGTGCTTCTCGACTGTTGGCTGATTTGCTAGACTTGTTTAGAATATGAAGATTTTTAATTGATAAAAGAAGTCTGTGTATAATTGTTATGTGTGTCTTGTTTTTGTTGTTTTCAACTTAACCTATCTTACTTGTCATCCACCAGGAGCGTTATTCTTCTCGTATATGATAGAAGACAAGAGCGCAGGTGGCTTCTCCTATGTAGAGTTTCTTATCCATGTTCATAGGCAAATCCAGAATAAAATGGCATCGTAATGAGTATATATGCCAGCTTCATTTTTGCAAGCTTTTAGACCTAAATGATAGAGCAAACCTCAAGTCCCCATTGATGGGTGAGAGATTCTGCATATTAATGTGCATTCTTCGTTTGCTTGTGTTTGTCAGGAAAATCAGACCACATGAGATTTTGTTTATTAATGTACATGTATAAGTTAATTGTTGTTGGTGATAGTTGGATTTTTTTTCTATTTTTTGGGTTGACAAATCAAATTTTACGACCAATTTGTGCTTTTATGCGGAATATTATAATAATGTCTGTCATTTTACTAAATTTAAAGAGCAAAAAATGAAATAAACCGTTTTTACTCTTTAGTAAGAAAACATTGATGGTTAACATGCATTTTGTAACATGCGTTTTTACTCCCAATAGTCTTTTTCTAGTGTACCATCAAAATAACGTGCAGAAGTGGTGGCTTCGGATGATAGCTTAAATATGTCCCTCCCCAATGTATCATATTCAACAATAGAATTTACCCTTATTATCAAAATGTTTTTTTTTTTTATTCTTATTAAGAAAAGTTGGATGAGTAGTTATCATTTTATTATGTGTTAGTGTTCCTAAAATAACATTTGTAGTTGAATATGTTAAATTTGTTTTTTTTATATATTTGAAGACAAATTAGTGATATTAATTAAATTTGTTTTTTCATATATTTCAAGACAAATTAGTGATATTAATAAGAGATACGTTTGAAAAATAAATAAATAGCAAATTGAAAGTGTTTATATTTAGACAGATTTTTTTCCTAGAGGGTGTTTATAATTAGAAATAGAGACAGTAATTGGAACGACCGAGATTTGTTACTTTAACTTAGTATTCCTAATTACATTGAAACTTGTCATTTGGTCACTTAACAATTCTCTGGGTGTCTTTTTCAAATATTAAAGAAGTTTGTATTTTTGGGAAATTACTGTCTAACTCCGGAGAAAATGTGTCACTCTAACAATGTAGTTGTGGCGAATGTAGTCGTTTGTTTGGTGCTGCAGACAATTTTGTTCTGTTGAATGTTGATTGATCCCGAGAGACAACGAAAAGATGGAAAACAAAGACGGATGAAATGAATCGAAAATAAATAACCTGCCAATAGCACATAACAGCAGACATTTTTATAAACATGCTATATGTAATTTTTATATGTCATACGTCTATATGTGATTTTGATGTCATATGTAATATCGACGAAATCATAAAACTCATGGTATATAGGGTGTCATAATCATCTAGCTAGCATGACCATAATCCCAATAAGCATTATTTAGAGTCAAAATTTAGCTTTCAATAATAATATGAAAGCCCTGGACATGGATATTTGTATTCCTTTTGTTTTTACCCCCTTTATTCTAGGAAAACAATCCTTCTTTGTTTCTATCCAAAGTGGTGGTACATCAGAAAAAGGGAATCTCTGAAGTCTAACCTAATTTGTATTGGACATAGAAAATGTTTCTTTTACAATGTGGTCATGTAGATATTAAGTGACTATGAGGCCCTTTTATTCAATTTGCTTGAATTAAATATTAATGTTTGATAGCTGTTCATGAATTTCACAATCTTTGATAGAGAATACAATTGCTTCTTAGCTAACTACTGATATACCATTCTGCTGTTTAAAAAGAAAACAGATGGTTAATCAAAGAAACCTGTTAGGGATATTAACCTAATACAAATAATTGAAGCATTAAGCACCATAAATTTAATGATCAATCATTATGAAAATTCAAAACTATTCACTAATCAAATTATTAAGAATAGATATCTTTCCATATATATCGTGTATGAAAATTCAATGTATAGTTAATATTCAATACTACTAATATTCTTTGAAAGACTACGAAGGAAACGAGTGAGGGCCTTCTTAGCCCTAATCTCTGTTTTCTCTATTTTTTTCTCCTCTTCTTCATTAGCAGCCTTCATTTCTTGAGCAAAGTGCACTTTACGTACGAGCTTTCTCAGTTCCTGCAAGAGATGGTAAAAATGTGTCAAAAACAAAAGACATATTTTTATGCCAATATACGTAAACAACAACCCGATCAGCAAACATGTAATATAATTCACTCTGAAAACACTCTTTTCCATTAGATTATTTTAGGTGAATCTCAATAAAGACCTAGGCTTATTCTCTATTTAATACAATTCATATGAAATTCACCCAGTAATAAAGACTGGGTTGAAAATATTGGATGTATGTTTCACCAGGAATTGTAATTGATCTTGTCCGGAAAGTGCAAGCAGGCACAAAAATGCATCAACTTGATCATGCAAAGTTCAAAATAATACCTGACGATCAAACTCAACACCCTGAACTGAATAAACTTCATTGGTGATTTGAATGTCCTTGTCGACCAAACCATCAAACCACCTTGTTACTTGATTATCATCAACCTATATAGATTCCCAATAAGATGCTCCAACAATAAGAATACATCACAAGGACATAACTCATTTAAACTAAGTAATATCATAGAAAGCATAAAAGAAAAGAAATTACACCCTCCCGACTTGAAAAAGGGGAGATTAAGGTTCAGTATTGTACTTAGCGGGCTCATGTCTAGTCAGTAAGAAATTTAAGCATGAACTCATACCTCATCCTCCTCCTCGTCTTCAGTTTCTATCAAGTTATCATCGTCATCTACAGAATCATCAGACCCTAAGCCAGTTAAAGCTTGCAGCTCCTTGTGATCAGAATCCCTTGTGGCTTTTATTAATCGATCCATTAATTCCGGTTCCACGTCCCGTAGCAATTTTCCTGAAACAACGATTTATGTATGGAAAAAATGAATCTGCCATGCACTGCAGAATATACATAATATCATGCTAAATCACTAAATCTAATCAACTTACTAGACACATTGAATGACTACTGACAAATGCAGTCTACTATAAAGCTAAGATATACCTAAACCAATTCATAAATGATGCAAAAAAAAAAAAAAATTGGAAAGGTAATAACATGAATGAATGCTTAAAGCTGATCATAAATATTGAACTAATCCTCATATATACTTTGTCAACCCAAATACAGAACAGAACATGATGGTTTACCTATATAATTGAACTGACGCCGTCTTCCTTCGCGGACATCTGATCCCATTCTCTGCGGCAAAACAACAAACACCTTGTCTTCAATAAAATGCACTAGTGAAAAAACACCATTTATATATAATGATAACAAGACAAGTAAGTAGGATGCGGAAAAGCAAAGGCAAGAACCTTAACCAACATAAGTGCTTCGTAGACAACTTGGTCCAAAGAAACCACCCTGCAACAACCCAAAAACAAAATATTGAAGCTTTCATTTCATTTAGCAAAAAGATTGAAACTTTTGGAAGTGGAGCATTGAAAAATTGAAAGGAAGAAAAACTAACCTAAGAATGCGTTTGATTTGTGGAGGAGAGAAGTTAGACAAATCCATTCCCCATTTGACAGCACGTTTAGCTTCACGCTTCAATTGGTTACGGCTCTTAAAGTTAGGGTCTTCTTCATCTTCGTTGAATTGGGTAGTAGTGGTGTTGGGTAATGGAACATTGCCTCTTCGAAGGTTTCCGCGAGGGGAAGAGGCTAAGGAGAAATCACGAGTGTTTGTGGGTTGGGTTGATGATGAAGAAGTTAGAAGAGGAATTTGATGATGGTATAATAGTGCAGCAACATTGGGATAAGTTCGATGGTGGTTGTGAAAGTGAAAAAAGCAATGTCTTAGAGACCGTAGTACTACTTGCTGGCTCATTTTTTCATATGTCAAAACAACAACAATACAATGCTCTTCCTTTTCTATTATTTTGTATTTCGTTAATTAAAAAACCAAAACTATATTAATAAGCAACATGCTTGTTAATCATATTGTAACCAAGGATACCATTGACTGTTGTAAAAATAATTAAAATTGGAGATGCGGGGGATCGAACCCCGTGCCTCTCGCATGCAAAGCGAGCGCTCTACCATTTGAGCTACATCCCCTTTTGTTTATATTAATAACAATATTATGTTTTTCTAATTGTTTCGTATATGACATTATTGTTGTCCGACCAATTAAAGTCAAAACTGGAAATCATTATCAGATTTGTTTGGCTTTTCTCTTCCCAACATCAATCAACGCCGCCGATCCTTCTTCTTTCTCTCCAGTTTTAATTTCAGGTACCTCCGCGCACTATTCCTTCTTTTTTCTTCACTCATAACCTAATTACTTACTTGTTCCATCGATCTAATAACATTATACACACTCAAATCAAATTATTATGCTTTTTCATTTTTTCTTTATTTCTCCCCTTCAAACCATTTTTCTTTCACATAATTTGAATCAGATTAAAGGAAAAGGGGAAAAATATTCATTCTTTTTGTTTGAGGTGTGTCTGATTGGATTATGCGTATGCTTTTCTGTATGTTACCTTTGCACTATATACAGAAAAATAATTTTAGATAGAATTGTTTCGCGCACTCTCAGCGATTCACCTTCCGTATACCTTTTGGCTTATTATCAACAAGGGAAAGAGATTAACATTTAGCAAAGTGGATCAATTATTGAAGAGAGGACTAGAGTGTTTTTCTCTTTAGATATTACTAGTTTAAGTATTATGGTATAATTTGTGATACATAACTACTCTATTTTAAATAAATAAAATCAGCGCTCAATTATAAGACCTACGAATGTTGTATAATCCTGAATGTTTTGTGGTAAAATGCTCACAAGAAAGTAAGCTAAGTGCTGCAGAGATTACAATGTTACAATGGATAGGTCATGAAAGAAATATTGGATTACAAGTACAAGTATTAGAGAGAAAATTGGGATAGCACCAATTGTAAAAAAGAGGTGAAGTCTATCTTAGATAGTTTGGGCATGTGTGAGAAGCAATGTTTTTTAAATAGCAGCCATAACGAAATGGTGTGCCAGGTTTTCTGCCAACCGCAATAGGCAATTGGTGAAGCGCCACCTGCTATGGCAGCACCATAGGTCTCAATCCTATGTTAGTATGGAAGAATCTAGGCCATTGGCAACATTGGTTAGAAAACTCATGGAAACTATTGTAAGAAGAGTAGGAGAGATGGAGAAGAATAGTCTATTAATTGGAGATATAGGCCGATCCATTGAAACATATGTGGATTTAATATGTTGTCAATTCCCCACTATCCCGGTGCGGTGGAGGGGCTGGGCACGACACCACCAACCAGGAAAACACGCTTGACGGTAGCGGCCCTCCCAGCCGGGATCCCACTATCATCGCGACACGCAATCCCAGCCCAACCCGCTATTGGACCCGCTCTAGGGGTTTTTCAAAAACATAAGTTTATTTATTTATTCTTCATTAAGTGTATATAGGTCATTCTCATCCACTTAAGTCCAATTTTTTACTATTCTAAACCCACATAGGGGTTGGTTCAGTATTGTGAAAAAGAAATCGTTTTTGTTCTTCCTCTGTTTCGTTCTTGCATTGCCATTGTTCTTGCTCTGTCGTTTTCGTTCTTTTCTTGATCCGTTCAGCATCGTTTTGTTCCGTTCTTGCTCTGTTCAACATCATTATGTTCTTGTTGTGTTGTTTTCGTTCTTTTTGTGACTTTGTTTTGTCTGCTCTGTTCTCTATTTTGTTGATTATGATTACAATTAGAACTTGATTTTGATGTTCGATTTTGGTTATTAAGTATGATTACCCTTTTAATTGTGCATTTTGCTTCTTTTTTTTATAAATATTTTTGTATATTGTTTGTATTTATGTTTAGTTTATATACTGATACCGACGACATAGTTGTCTGATATTAGACATGATTTGTTATAAGATATTATGGCGATGTTTGATCTACGTTGCTGTATACTATTACTAGTTTTACTTTACTATCCATGAGGTGTTAGTCCAATGTTGAGAGCTTGACCTTTGTAACCTCATGGAACATAGTTCAAATTCTCTTGGAGATAGTTATAAAATGGTCATTAGTGTCACATTAATTAAAAATAATTTCTCTTTCCTCAATTTTGTTAAAATTTAAACTTGTTTTACTTTACTAGATTAAGTATTTTTACAATAATACAGCCAACAGCATGTTGAGAGGACTTGTTTGTTGGACTATGTAAGACTTTAGCATACTTGTCTTTTTTGGAATACAATTTTGCTTTGTAGTGGTGCAGTCTTACTATTTTGGTTTTAAAATATAATTATAATAATAATAATAATAATAATAGTGAAGGTTTGGATTTACATACCTGTGATATGATATTTTTACTCTGATGAAGTCATCTTAACAGTTTCATAATGATAATCTGCAGTAGAAGTGATATCTTATGGCTTCCTTCAAAGCATTTTTGAACAGCCCAGTTGGTCCAAAAACAACTCACTTTTGGGGACCTGTTGCCAACTGGGGATTCGTAGCAGCTGTGAGTTTCACTCGTATGATCATCTTTTTATGATTTTAATAAAGTCCAGCATTAATTTACTTGACTAGTCAAGTGTACAAAATTGGTCTCAACCTTTGGTAATTGTAAGTATAACTAATATGCCAAAATTTTATGTTGAAAAGGGGTTGGCTGACATCAATAAACCTCCAGAAATGATTTCTGGCAACATGACAGGAGGTTTGGCACCTTACTTTTCTTGAAAAGTTGAAACTCTTCTTGGCATATATATGGTCTGTGGATTATTTCATCTCCTTTTTTTTTTTGTTGCAGCAATGTGTATTTATTCAGCATTGTTCATGAGATTTGCGTGGATGGTACAGCCACGAAACTATTTACTTCTTGCATGTCATGCTTCAAATGAGACTGTTCAGCTCTATCAACATACCCGATGGGCTAAGGCAGAAGGGTAAGCAGCTAACGCGCAAGCAAAACAAAACAATGGTTTTGCTGAAGATTATCGGCAATACTTTGTATATTATCGTTTATTGAAATTGTAGATGTATTTTTGTCATTATCTGACGTGCATGCAGTTTCTTATGATTTACCACTGTCATTGTTGTTTCTAAGGAACTCTTTCTCTATTTTCTCCTTTCCACTTATCTCAATTTTAAGTGGTCTTTAAATGTAATGTTAGTATTTTATTTTGACTGAATGGAGCTATAAATGTGAGATTACTGATAAAAGTTTTGTATATTTTGCAATTTCTTTTGTAGGTATCTCTCGGGGAAGAAGGAGAAAGCTTCATCAAGTGAATGAAGTTTTTTGGAAAGATTGTGTTTGAACTTGTCGATGTATGAATAATTGATTGATAGAATTGATTGTATGAAAGGGATCGTGGAAACTCTAAATGATTGAGAATTTGCAGAGTATTTGCTTTTGTAAGGATATCAAATAAGTATATTATCAAAGGCTTGATGGTTTTTAAACTGCCCCAGAGAAGTCTTTAAACTTTTATTTTAAGTTAGGAAGGGAAATTGGTATTTATTCAAATAATGACATTAACTATCATTTTACGCCATTTTAGAAAGAATTTGAACTTCATACAATGAGATTACAAAATCAAGTTCTTACTATTGAACTCACATTTTATGGACATAACTTTAAAACTTGAAACATACAAGTTTGAGCAAAATAACTATAAACTGCTTTTCAAAGGTATCACTTGTTATGCATTGTAATGATGGATGAAATCCAGACTTGTGCTGGTTTAGTAATAAAGGAGTATAATAGATACCCCTAATAAATAAACAAATGCAAAAACAGAAAATAGTACTAGAAAGGAGAGGAAGAACCTAAGTAAGTAAAAGTACTGGAGACCATTACTCTACTAGAGAGTAGAGAATAATAAAACTCATGCGCAAACAAAAGCAAATATGTCTTATTGAAGTGTCTCTTTAGACATTGAAACTTGGAAATAATGTAAAACTTCGACACTCCGTTCTTGTAAACTATAATGTCAGCTAGGGTTGAATATGTTTGTTGAGTAAAGCAAACTACTCGACTAAAAAGTGATTCTAACAATAAACTAATAATAGCTTCTCAAAATCATCTATGTGATAGATGAGAAAAAAGATACTGACACAATTTAAAAACACATAATTTAACTGAAAATATTTTATCTTTTCTGAAATATTCCTTTGTCAATTTTTAATGAATTTTCTCTTTCTTCTTATTTTCATGCAACTCTTATTTAAATTTTTATTAAAAAAAGTTTTTTCTTTTCGATTTCTCTACATTATTTTTTCTTTTTGTTTCTATTTCTTTTATTTGAATCATTTTATATTTCGTTATTCATATGTTGATAAGAATTTATTTTTACTTTTATGGGTTTATTTATTGTTTTTTTGATAATACTATACATTAATTTATTTTAAAATGAGTATTTCAATTGTTCGTAATTTAGGCACCAAATACTTTAGACGACAAAAATTTTATCATGTAAGGACTATGGATAATCAAACTACGATGACATGCTCATGGTAATTTTAGAAAAGAGAGAAATAAATGTATTTAAAAAAATCTTGTCCTTAATGATAATTTTGTAGTTTAAAAAATTATTTTTATAAAATTATATACAAAAGATTAAGAATCATTTAAAAAAAATTATTTTTATAATAATAAACAAATAAAAATAAAATTAAAAAAATTATTTTTAAACAAATTTTTAAATTTCTAAATTAAAAATTATTTTTATTTAAACTCAACCAAACGTATTCAATATTTGTAGTTTTGGCTACTCATTTGTTTTATGAAATTGTGTTTTTTAAGTATTGATTTGATATTAGTATGTTTAACTCACTTTAAAAAATAGATGAAAGGAAATAGTATTTGATAGTGTATACTGACGCTAATTTTCTAGTTATTCTTTCAATCCCAATATATTATTTTTTTAAAACAAAAATTTGAATAGTTTATTTTTAAATAACTTTATATTTAATAATAAACAAGTAGAATAAAATAACGATGGTATTGTATTGGCAGTTCAAGTGAGGGATAGGAAGAGGGGTGAAATTGATTCGAGAAAAGTGGTATCTGGAGAGAATAAAAATGGAGGATACAGAGAGAGCAAGAATAAAGGAAGAAGATGAAGAAATGAAGCCATGGGAGCAGCATTCGAGCGTAATCAATCTCCCTCGCTATGACTACAAAGCTCCGTCTTCACTTCTCACTCACTCTCATTCTGCTTTTCTCATTACTTGTACAATCAGTCTGTTCTTAATCCTTCTCTTCTTATATTACTTTATTCATTCATATATTATTATTCACTTACCTTCTCTTCTTCACACCATTTCAGAGCGGGAGAAAAGCGCTACTAAAGAAGCTATTCACATCCTTCACAACTTCCTTACTACCAACTCTTCTAATCGTACTTCCTACTCCCTTTTTTTTATATTTATAGGGTTTTCTTTTTATTAATTCAACTTTCATTTCTTATGTTTATTTCCATTGCAGCTGCAGATAATTCACTCGCTCGCCTTTCTTTGGTTAAACTCACAAGAAGTGGATTGATACTTTTTATTTTTCCTAATAACGTTTTCCATGACACTCTTAGTATTGTCTCTAATATCATTCAGGCTTTGGAATCCAATAACTTAACTTTCCCTCTGTAAGTATATCATTTCCTGCTTGCTTCTTTTATAATAATTTTAGGGAAATCAACCACAAACACTGGACATCACACTCACATTCACACATAGATACTCATAATAATTTAAGAAAATAGAAATCATTGAATGTAACCACATGTGTCGGTGTCAAACGCCTTCAATCTGAAGTGTCAGTGGTACATTAGGGAACTCTCCCAATAACGTTTTTCTTCTTCTTTTTGTTCATACATTAAGAAGTGAAGGAAAATTGACAAAAAGAAAAAGCAAAGTTGATATAGTCAGCTTCTTATACAACTTTCTTGCTTTAAGGATTTATGGGTTGGAATTTTAACTTGTGGTATTCTTGTACCTTTGCTTTCACTATATCTGTTTTTCCTGCATTCTTTTACTGTCTTTTCTTTTATACATTCGTACCAATTTAGACGTTTTCTACTGATTTATGAAAAAGAAATAGCTTCTATTTTGTGATATAACCTCAACTTTAAGAATGCTAAAATTCTTTATTATTTGTGAATTATACAAAATACTTTCACTTTATTTTCGTAATTGTTACCTCTACTCTGATAAAATCCGCTATTCTTTCGGTTTTTTCTACCTTCATGTTTTATAAGCCATTCTTTAGTACCTTACTTGCATCAGAGCATAAGCTTTTAGAATGATTGATAAAAATTTGGATTAACGAATTCTATTTATGAGTTGTTGTTTTTATTGATTGGATATGTTACTTATGTAGGTTGATGGACTTGTACTCGTATAGTACAAATTCCTCCTTTCTGTTTTGGTACTAATAATATAGCTTTCTGCTGCAGTTGGTGCCATCGCATTTTACCTATTCAAGCTACCTGTTGTTTGAAAGAAAAAGAACTACAAGAAGTAGTATCAACGCTTGTTAAAAAATTTGTGGATGCTAAACAGGACAAACTTGGACGGCCTTTAAAGGTTCAATTCAGTATTACCTTTTAGTTGTAACTAATACGTCATGTTTTTCATAAGCTAACAAAAGTATCTTGGACTCGTCGCAATTCTCATCACTTGAGATACTGGAGTACACTCTCCCACTATCCCCATCACCAAAGAATAGCCAACAATTTTTATGAAAGTTTTAGTATG
Source organism: Cicer pinnatifidum (assembly GCA_037974775.1). NCBI lineage: Eukaryota > Viridiplantae > Streptophyta > Magnoliopsida > Fabales > Fabaceae > Cicer > Cicer pinnatifidum. The sequence continues at coordinate 15,471,791 of JBBPBR010000005.1, forward strand.
AATGACGCTGATATCAGAATGCTGGCTTAGTATTTGGTGATTCATAAGATCTTAATTGTTTTGACTTTTGACATGTATGGTGCCCGATAATGTCAGAAGAACTGAGATTTTGTTCTGTCAATTGTTTGGAACTTTCTCAACTTTGTGATTGAAAATATTCTCTTTTAAAATGAAATGATTTTTGGAGATTATGAATTATATATTTCTTAAACGAATTTAGCTCCAAATAAGTTCGGGACAATAATCTATTTATACACAATATGATTCTGCTTTCAGAGTTGAATATTATGTTCAAAAATAACGCATGCTTGATGTGTATGTTAATTGACTTTGTAGTTTGCTGTTGGGTTTAACCGAAGAGGGATAGAAGAGACGAAGTCTGTGAAAGAAAGTTTAAATGGTTTGCTGGACCGCAGTAAATGCTTTGAAATAGTGGCTTCCGCTGTTAATAATGTTGTGAAAGATTCAGTAGTGGATCTCAGGTCTCCAGAGGTAAAAATATGTTGTTGTACTGCATTAAACAAACTATAACTTTCGGTATTCACATTTCACATACATTTACACATGCTTTGAATAAATACTTGTTTTGCAGCTCTCTGTTCTTGTTGAGGTTCTGCCCCTTTCTGGAATACCTAATGGGTCCGTAGTGGTTGCTGTTTCTGTTCTTCCCAGCAACCTTGTTAGTACAAAACCACGACTCTGTGTCAAGGCCCTTAATCCCAATAATACCAAGGAAGGGTCTGTGGCTCAATGAGAAGGGATGGTTCTATGATACTGTTTCACTTCAGCATGCTTTAGGGGCTAGTGAACACTGTTGCATTCTCAGGTTGTTTTCTTTATCCTGGAAATATCTGGTGGGTTTTCTATGACCCTGCAAATGCAAATGGAATGAACCAACAGTGTAATGTAGCCCTCCTAAGCCATGTACTATTATTCTCACCCTTTCTAACAAGTAAAAGCTGTAGCCACTTTTGCTTTACTCCACCTATTTATATTTATGATGTGGCTAACTTATTATTAACTATGATTTTGTGAACTCAAGCAGTATACGCTTTATTCAAGCTGAACATGTTATTGGCTTTTTCCTTCGTTTATTCAGTGGTTTGTGTTATGTTAGGGTTGCTTAAAAATTTAAAGTACGACATATAGTATATTTTTAAAGAATGAAAATAGTTCCTGTCATTTCTTTTTGAATCCAAGGAGATTCTCCTTATATTCTTTTGAGAGATGAAGATTCCATTTTCATCTTAGACTAAGCCCTAAGTCTATCTTTTCAAAAGTCTTTTTAATCACTCTCTTATTGTCTACAACCCCAAACAAAATAAAAGTAGTTAAACAACTAAGCCAATTTAACTTGAGGAGAAGTGTTAGATAATATAAGACGACTCACATTTACTAAAACAGAAAAATAGAATGAAAACTACGTTGGACTACATGGGTCCAATTAGTAGAGGCTTTTTTTGACAAAATTGTCTCTCAAGCTTGATGACCAAACAGTCCACGCTCGCATCATTGGGCTCGCCCAAATTCCATAATAGTATATACACTCTCAAGGCTATCCAGTTCCACTTCAGTTAAAAATAACCTGTAGTTACATGTATTATTAGTCGTTATTGACCATTTATTTGAAATCAACCAGTTCACATTATACGACTAAAATCATCATTAAATCATCTTAACCGTCAATTTCAAATCGGATGCCAAATCGAGTAATTGCCTCTAATCCAAATACGACAATATTGTTGTTTGTGCTGCTGCAAAGCTTGTGAATCTACTTAAGATGATTTAGAAATCAATTTCCTCTCCAAGCTAGCTTGGGGGAGGGGAGGGGGTGTCACTAATTAGGGTATATATAGTCTTATTTCAAAATATTTAATATAACAAGTTAAAATTGCATTTGCATTATAGCAAAGCATATGCTAAAACGAACTTAATCTCAGTCATTTACCACTTAAATAGAAATATATGATTGACAAATTTCTACTTAAAACTTTTAACTACGATATTCTCATAACTAGATGTGATGAAGTCACTTGAAACTTGAATACTATTGCTTTATTACTGTTCCAATAGACAGTCATAGTAGTGTCTTTGTTGTTGTCATTGTTAGCCTCACAGCACCCATTTGCATATTAATCATGTCTAGAAAGTCTACTAAAAAAAAAATTAAAATTCTGATTGAAAAGTGACCCAGTGAAGAGAGACAAGAAAAATAGAAAAACTGTAAGCAAAGAGAATAAATAAAGAGGTACAGTGAATTATGCCTAAAGTAAAAGATGATACAGTGAAGTATAGCATCAAATCAATTGCCACATATAGCTAAAGATAGGTCTAAATTAATCCTTTCTTTCACAGTAGAAGTTCTATAACAGTCTTTGTAGCTGCTAAACCCATCAGGGTTAGGACAGCATGAGATTGTCTCACTGATTCCACTTGCCGAGTTAGAAGCATTACTTGTCTGAGGTGAAGGATTTTGCAATGCGAGTGACAATGACAACTCATACCCTCCTACACCTTCAGCTTCTACATGTGCTGTGTCAGTTTTCCTAAGTCCATTAATTGCCCCTGACGGGGTATTTCTGTCTTTCACATTAGTAGCCTGTACATATGAAATTACATGTCAAAAATATGTGCAAAATATACTACAAACTACTAATATTAACATATGAAAGTAACAAGTGATAATGAAAATATTAAATACTAGTACATAGTTATTTAAAATCTTATAGTAATAGAGTAACCCCACATTTTAATGTAGGTTATCCTCAGTTTTTGGAAGGGGAAGGACTTGAGTTAGTAGTAATTAAAAACGACATGTGACTTGAAAAGAAGTATTGACCATATAAATGCAATGAAAAATGACAAACATAAATTTCCAATTGAAAAGTCATATTCCAATAATTAGGCAGGACCAGTGAATGTGAATAAATCTCAAATAAAGGAGCGGTTAATTTAGAAGAGTAACGATGACCCTTTCGGCCACAATCTATAAATGCAAACAACCCATGGTAATATTTAATAAATATTCAAGAATTATTCTGTGCTTTTTAAATATTTATAAATGATAAAGATCTCTTACATTTTTTAATATTAATTAATAATAATTATTCTCTTGTATTTTATGTTTTTATTATTTTATATTTATTACTATTAATTTATGTCTAAGGTAATATTTTATATTTTTCATCAATAAATATTTATCTCATATTTTTTAATAATATTTAAAAATAAAAGAAAGAAAAAAGTAAAAAATAAAATAAAACACCAACAAATATTTTAATAGTAACAGATATTAACTGAAATTACAAATTGTTCTTTGTAATTACATTATTGTCCTATCAATGAATTTATTAGTGTTATTTTAAAGATCAATTATATAGATGACAATAATATTTCAATTGTATTTTTTATAACAGTTTTCTGTGTAATTTTTATTTACAATTTTTTTATTTCAACTAAATAACTAATAAAGTATATTATCAATTACTTTTTAAATAGACATTATCATAATTTTCCGAATACATTTTTTCTTATATTGACTGTAGATTTTGCCCAAAGAAAAGCACTATAATTCCTACCCATTATACTTATTATAGGTCGTACAAGGGGACCAAATCAATCTCTAACCACTTACTAGGGCAATTAAATGTGTTTGAATAGAATAATAGTATATGTATTTATGTTGACAACTTTACACTTAATTTTTAGCGTGTTCAATCAGTGTTTTCAAGTGTGGTTTTCAAAAAACCAACTCCGTAAGAATAATGGAGGAACAAAGTCACAAACAATAATACTACGCACAATTAAAACAATTACAGCTGCAAAATGTAAACAGAATCAACATCCAAGGTAGGTGTCCCAGTCTTTACTTTTCAAAACAAAATATGGCTAAAAGAAATACCATTTTGAGTAAAAAAACATTTTTCTATAGGTAACATTCTAAAAGGTTTCTTTTCAAAGCAAAAAACTTATAAACTTATATTATATGTATTGTATATATAAAATCAAACGAGAGAGTGGAAGAAAGAAATTTTGTTATAACAAAATGTCATAAAATATTTTTAAGTACTCTATCTATAGATATACAGTTAAGATTAAATCGTCTTGCTCTTCATTTTAAAATTATTTTCCCTTAGTATTTTTATCTATTAATTTGTGTTAATTTATTTGATAGATATTCATTAAAACAAACAATTGATTGAATAATATACTACTTAGTATATATTTAGTTTTATGCTATAATTACAAAAATCACATTGAATTATAATTATTATGATTTTTTATATTAAAACCGAATAAAACATACACACTTAGTTTAATTAAAAGTTAATTTATTTGAATTGAAAATATAGAATGCACGGGCAGCAGGGGGGAGCTGTGAAAACCAACGGTTTGGCATTAAACTCACAGAACGTGGATCCCAAAAGATTTTAATTAAATATTTGACAGGCAAAACGTAAGATCTTACTGAACAAAAGTGAAAATGTTAGGAAAATACATTATACATATACTACTAGCTATAGCCTCTTAAGCTAAGCTAGCATGCCAGTGAAATTAAAACCCAAAACCAACATCACACTCCAATTAAGCTCAAAATATACTCTGTACTACTAAAAAAGCTACTATAGGAATAGGATCCAACAAAAAATTATGACATTATGGTGTATCCATTTTTTTATCATTTAAATTAATTTTTTAAAATCTTATGCTTTTCTCTAGCTCTTATGATAACAACATCTATAGAGTATATAGGATAAATGAATAAATGTAATAAAAAAAAATAGATAGCTGAAGGGTGCAGTTGAGAAACTCACCTGAGGGAAATCAGAATCTTGGTTATGAGATTTGAAAGAAGTGATGTTTTTGGCAAAATGTGATAGAAGAGGGGGGTATGTTGTGGAATTGGGGGGTTGTATCTGGCATCCTTTGTTTTGGTGATCCATGGTATTGGGCTGTTGTTGTACATAATCATAAAAACAGTACGGATTTGTTACTGCTTCATCACATATTCTATTGCTGCATTGCTGCTCACTACAACTTCTCCTCTCTATTCTACCCCTGTGTGTGTACGTAAACAATTAATTCATTTCAAATATTATTGATAAAGTTAAAGTTACCTCTCCAAAGTTTAATATCAACCAAATACCTATCATCCTTTTTGTTTCTCTCCCTCTTTTATACTACTACTATCTACTTTACCACTTTTTTTTATGTTCAAAAAGTTTGAAATTATTTCAAGGTAAATTTATTTTTTCGTACCTTTTTGTGAAGTTATTACTTTGTCCAATGAGGGAATCAGATTCTCTTCTTATGAGTTTTGAACAAGAATGCTCAACATTCACTTCATCAACACATCCATCATCATTCTCTTCATGACATTGGTTTCTTTGTTGTGAGCTTGTCCTACCTGATAGAAAATTGTAATATAAATATGCATTCATAAAAAAATTTTTTTTTTTTTTTATTATAAAGGGTGTATAGGTAAAATAGATTAACATCAACAATAGGAATAAACTTTGTTGTACATAAAAGGTGTGGATTTTTTAGCACTAAAAATATTATATTTTTATACCATTAGAAGAAGATTTACAAGGACATGAGTTTGTTATTCATCATACACAGTTTTGGCATAGAACTAAAATATTAAAGTGAGTAATAAATGAGCATTGTAGTGTTAGATTTCCCAGTTATACATATAAAGCAAATTGTTTTGGAAATTAAAGTAAATACCAAGAGAAGAAAGAACAATAGAGTGAAGTGTGTTTGCATTGAATGCAAATAGGATGGAAAGTAAAGATGACATGACATTGAAGAAGAAAAAATATCCTTGTTGAGTAAAGAAATATTGTTTACTACCTTGTCTTCCCAATTCACCTCTCATGCTCCTATACATCTGGTTAGAACAAAGAAGGAAAACCAATAAATAATAATAATAACAATAAAAAAAAATGAAAATGAAAATGAGAATGAAAAGAACCTGAAGATGGCTCTTGACATGCGAAATAGTGAGGCCTTTAACATCCATAAGCTGAAGAACAAGTTTAGGGGTGGCCTCTACAAAGGAGACAAAAGAAATAAATAAATAAATAAATAAAATCATATATAATATAAAAAAATAAAAAAAGAAATGTGAAAATGAACTTACTATGATGACCACCAAGGGTATGAATGGCATTAACAAAGCAACGATGGAGTTCAGGAGTCCATCTTAAACGAGGAACCTTGGATCGAACATATTGTCTCACTGCTCCTTCTCTTCCACAACTATTACTCATTTTTGTTTGTTTCAAAATAAGTATTCTTTATTGAATATATATGTATATATAGAGAGAGTGAGAAAGGAGGAAAAAGCAGTAATGTACTTTTTGCTTCCTAGCTATGAAAAGAGAATCCAGCTGGGAGAGAGAGAGAATATAAATGAGGAGAGAAAATGAAAAGACGAAGAAAAATGGAGTGAGAAGTCTGAAAATTCCTTTAGGACATAACATTGGTGTCACTGATTATACCTGATATATCTCATGGTGGTTGCTGTACCTTTTCTGTATTTGCCAATCACACACATTAAGGATACAAAATACAAAATCTTTATATATATGTCAAACCCTTCAAATAAATTCCATTCAAATATTGCCAATGATCTATTTGCTGTGGATTAATACTTGTATTATAATCATATAAACTTATAACTTTATGTTTTTTTTTTAATATCATGGTTAATATAATGATTTAATTGTTATTTATTTACTAAAAATAAAAAATAAATTATTTATTTTTAAAATTTAATTTATTAAATAGAAATTAATCTAATTAATATCATAATTGTAAAGACGATACCAATCATGAATTTAATTTTTTTTAAAAAAAATTAATTGATAATTAAAATTTAAATAATTTTTAGGAATATAAATTTTTTTATATTCGTTGCAAATACATAATTTGAAAGTGTAAGAAAAAGACAGTTATAAATGGTCCAAATCGATAAAACCAGTTGTAAGTTGTGGTGTCTGTATATAAAATAAAAAATGAAAAAGATATGAAAAAATGGTTTGTAGTTAATAGTTATGAGTGGGTAGAGAGAAGAGAAGAGAAGAAGTTACGTGAAATGATTACAGCTATGCCCACAAATACAAATACAATAAACATAACAGTAAGATCGATCGGTGTTTACAATTTCTCAACTGCCTCGCTTTGACCATAGACTACTCTCTCTCTCTCTCTAGCCTGCTACATACGCCAACCTCCTCATCATCACTCTGTAAATTCAAATGCTTTCTCGCTTTTACCCTTCCATATTACCCTCAAAGACATTTCTACCCTTTCCTTAAGCCCCACGCTTTTACCTGTGAATCAAGTAATACACTCCTGTCGTGCCATGTAGGATGTACAAGCTTTTATATCCAGCCTCTTCTATATATATATAATTTCTTTTTTCTTTATTAACGACAATTTATACATACCCACAAGGAAGAGTATATCAGTATTCTAAAACATTCTTCTTATATCACTATTTTGCCCTTCAATATATATATCCGTCATACCCACCAACAAATCAAATATACTTTTTTCTTTCTTTCTATTTGTTAGATCTAATTATTATCTTAAAATTGCATATAATTTCTTCGAATTTTTACATGTCTAATTAAATGATAATTTATAGTGCTACCATATTTAAATGTATAATTAATTTAATGCATTTTTTAAGTATTTGGTTAAATAGAACGATATTAAAAAAAATTATATTTAAAAATTTATTAAATTAACTATACGAAGTTAAAGTATTTTTATTTACTTTATGATCCAATCCTTGTGTCTAAAAGTTTGAGTTAATTATATCAATGTGTTTATTAACAAAATTACTATATATATTAACAACTTAAATTTCATTCATATAATATTTTCACCATTTAATTTTCCTTCTTCCCAATTTTGCGAAATATTTATAATAAAATGACATTGTTTAGTGGTTGAAATATTTTTCATCAACCACTTTTATCAATATCTCTTTCACTAAGGTGTGAGTTAAATAGATTATATTTTAATAACAACATAGATATAAACCATGAATAATATTTTATAAAAAATATAAATGTTAAAAGTATTTTTCTGAGACTTATCAAACAATTAAATATAGAAGAGAAAAAAAATCTAAATATAAAAATAAAAATGTTAAATTCAAAATTTTAATTTTAATTTATTAATATTTAAAATTCGTTGAAACCGCTTCGTCACCTCATCTCAAAAACCTAATAG
>JBBPBR010000005.1:15485223-15497448 GCA_037974775.1 Cicer pinnatifidum
GTGACAATACTTGTATACCTGACTTTGTTTTAATATTATGTTATAAAAATACACCGATGTATAAAAAGAGTACTATAAATACACCAATGGTAAACTCGCAACACATATTTTTTTATTTATAAAAAAAAAAAAAATTCTTACAAAGAAAATGCAAATTTTTGTTCTAAAACCAATGATACCAATTTCCTGTTTGTCTTGATGGTTACCAAGTGCTCTAAATATACCAAACCTTTGTAACTTTTCAGATATAGTACTATATTTCATTTCCTTTTGGAAGATAGTGTACAATTTTTCAAACCACATCTTGGACTTTCGCCATTACTCTAAGTAGTTACCTTGTTATTTTTTTACTTATTCATGCACCCTATCATTTGAGGCGATTTATATATATGTATATTTTAGGACTCAATGCTAAGCCACGCACGTGTTGTTCTTAATTAGCACATTGTATATAATAATATTAATAATAAATATAAGCCCAAAATGAAGTTTGACATTCTTCGGCATACACATAATATTGTCAAAAAGTAGATGGTGAATCCATATATACAAAACAAACCCCATGTTCTTTCTTATTCTTTCCACACACATTTTGCTTCATTCAAGGTCGATCCACACCTAATAATAAATCAATCTCCTTCACAATATCTCTAAAAGGAACACTTAAATCAAGGCATGGTATATATTTTTCCACATGTCATGGCATCATAAAGTATTGTTGAATATTAAATTATGGCTAATTAATCATTCGAAGGATGCTTCGAGGCTTTTCATGTTAGGCATTAGACAAAATATTTTGACCTCAAATTTATTTGCCTACTAGTTTTGACAAAGTGCAAAATTAAATAAATAATTAAAGAGACAATTAGCCACAATTACAAAAGACAAACAAACGTCAAATTTAAATTGCATTATTGAAGTTGGAAAATGACGTTTGTCTGCTTCTATTGTACTCATTTACATATGGATAACTCCCTTATATATTTGACAACGTTATTCGCACAGTATTTTACATAAATTTTTGGTTTAATTGATAAAAATTATTTTTTTGTCAAATTGATTATTTAAATCTAAAATTAAAAAATATTTGAATTGACTATCATTTTCAAAGTGCATTACATTCAAAGTTCATGTGATCTATGACAGATATTGTTGTGTGTGAAATTTAGTGATTAGTAGACTATCCGTATAATTAGTTGAATAATTGTTTGATTGATAAACTCAAAAAATAATATGTAGGTTAGCAAACATTTCCTTCTTTATCAAGTAGATATGCTGAAAAATGAACTATGTTTCTCGGTTGTGAATCCCAAGACTATTCTAAAAAACGTTTAGTGTATAGAAAATTGAATTATTATATGAGATTGCATGAAATAAAATAAAATTATAAAATCAAGATATGTAAAGATTAATATATCTATGTGTGTTGAATTAATATTATCTTTAAAAATAAATATTTATAGACTTACAATAACTAAGAAAGCTACACGAATATATTTATAGACTTAGAATATCTATATGTGTTGAATAAATATTTATGTGTGTCACAATTAATCCCAATTACTCACATATTACATAATATAAAATCATAACCAACAACACTAATGTAAGTAACTATCATAATATAAATATGAGTGGTACAATATTGAAGAATCTAATAGTTCTTAAATATATATTTGATAACATCATAAAATTTTATTAGATCTAACTTAATTTTAATACCTGAATTCATATACAAACAATGCATGCTTCTCACTTATAAGTTATAATACATTTTCCAAACCATATCGTATCAAATATGCACTCTTATCACATTTTTCAAATTATATCATATCCAATGTTTTTTATTTCAAATGTTAGAAATTGTTATAGCATATTCAATGTTACAATTCTCTTACCCAAAATTTAATTTGATTACCCAAAATTTAATTTGATTAGTATTATATCCAACTTTTAATCATAAATGACATGCCATTTGTATGCATATTTTATTATTTTGAATTAAATTTAAAATTTAAAATTTGAATTTATATTTGTCTTTAGAGCAGCTTATATCTAACCAAATTCCAAAGTTACCCAATAATTTAACATTATTATATTCGAAGTTTATGTGCGGTCAGTTACGTGCATGGATAAAAAGAAAACATTTTATCATAAAAAAATCCCACCTAATTCCCTATCTTAAGGGATTAAATAAAGACCGGGATGATGAAAATGGGACCTATCCCCATTAATCATCACATATTATTCCATGGAATGGAATGGAATTGGTGTTGCTAGTTACTTTTCCCAATAAAAAAATTTTCATTGACTTCCATGTGCATGCATGCATTTTCAAAAGATTTTAATAAATAATAACCAAATGATACTGTTAACTGAAAATTTTAAAATATTTAAAAAAAAATATAATTGTTCATGCAATTCTTTAATTTTATTTTAAGTAATATTTTAGTCTTTCATATTTTTTTTATTTAATCTCTTATTTAATTTTAAATAATAATTTTATTATTATTTTTACAAAAGTTAATAAAATTAATTATTATATTCAATATAATGTAAATTTTATCAAAATTATAATTTAAATTTTCAAATAAATTCATCTTTTTATTATTTATAGATGAATATGATATTGGGGTTAAATTAAAAGACTGCAAAAGTAATCATACCTTAAAAAAAAAAAATAAACAAACAATCCCCCTCAAATGTCTTATATTTGAAACTAACTAGACATAATGTTACAATAATTCCAAATTTTTCAAAACCGAATTCAATTTAGTGTCATGAGAATATAATGTCATTAAAACAGTGTTACACAACCGATAGATAATTAATTCCTTTAAACATGCAGTTAATTTCTTGCGGCCGGAAAATACTTCAGACAAAAATATTCGAGTACAAAGTCAAAGTGGTAAGTAACCTCTCCAATCATTCTTCATTCCCTCTACAAGTCCGAAGAAACACGTGTTTGGGTTCCATTTATATATCCATTGAATCTGGCTAGCTATTTTACACGAACAACTAATATAATCCTACTTTGTTTTAAATCATCTAAGCATCATCAACACATCCAAATTATTTTTTTAATAATTTTAATCTCTACTCAAAATTTCCAGTACTTCAACCAAAGTAATAGAAGCAAACATCCAAATTATGTATATTATGTTGCACGTTCCAAGGCAATATTTGCCTTGAATTTGTGAAGCCATAACTTCTAGAGTTGAACTAAACACGTTTTCATCGTGAATCTCTATATTTCCTATCATACATGTAAATTTTCAGTTTCTTACATTCCATTTTTGGGGTTAAATGTGTCATAAATAAGTGGTTTCTTCACCCTTTTCCAATACTCTTTAGATTAGTTAATCTCTGAACATTTTAATCGGTGACTTTTGAGAATGGGCCAAACCCAAGCCAGTAGACTAAAAAACAAATTGGGATGAACCACCAACCAAAGTTAAACAAAATGGATTAACAAGTTGTTGGCTAAAGCTCTAGTTGGTGAATATAAGCTATAACTTATAAGCTAGTTATAGCTTATTACAGATAAACAATTTCGTTAAAATTGAAATGTTTGGAAATACTATATGTTTATAATATAAAATAATTTTTTCATATGTGAAACAAATGTATTTATCAAACACCTCTCCTTTAATAAAACAAACTTATGAGCTAGCTAATTTATTTTCATTGCAAAATAGACTTTTGAAAGTTTTTTGCCTAAAAAGTTTTTGATAGTTTCTCTCTTAGCTTTTATGGAGCTTGGTAGTATGGCTTTTGTTAAAAATTAGGAAATCTCACTTCACATTTGGATTTTCTATCTTCACGTAATTTTGTGAGGCAATAAATCAATTGACAATATCAGTAGGGTCGTGCTACTAACAAATGTTGGCTTGGCATTGGCACAACTGCACATCATCACTTCACACCAGTCTCAATTTAAAGATTTAATGCCCCACTTAATTTCTTTCTTACCAGTATTAAGCACTGGAACAAACTATTGGGAAAATTTATATGCGTATCACAAAGCTGTAGAAGATTAAATAGTTCAAAAACCTCATTCAAACGCCAGATTAAATAGTTTGATCACCAGGTATGATTTCTAAAATCAGATCCAGAACCTATAACCAAGTATTATAAATTGTCAACAACTTGGTGATTAAGGGAAGGGAACAGATGCATATGAAGCAACCAGTTAGTGATTCCCTTTATGAAATTTTATTTCTTGAAGTAGAAACATGGTTTCACCACAGGGAAAATAGCAAGAAATAGAGTATAATCAATCTGTAGATGTCTCAGGACAAACATTCGAAGGAAACTTTGATACCATACAGTAGAAAACAGGAAAGAACATCCCATGCAAGCAAAGGTTCCTGTCAAAAGTTGAACTGAGTCAAATATAACATGAATCAGAAAGCAATTAGGAATTGCAAGAACTCAAAGCACTAAGAAGAACAAGATTACACACATAAACCTTAGGTGATACCGGGTCTATAAAGTGAGACCTTGTGGCTTTTGCCAACTGTTGGACTTGCCTAGTTAGAATTTTAAAAGAAAAAGATTCATTTCTTATCGCTTAGAGTGCAGAAAGAGGATATAATTATAACTATTATATATCATTTAAGTTTCCCATTTAAATTTCACCAACCTGCAGAAATACAAGTGACAAACAAATTTACATTTTCTGCAGTATCCTAAAGTCACCTATTTATAGCACTACCTTTGTGGCAAATTAGTCTGTTTTAAAAAAATAAACAGAGAAGGAGGCAAGACTGTTTTACTTCTGCTACCACATGCAGCCTTTACAATTAAAGTCTACTACATGAGCATGAGGCTATACAGCCTCTTCTTGCATCACAAAAATAATAGTCAAAACTAAAAGCTAACCTCCCAAAAAAACATACTCTCCCAAATCCTAATTGTAAGGGAAAAAATGGAGATATTTTGTCTCTTCTATAAGAAAATTGTGACTTTTATGACTTTTTTTATCCTCTTTTAAGATGATTGTCTTTTTTATATTAGTGTAATTAATGTCTCACTTTTTTCGTTCAGGTATGTTAGTAAAAAATTACAAAATGACAACAATAAATAAGTTTATTGGCTTTGATTTTTCTTGTAATTGGGACTACGGGGAGTATAAAAAAAACAATAGAATTGGGAGGGGGGTCAGAAAAGTAGAAAGCAAAATTAAGAACTTCATTCAAGACCTACTTACTACCATCTATTCAAAACAGATAAACTGAATGCATCACTTATGAATTCATCAAAATTTGTTTCAACAAGTAATTGTTTTACTATACAAAGTTCTTCTACATTCCAAACAATTACATTATAATATTTTGTATATAACGTGCAGTTCAAAATGGCAGGTTTATTCCTCGAAGCCAGCATCGACTCGGATCTCATGTGGCTGCAGCACTATTGCTCGAAATCAAGCCAAACCATCACTACTTGCATTGCAACAACCGATTTCAAAGATAGTACCATTCATAAGGCAGGGCTTTTACATTACTTTTCAGCCATGAAACTGATTATCATTATATTAACCAAGACCAAGCAATGTGAACCTAAAATATAATGATAGATACTTGAGTGATAGAGAGGATTAACATTACCCAAAAGCAGTGGTTTGCCAGTGAGGGATGGATGCTCCTATTCCCAGTTTGCATTCTGCTCAAGCTATGTTAGGAATCTGATGATGAAGGGGAAAAGCTAACAAGGAAGCTTGAGAGCTAGGAGAAAGAGAAAATATCTCAAATGGGACCATATTACCAAAGATAATCAATTGAGATACACTAACAATCTATCTGTGTAGGAGCCGAGAGAATCATGGATCAGGAGGCAAAGTCATCATAGTTCACCGGGCCGGAGTCATTTCCTGGCTCCCAAGTGTACATACAATGGAAACCAAACCGTGAAGTCTAGGCTTGAAAGATAAAAGCTGCTGTTTTTGAGTATGTCAGACTCCTTGGGAGCAGGTACATTGTAGCCATGAGTAGAAGCAGCAGTGGCAGAACTGACAACTTGGCGGAAAGATATATAGAGGAAGGTCCAAAACTCCAGATCCTCAACCATCTTTGGAACAGAAAACGCCAATAGAAAAGATAAGTGAGCTCTGGTATCTAGGCTCTGAAAGCAGTGGATCATTGAAGAAACATGGACAGGTCAAGATGGTTCTGCCACGGCAGCAGAAGCCATTGATGATTCGGTGAAAGGTAGGTATTACTGCTCTGATACCATATTAGTGATCAGAGGATGAAGGGTAAAGGGGAACACAGAAGCTTGAGAGTTTGGAGAAAGGAATAAAATCAAAATGAATTCATATTATCGAAGATGATAAATATGATCATTGAGATGCACGGATGCTCTATTTATGAGTTTATAGAACTTATCAGCCCTAAACCTACAAACTGATTTATAGTTACAAACAAACTCAATTACATTACCACACAACTATATACTTATCATAAATGGTGATGAAACAAAAAATGAAAACAAATTGAGCCTTACGAGCCAAGGGAAGATGCACAAATCTAACATTAATAAATAATTCAGAAAAATTATATACTTCTCACAGTATGTCCCATAGCTAATTAAGCAAAACCCTAATAGCTGAAGACAGTGAAGCGAAAATGCACAAATCTAACACTTAGTAACTATTTATTCATCATTCATTCAGTAAAGAACATCAATAACCTAACACCAGCGCCTAATTACTCATAAACGAGATCTCAAAACCAATAACCTAAAATTCAATTCGAATCAACCGAGAAAAACAAGAAAATGCAAAATACAACATACGAAATGAATTGAATTGAAATGGAGAAAGAAGCTTACAAAAGAAATAGGAATCATGCATTGGCAGGTTTAGGAATGAGAGGAACAGTTCCCTGTGAGAGAGGTTGTTTGGAAGTAGCTTTTTCCTTTTCGCGGATCTTTTGCATCTGAAGCATTCTCTCCATGACGAGTTCGTATTCGCACTTTTCGTAAGAGTGGCGTTCGTTCTCGCACTTCCATGGGAGATAGAATTCGGCTTGTCTGCACTTGTTGAGAGGGATGAGCAAGTGCGCACACTGATCCCTGTAAGCTAACGGAACCCTAGCTTCCACCATTTCCTCCTGTGTTGCTATCATCTTCTTCGATGATCCTTCAACTTCCATCCTTGATTCACAATTTCAACTCTACGAATTGAATTGTTGATTCTGATTCTTCAATTGCTTTGCAGCAAAATTGCAATGAATGCTAGCCGCAGGGTTATTGTTATTCTTCTTCTTCTTGTTCTTGCACCCCGCTTCACTTTAATAATCAGATTATATTATTTCCTCTTCGTTTTATTTTATTTTATATTACTTTAAAAACAAATATTAACAATATAATAATTAGATTAAAATATACTATTTTTTTTTCATTTTAATGTTTTAGGTTGTGTTTATTCCAATAATTAAAATTACAACTATGGAATACACTCCTAGGAATATTATTATGAATAATTTTATTTGTATTCAACGTACTTTATTTATTTATCATATATTGTTTATTTAAAATATGTATCAATTTTATTAGTGATTACTCTTCGTTAAAATATTTATATGACTATTTTTATTGGAGTCTCTTTTATCAATTACAATTTTTTTTTTCATTTACAAGACTGGACATGAGACTTTTGTTTAAGAGATTCAAGTTTAGTTCAATTGAAATAATGTAATGTTGGTTTATGTTTTAATATGTCAAAAAGTTTGGAAATCAAGGATTTTGTATATAAACCCTCAATTTTCTGTTAACAATCACACTCGCCAAATGATAAAACTGGAAGAGTTTATGCACGAAACTCAAAATGAACAATATATAAAAAATGTAACTTGAGGTAAGAATATTGACACACAAAGTAAAGAATTAAACTACATGTCCTTTAACTCTTTCATTTTTTCATTAAATATCTAAATCTGACGAAACAAAAGGTGAGAAATATATGTGTAAGACACAATTTTATAGAATTGAAATAGATATGAGAGTATCAGATTTTCAACCTAATATCTATGATATTTCAAATACATTAAACAAAAAATTGGGAGAATGAACAAACATAAATCCCAAATTCAACAATGAAGAAATTTTCTAAATTTTAAAAATCGATGCACTATATTTTCGAATTTAAAATATAGGAACTAAAATTTAAAATTAACAAAATTATAGAGGACAAAAAAACATTTAAGTCTTGAATAAATTTATCATTTCTCCCTTTTAGGTTAAATAGTTGCACATCCCAATTAATGTATGATATGATCCTCATCTTCATCACTCCACCACTGTAAGATGAGTGAATCTTCAGTGGAGTTATCCTCATCTTCATCCCCCCACCACTATAACCATGTTCTTGACCTCTGTCTTCCACACAAAAATTATCAAAACTTTCAATGTATTGTGGTGTAACTTCCTTGAACTGGCGAGTCTTTCCTTCGGAATTGGATTAGATAAGAGGACAGTGACAATTATGAATCCTAGTATATAGTTCGATTTAAAGACAGTTATACATTGTCATGTTGCTGAGCTTTAAAATAATTTTTTCTTTTGTTTTTCATCAAATGGGATTGATATTTTATTGAATAAACCTTTAATTTGTTATCTAAACTATCACTTTCTCTATCTTATTTGATCCATAAACTATAAAAATATAATAAATAGTCAATAAACTATTCTCAATCCATAAAAAAACTAAATCTATCTGCATGCCAGCAATCCTTGAAAGTCAATTTCTATTAAGAAAATTTCAATCTTATTTGACAAATAATTTTAAAAATGGACAATGATCCATCCATAAATGTATTTTGTGTACATATGCACTTGGGGAAGTCCAATCAATCAGGCAATGTATGTATTTCACTCGTCTGTATTGCTTCTTCCCCGTCACTATTATTGAATAAAAAAATATTATACAACTAAAAATATTGTACAACTAAAGCTAATAGATCTAATAGATCTGATTGGTTCTAAAAAATATTGTACAACTAAAGCTAATAGATCTGATTGGTTCTAAAAGGTCACCCAAAGAAGTATATGCCTGCACATATGAGAATATATTTTTGTTATTTATAAAAAAACTATATAAATGTGTGATGAGAGAAAAGTAAATGACACTGTCACTAACCTTCCAGATTGCATCCAACTCATATAGTGATACTTGGAAAAATTCCCTTCACTTACAAGTTACAGTATCCCTGTTTACATTTCGTTGTTAATACTCCATTGACTAACACTGTCATCAAACTATAATGATTCAGAGAGCCATGCTCTCCTTAGCAGCAGGGTTCGATGTATGTGAATTAAGGTATTGATCTGAATGGAATATGGCCCAGATATATGGATAAATCGGACTATTTAGCACCCCCTGACATAGGGAAAAACCATTTGAATGTTGCCATATCTTGTTCTGTGATTCCGTAAACCAACTGGAAGTAGCAACAATATCCAACTACACATAGAGATAATGGAAGAGTAAGTGGTTGTGGCAGGACTAAGGGGCGTACAATCATAAATAACTTGGGTCGAAACTGTCTTGGGTGAAACTGCAAACATGGCATTAGCAACTGAGAAACTTATAAGATGATGAATGTGTGAGAAAAGCAACAGTAGTAGATCCTTCTCCCTCTGAAGGAAATGCCTTAACCCATTTTGGATAGAATTTTCATGTTTGTGGCTACTGTTGCTAACCTGACATCACATTCTATAAGAACACGTTCAGTTCACATATTGCTAACCTCAACTAAGCTGTGAGCAGGTAGTTTTCTTAATCCCACCTCATTTACCATATCTCTGACCCTCTCTGCATCTCTCCACCTTCCCACAGCAGCATAAAGCTTTGCTAACAGCACATAATTTCCAGTGTTTTCAGGTTCAAGCTCAAAAGTCCACCTTGCAGCTATCTCTCCCAGTTCAACATTCTCATGTATCACACAAGCGCCAAGTAGTGCACCCCATACAGCATGGTTGTGTGTAATAGGCATTGTTCTAATAAGATTGTAAGCATCATTCAGTCGACCAGCACGGCCAAGAAGATCAACTATGCATGTATAATGATCAACACGAGGAATAATTTGGTGTTTTTTAAGCATAAAATGGAACAGAGACAAACCATCATCAACCAAACCTGCATGGCTGCAAGCATGCAGAACAGAGGTGAAAGTCACTTCATTTGGTTTCTCTCCAGATTGGACCATCTGATTGAAAAGTGAGACAGCCATTTCACCGTGCCCGTGCTTTCCATAAGCAGAAATTATTGCACTCCAAATAATAATATCCTTATCTTTGGGAGGAATTATATCAAAAATCTGGTGAGCGTATCCTAAACTTCCACACTTTGAGTATATATCAACTAGCATACTTGCTACTTCAAGTTTGCAAAGAAATCCCAATCTTACAAGGTAACAATGCATGTTCATCGCCTGTTTGAGGTCAGCAAGAATAGCATATGCAGGAAGAAGACTATTAAGGGTTGCACTGTCAGGTCGTACATTTTCCACTAACATTTGTTTGAAGAGTTGAATTGCTTTTCTCGCAAGCTTATTATGTACGAACCCAGATAGTACTGCATTCCATGGGGCCGCTCTCTTCTTAGAGGTTTTCATAAAAACTTTATAACTGAGGTTGCCATCATTGCATTTGGCATACATATCAATTAAAGCAGTTTCCACAACAACCTCAGACTCAAGGTTTTGCCTTATTGCCCATGCGTGTAGGCACTTTCCTTGTTTCAAAGAAACCAAATCACCACAGGCCGATAGTAGAGAAGCTACACTAACCAAATTCGGTTTCACTCCTTCCGATTGCATCATTCTACACAACATCAAAGCACTTCTTGAATCACCATTCACAACATATCCATTAATCAAAGTTGTCCAAGTGACCACATCCTTCTCATTCATCCTATTCAACAACAACCGTGCATCCGTCATCTGACCACACTTAACATACATGTCCAACAATGCATTCCTAACTACGACATTCCCCCAAAACCCCTTCTCCAAAGCCAATTTATGAACCTCTCTCCCAAGCTCCACATTCTTCAGAACCCCACAAGCCTGCAAAACTGAAACTACAGTTGCACAATCAGGTTCCACACCCTCATCCTTCATTCTACAATAAACCCTCAACGCCTCCTCTGCACAGTTATTCCGAAAGTAGCCATTAATCAAAGTATTCCAAGACACCACAGTGCGTTCTTGCATTGAGTCAAAAACCAACAATGCAGCTTCTTTCTCACCAGCAACCATATACATTGCCAACAAAGAGTTCTGAACAAATGTGTCCAAATCAAAGCCAGTCTTTAGAGTCTGCCCATGAACTCCAGCACCCATATCAATGAATAACAAGCCACTACAAGCCTTGATAACAATTGGGTAAGTGAAGTTGTCGGGAAGAGACTGACCCGAATGGAGCATTTCAACAAACATGTTCAGGGCATCGTGGGGGCGACCCATTTGAACATACATCCTCATCATGGTGTTCCAGGAGAACAAACTTCGTTTGGGTAATTTATCAAACATGTGGGAGGCGTAAGAAACATGGTTGCATTGGGCGTAGGTTGTGGCGAGCTTGGAGCAGAGTTGGGACGAAGAGAGTGTGCCACAGGTGACGATTAAGGCATGGAGCTTTTTAGTTTCTAAAAGAGAATTCGAATCTGAATATTTTCGCAAGAGAGATTCACATAGTGATGCCGAAATACTAAAAAATCTCCCTTTGTTCATAGCCACGTTCATTCATCAGTTGAGTTTCACTTTCAGTCAACACAGACTCCCAAATCTGTATACCGTTCCCCCCGCACACACAAGTATTCCCTCCCTCTCTCTATCGGAAATTAATTTTTCAACTCAAGTTAAATTTATTAAATTATTCATTATCTGGAACATTTTATTATCATTCTTAAATATTTAAATGGCTTAATTGCAGTTTTGGTCCTCTATTTTAACTAAATTACGAAAGTAGTTTTTATTTTATTTCTCTTCAGTTTTGATCTCCTAAACAAAATTTTAGTTCAAAATTTAATGAATTTTTACTTGTTAAAGCTACACCACACTATTTATGATAATAGATTTCAGATGAAATTGTTGCATCACAAGATCTTGAGGCATAATGTGATTTAAATAAACGCAAAAAAATAAAAATTCATTAAATTTGGAACTAATTTTTTTTTTTTTGGAACCAAAACTAGAGAGAAATAAAATAAGGGGACTA
>JBBPBR010000005.1:15538856-15551561 GCA_037974775.1 Cicer pinnatifidum
AATATTTAATCAACATTAATGAAGATTTAAAAATATTTGATCAACATTTAATGAAGATTTGAAGAATATTTGATCAACATTTAATGAAGATTTAAATATAATTTGAAGAATATTTGATCAATATTTTAATGAAGATTTGAAGAATATTTGATCATAAATTGAAGAAAAATTTATTTGAATAATTAACAAACTCAATCAACACAAAATAAAAATAAAATCAATTTGAAGAATTTACAAACTCAATCTCAACAAGATACAATTCAAAATTAAGCAAGGACTAAATTGAAGCCAGATATTCACTATAAGTAGACAATGAATGCTGAAGGAAAAAAAAACATCGAAAAATAGAAAAGAGTAACTCAAATTCAAAATTCTCAATTAATCTTAGAGTTCAAAGAGAGAAACATTTGTTTAAGTTATAAATATTTTTTGAATGTTCTTTTCTTAGAGTGTTTATGCTAGTGATTTAGTTCTTTCTTCAATCTGAGATTGTCAGATTGTTAGGAGAAGACTTGACTTGTAGGGTCAATCTGGTTGGTTCATCAAAAGTATTGCATTGTCAAGTTGTTTGGGAAAACTGACTTGGAGGATCAGGTACTTTGTAATTTAAGGTATTTGAATTAGTGGATTAAAGTCTTCTGAATGAGGAGACTGGATGTAGCCAAGTTAGTGGTGAGCCCGAATAAATCTATGTGTCAAATTATTTATGCTTTCATTGTTTGCTATATCTAAATCCAACTGCTTCTACTCCAAGTAAGTCACCAAAATCAAACTAGCTTATGTATTTATTTATAAATTATCAAAAAATTATCAACTTTGACAAACACAATTCAACCTCCCTTCTCATGTTTGGACTTTCAATTAGAGTTTTAAATGTATTGATAAGTCATTGAATGATATATTGATTCAAAATTAAGCGTGGAATAATTGTACTTGAATGAAAATGTGTCACATTAAAAATTTTGAGTTGATGAATATCATAGTATAGTATGTGACACAATTGAAGACGAATTGTCACAAATAGAATTTGAAGTTGTTATTTAATATATTATAATGTTGGGTTCATATCTCTTGTTCAGATGATTCACAGACATGTATCTGCCTTTTTCAACTTAACATACTTGCTTGTAAAAAGCGCCTAATAGATTCTTAAGTACCACTTTTCAACAGTTATTGAATTAATGGATCTATCGCATATGCAGTGCTCCTAGATCATGTCCTACTTCGATTACACTGGTACTTTGTATTTTTTTTCAATAAAAAATGACAGTATCCAGGAAGAGAGAAGTTACAACACAGAACTCCCAAACAATGAAAGCAAAAATGCCAAGACGCACCAATAAGATCGCAGAATCCATTAGGATGGACGAGTAAAGAGTGGGTGCAAGGGGTAAAGTAGAAAGAAAAACAAAATTGGTTATTTGTTCAGTTCAATTCACCAAATCCGCACAAACATGACTTGATCCATCAGTGCAAGACCATCAATCACCAAACATCTGAGAAAATCCAACCCCCATCCTCTGTCCAGAATTTCTTTTTTGGATGGTTGTCTGTCTCGATATTAAAAAATAAATAAAAGTTTGGAACATAAAACATTGCCTCCCCTCTATAAGTGATCATAATCAAAGGGATATTCAGCCTGCTCTGTCAGTGGTTGCTTCTCTCAAAAGGGTTTTTGCCACCAATTCTCTTCCTTCAAACCCCTAGAAGTGAATTGGTCTATTAAACATTCAGAAATTGTAGAAATCAAAACACATACGACACATGAGAACCTTTACACTTGTTGGTACCTTCAAATTTTAAGGAGGTGATGTATTTACTTTGCTACAATTCTTTCAAATGCTTAAATTCCTCACAATCAGCTCCAACCTCACTAAGTGACAAGAAAAGCTTTGGCACTATCTTGGCTAACATCAACTTGAAACCAACAGAGGTTGAATTAGGGCTGCTATTGTCACTCACAGAGGCATCTCTAGTCAAGGAGCCAATCAAGTAACCTTTCATATATGCATCACAAGCCTTTAGGATGTTATGACCACGCTTCTTAAAATGTTCTTTGATGAGCACTTCAAAATCCTACACAACTCATGAGGAAGATAACCAGTCAAATATTTGCACAACAGAAGTCTCAGTAAAAATACTTGAAAATATTAAATCTAGACATTTGAATGCAGATATGGGATGGTAGAGATGCTATAGACTTCCTCACATTTTTTTAGTGAATGAAGACTTCCTGACACATGAAGTATTACCAAAAGAAATATGTATAATTATTGGTTTATTGATTCATAATCACCTTGGGGGGCTTCCGCATAAGATACATCATGGTCTTGCAGTTCAGTAAAAATGTATTCTCATTGTAGGACAACGAATTCTTCTCTCCTTCGGCTGTTCCAGTCTGCTTATCATATCCAGCTTCATTGAAGTAAGGCTTGGAGTTGAGTACTAACCCTTGTAGTGAAACTAGAACTTGAAGGATGCTAGAAGATTTTGGATCCCATACTTCATTTCCTCTGCCTGTCCATGTATTTAGAAGGCTAAGGCAAACCTTCCCTTCCTCATACAGATTTGGATTAATACGCCAACCACCTGAATGATAGTATGCTGACTGCATCATTTGAGGCCCAGACAAAGAACACAGAAAGACATGAGATACATTCATGTGAACTAAATTTATTAAATTGGAATATACTCTTTACGTTTAAACATCTTCCTAATTTTTGGTGGAAATATAATAAATTAGACATCAGTGTTGCTTCAAAATAATGTCTTACAGGTGGAACATCAGGATACTCTGGAGGAAGGTGAAAATCAAAGAAAAACAGACCATCTTGGTAAGGGGTCCCAAATGGCCCTACAATAACTGCTCTCAAAAGATCCATTCTATCTTCATAAACTCGTACAAAGATTTCCTCTGTCAAAATATTTAAATTGTTTACACTTATTGAAATGAGTTTATACGTACACAACACAATACAAATCTTAGATGGTATGAATAAATATATCATCATTGTTCACTGACCAGGAAGGTTATTTTGTAGTATACCCCAATCTTGTTGCACCTTCTTAAACCATTTTCGATTGTTCCTCTGAAAGTAGAGTGAACATCATTTAGTGACCGTGTGTCTTGGTTAAAATATTCGTCAAAGGAAGATATAGCATAAAATAAACATGCAACTACCTATTCATTCCTTCATTTCCCTACTTTTCATGAGATTAGAAATAAGGCAGTAACAATACCTGTCCATTTGCACCAATAAAATAATGGTCTGAGGGATCTGTAACCATATCAAAATGTTTCAAACTGCAAGCATCATCGTTGCAACTTGCAGGAGCATTTTCATTCTTCAAGCTGCACAGTGTCTCGGATGCTTCCACATTTTCGGATCCTTCTGGAAGAAAAGCTTCCTCATTATTATGACTCTTGCTGCCCGAATTGTCCCCATCAATGGCAACACATTCCCGAGAACTGGACTCACAAACATTTACTGATGACAGAGATTCAATTTCACTGTTTGACTGCAAGTGAACAGGATCTAAGTTCTTTTGTGCCCTGGAGAATATTCCAGTGGCAAGTCTGGTAACAAATCGAATTGCTGCTAGGGGGACAGAAAGTGCTGTGGTACTACCAATGCCATTCTCTACATCCTCTTCAGCTTCAGAAGTAACGTTGCTTGAATTTTCCCTCTTAATATCCTGCATGCAGTCTTGCATAATTAAAGAAATAGGCTAATAATAACTATATCCAACATCTCTAGTTGGCCCATGGAATGTCTACCATAAAACAAAGGCATTTATTTAAAAGGAGGAACCGACTCGAAGACCTTTTGAAATGAGGAAAAAAATTAAATTATTTCCATTATGATAAGTTTCACAATCACTTCATGCATCAAATATTAAATTTCCTGGCAAGCTGTAAAACAGACAAATGTAGTGGGTGGCTGCAACTTTTTGATAGGAATCCTGCTAAAAGTACCAGGTGACAATTTTTCCCTTAGGCTTCCTCTTAAAAAGAAGCATGTTTAAAACATGCATTAATGTTGGAAAAAGAACAAACCTCTCTGGAATCTTCTAGGACTTCCATTTCATCATCATTAACCGTTTCCCAGCTTGCAGCGTCACTTATATCGCTCCCTGCAACAAGTGATTCATCATCATCATCTCTACCAACCACATAGATTGCTTGGGGCCCAACCTGAAAGTTAAGTAGATTATAGACAGTGAATATGGAAATGAGTTATCATTAGACATGAACAAGTGCTAAAAAATACAAACACCATATATGTGTATACTTCAATCGCTTATTTTGGCTCTTAGATTCTTTAGATTAAAAGGTTTAGATTAAGAATCTAAATCAAACATCATTTAAGACTGAACTGGAAAGATCCATAAACCAAAATTCTTAGGCTATTTTAGCACCAAAAGACTGTTCAACATGCTAGCAAAGGACTTTTAGTAACCTCAGTAGCAAAAAGAACATGTCTTCACTTTAGACTATAGATATCAAACATGAATACAAAATACCAATTACAATGTAGGTGATTTAAACCTTTCAGCCAACATTTAGAAAAAGATCAGCCACTAAAAAAAACTGACTACGAAACAATACTAGAACCTGTGTTGTCAAATAGCGTCGATAGCGATGCTATAGCATAACGGATTTTGATGAATCCACTATGAAAATCGCGACGCTATTGTAGTTTCGCTATTAGGACAATAGCAGTCACTATTCCAATTTCTGCTAGCTGAAACAGTGGCGCGGCAATAGCAGAAAAAATAGAATTTTAGACTTTTAAAAATAATAAAACTGAAGATTTTGCATCAGTGCCAACCATGGCCTATTTTTATAACAGAAAAACTAAAGAGTCAGTGGGTATTACACCTATATTCACTGTAATATGTATCCCTTTCAATGTATAAGCTATGCTATATCTCCATTCCCTTATTATTTATATGAAACATGCTTTATTTTATATATAATTTACTGATTTCGGCCTCTATGTGGTCTCCACTATTTGACCGCAACGCTATCCACTATTTCACATAGCAGATTTTTTGTGTTTCGCTATTTTCTGCAATCCGCTATCGATAACACTTGCTAGAACCCCATATTTGTATTACTCCACCTTGATTTTATATTATGGCATGGGCAAAATTGTTCCTTGACAAGATAACCCCTGGGATCAAATATTCTCTCAGAATTTGGGTTTAGACCTAACCCAACCCCAAAAGCTATCTCAAGAGGTGAGGAACACCAATACCTTACATTGACTAACTTCGCCACATCTCTGGTCGATGTGGGATTTTAAACCATCTCTTCACACCAAGGAATGGACATCAGAAGTGTGAAGAAACATGGGTGACCCAATAACACAAATCTTAATACACCCCTAGACACATAGGACTAGACATCTACAGCAATAACAAGTGCAGGTTTCCCATTACCTGCAGATACACAATATCAGAGGCTCAACATATCTAGGAGAGTTTTTGATACTATTTTATAATTAAGACCTTAGTGCTAATTGAACCTTGAAAGCTAGCTCAGGATGTGAGGATTGTCCAAGCCTTATAAGCACTAATTTGGCAATATCTCTAGTTGATGTGAGGTCTCAACAAACTTAATATAAAGCTTTACTTGATTGGGTACCTTTTGTTCGGTATTGAATAGTTTGAGAACATATTATATTAGGCCATTACTTTGGTAGATTAGACAACAGTGACACCAAATTTTTAACTTACTAGAGGTTCAAGTTTGGTTGTTCCCTCTATTTCAGCAATGTAAATACCTACAAACTAAGGTATCAAATATGTAGATTCGTCTTTCCATCCTTTACCTAATAATACTAGTTCAAATTTCCCGATAAGTTTTGACAACTTTCAGATCTGATCCTTAATGGTTGGAACTCAAAAAGATGGACCAGATTTTACAAGCCCAACAAGCATCCCAAAGCAAAGTCATATTCCAATCGGCAACATTTCACAAAGGTCTTCCTGAATCATTCTTTAAAGCAACTGAAAGGAACCTTTGCGTTTGCAACACTAAGGCCCTTAGTAGGCTATCTTAGTCACTGAGAATTGAACATCCAGATTATGTTGTAGTCACTAGTCATACAAATTTTAGAACCTAAACATTTCCACCAGATATTAATATAACTGAAGCAATTTTTCAGTTTCCACTGACAGAAACAACACAAGCAGATTGCAAGTGTTGTATTAATGATATGTAAACAATTAAATATTAGTAAAGACGCAGCATTTATCTTTTATCAACAGAATGGGAAGAAATGACAGATGATAATGTGAAAGTTAATGCATGAAATAAACATACCGTCGATACCATTCCATCAGCCCAAGTAACTTCAATATCACCATTACTAAGGCCAGTTATATTTCCAACCCAGGAGAGGTCTGAGAACTCCACACCATCTTCACCAGCAGATGCACTTTTAATATTACAGGTACCAGTTTGGTTTTTTGCTTCCTTTTTAATTCCACTTTCTTCATTTTCCTGCTTCGATTTCTCAACAGACACGTCAGCAGAAGCTTCTAAACAGACAGACACAGGTGACAGTCTAACAACCACGTCCCCATAGCAGTAATCATAATCTGGATGGCCCTCTAGCTCATATACACTAACAACTTCCTCATTGTCAAATTCTCGGGGATCTTCTGCCCTGGCAACTGGTTTTATCCACCTCACACAAGCTGTCCGCTCCTTGGCATTAACACTTCTCACCACTCCAACTCGCTTAGTTTCACAATTATCCTCACCATCATCAGAGGTCTTCTCTACAACATACTGTTCTGAAACAAATTCATGATCACCGGGATTATCTATAGGAATTAAACTTGTAGAATCTAGTTCACGCTCAACCGTTCCATCCTGCCAAGCAACATCAACTCTTGTCCTTGTGTTGGCAATCAACAGAGCTTTTTCAAAGCTTTCCTCTTTCTTCCGGGCCCTCTTTTCTTTCCTAATGACAACTTTCCTTATTTTCTTGCGATGAAGAGGCCAAGCTTCATGGACAGTGTCCTTTGATACTGAGATAGAACTACCACATGAGTTAGATTCACGCGAAGGATTATTTCTATCATTTCCATCATTTGCTTCCATAGCACCCCCTGTATCAAGGTCCATAGCATTCTTATTCTCATTTGATTCCTCGACTGTAGCTTCTTCTGAATCACACCCACTTTCTGTTTGATTAGAATCTAATTCAACGTTGACCGAATCGTTATGTTCCAATTTTGATTTGTTTTTGTTGATGGAAACAGAGGATGACAATGCAGATGAGGGTAAGAGACACCAGTCACCCAATTGCCAATTTGCATGTGCAAAACGAGACAGCAATTTCAAGTTTTTTGGACTCTGCTCCTCTGCTGGGGCAGTAGAAGAATATGGCCCATAACCTGCAGATGCTATCCAATAAACAAACACTGATCCAACTGTAACATTGGTGACAGTCCCTTCTAACCTACTAGCTTTCCACAAGCCAGACAGCCATCTAGCCATCTTGAAGATTGATGAAGACTTGGCCCTTACACGTTGCCCTGGGTAATAAGGGTAATGCCCATCTTCGAGCATATTCTTCGAAATTGGTTTAAGATTCATTGGATCTGCTTTGGAGACTTTACAAACTGAACCGTCATCAAATAAGACAGTCACATTATCCAAAACATCATCGACTCTGCCTAGCCAGGGGCCGAGCACCACATAATCACCAACAGTGAAATCCCTAATACGCATTAAGTCTTTTGATGAGACATCTTTTACTATAGATCCATCCTGGGCAAGCAAATCCACATATATATTGACATCAACCACAACACCTACTTGTCCAGTAGGATATGAGGCAGCAGCTACAAAATCACCATGTAAAAATCCACGGTCGACAACTTCAACGTCACTGAAATTCTGTGTGGATTCAGATTCATCCATCCAGAGCACGCGTAGCTCATTAGTCTGAAGAGTAGCAGCTTTACCATGCACAGAAGCTTCATTCGTATCAGAACTTCTGCACCCATTATTACTTTCCTCCCCTTCCTCAACATCACCATCCTCATCCTCACTATCATTCTCATCTTCAGAGCTATCGGAATCTGAATCTGAATCCGAATCACCGTTAACTTCCGTTACAATCCCAATCATGCCACTGCTTTTATTCTTCACAACATCTTGTCTATAAATTTGCATGGTATTACTTTTCTTACAAGAAATTCCATCAGGTTCGGCATTAGTATTTTCAGCAAGCTCATTATTTTCAGAAAGTGCTTCATGTTGTTGAACTCCCATCTAAAATCTAAAATTAGAATACATAAATGTCATGTGATAGTCATTCTATTCTTGTTATTCAACTTCAATTCAGTAATTGAAACAATAAAACAACTTATCAAATCCAAGTTTTATTATTAAAAAAAATAGTTCCAGCTCTTCCATAGTTTTAAAAATCTATCCTTAATAATAAACGGAAATATTAAAAATACATTTGAATAAATTGGTTTCAAAAATAACTTCAGTGCTAAACCTCAAAAAAGAAATTGACATGAAGACAAAATAAAAACAAACAAAAACAAGGGCACCAACTTTAATCTATACGGCAACAAACAAACTCAAAACTCGTTCTAGATCTGAAATGACGCAACAGAATCAAACAAAAATACGATTTAGCTGCCAATCACAATCAAGTTTTTGAATTCAAATTGGCACGCACGCACACAACTTCATCAATAAACCGTTATAGTTCAATCATACGACATGTAATTGATAAATTGATTATATCCTAAACAATAATAATCAAAATCTACAGAAAAACACGGATTAACGTAACCTAAGACAGCTCAAAAAATTTAAAGAAAAAAGCTAATAAGGAAGTGAAGAAATTGATCGTAGATTAAAGCAAGAACAAAAAATGAATTAGTTAGTTTTAAGATTGCATCGGCGCCGCGAGAGGTTAATCAGTGCAGAAAACGAATTTGAAGGTAAAGAAATAAAAACTAATATTAGCAATAAATAAATAAATAAATAAATAAAAAGAAAAAGAAAAGCAAAAGAAAAACATAGCTGTGGGAATATGAGAAAAAATGAAAGTAAAGCTTACGAGAAAAAGAAGAACGAGTTCGCGTAAATGAAATGAAGACGAAGACAATGAAGAAGAAGATGCTGAACAATGGAATAGAATTGAGAGTATTTGTTGTTGCAGCGGCGTAAGGGCAATTACGTGATTCCGCTACCGTCCGATTGCTTCTGCAGCTTCTCTTCTATCTATGTGGGTAAAAGTCCAATCGGTACCGTTCGTTTCAAATACTTTTCATTCATGTCACGCTTAATTTAATTCAATTAATAAATTCCTTTTCTTTCCATTTTATTTTTTTTTTATTATTTACTTTTTTTTTACAATATTATACTATTTTTTTAAAACATTTTTACTTTCTCACAGAGTGGATATAAATAAAGAATTAAATTCATATGGTTCAGTTAGATGTATTTTTAGAGAAAATTTAAGTTCCAATTGGATTGAAATAATTTTTATTTAAATTTTATTTATTTTTTAATCGAATTTTAAATCAGATGATTAAATATAAAATAAGTTAATTTTAATTTTGGTCTTTAAATAAATACAATAGGTTTACTACAATAAATCAAATTTATAAAATTACAAATGTCTTTGTAGAAAATAAAATAAAAATAATGAAACCACAATTTTGTGTAATATTTATTTTATCAGATTACTACGTGAATGATAAGAATAAAAAAAAATTATTTTAGAAAAATTAATTTTTTTAATTAAAAAGAATCAAATAATTTGAGAGAAAAAAAAAATAAGAATAAACGAATTTACAAAAATTTAAAAAATATTTTTTAAATAAACTCAAAAAAATTATGTCATCCTTTATTATTTTATTATTTATTAAGGAGATTGATCATTTTACGTTGAATTCTTACTTGAAACAGTTCAATTTTTATTTTAAAACCGAATTTGAAATTCACGAAAGCGACAAAATAAATTAACAAAACTAATATTGGTAGAATGTTTAAATACCGATAATGTTAAAAATAAACATTTTATATTATTATTTAGGATATTTTATTGGTGCGTGCGTGTGAATTTTTAATTGATTCTATGTTTAACGACCGAACACAAAAGACGTGAGAAAAAAATAATGACTTAACTCGTTTAGTTTCTAAAGCAAAGTACTAATGAAAATGCTTTTTTAAATGATGCAAGTTTCAGATTGTTAAGAATCCTTTCAAAAGTAGTCTTTGGTCCGAAGATAATGCCTGAGTTGAATAACAAACGTAAAGTATAAATCGATTTAGGTGTTGATAAATATATTATATGCTTTATTTCTTTTCAGATATATAATGTATTGGCATTCATGAGAAGGTACTGATTTATTCTTTCAGATTTTGTTTATTACTAACTTAGCATTATGAGGATGTGAAGTGGTAGTAAGACACAATCTAATCCTCTTTTTATAACATGATCTCTTTTATTTGGTGAAATTCTAGATCATACAATTTTAGAAATGAGTCTTAGATAACTATGATTGGTCTATGACAACATTATTATACTATACTTCCCAAGATGATCAAAGCAACAACAATTAACTAGAAGCTAATTGTGCCACTAATTACAACTATTTTAGTTGTCCACAATCAAAATCTGACTTCTTCAGTAACATAAGAGCCATGAATGAAGCCAAAATTTTATCCCTAAAGAAGTTAACAAATTTGGAACCACTTTGTTGAATAGAACCAACAATATAAGATGTAGCAATGAGATCAATGCATCTCCATCTTCTCTCATTTGCATATTTCTTCAAGCCTTCTTCAATCCTTTTGTATTCTTCTTCTTTTTCTTCCCTTATTGATTTATTGGAAAATGCCTCAGCTAGGCACCTTGCTAATACCACCCCATCCTCTAAAGCACAACACCCCCCTTGGCCAAGATCAGGTGTCATAGGGTGTAAAGCATCACCAGCAACACAAACATTTCCTTTGCTAATATTTCCCATTATGAGCTCCCAAGGTTTTCTATATCTCAATGGAGCTGATTGAAAAGCATGTAATTCAGTTTTTTCTATGAAAATTCTAACATCACTTGGCATCTTCTCTAGCTTGTTTAGCACATATTGTTTCAGTTTTGCAGGGTCTTGTGCTAACTCTTCATCTATAAGACAAGCCAAGTGATCAAATCGACAATTATTTCACTTTCTTTGTTGAAATGAAAATATGGTTTCAAATATTTTATATTGCAAAAAAATATGGTTGCAATTGTAGTTGCGATGTTGAGGTAGACCTGTAAAGTTGTTAATGTATCAGATTTAAAATTAATGTTTTTCATTTTTTTTTTCAATGGATATCTTTAAAAATAAAAAGTCAAAATTAGACATTTCCATCTACGAGAGATATTTTAAGAATATATTAAATTATTACATAGTTTTGTTAAGTTAATATATGTAAAATAACATAATGTATATAAAAAAAATGTAGTTATAAAAATGGGAGAGTATAATTCACCTTGACTGATAAATGTAAAAAACCAGTAAACACCCTTTTGATCACATGGAATAGCTCCAGCTCGAAAACTTTTGCCAAAGTACTGCATGAACATTGGCTCAAGCTGGTGTGTGTTCTTCAACTCTGCATAACCCCTTGTTGCATATCTCTCTGTGTAAGAGGCCTTCTTCAACCCTAGCCACTTTGCCACCACTGAGTTTACTCCATCACACCCAATCAATACCTTTTTAAATTGCAAACATACATGTATCAATTGAGGTTTACTAACTTGAATTCATAATGGAAGTTTAGTTTTTGCCACCCCACAATCAAACACTATCTAAGAGACTATGACTCCAACTTATGTTCGGTCATCATATGGAAGTTTGAAGATTATTATATTGGATCAAAACAACTACACAAATAAATTAAACATGACTTCGTCACCAAAAACTTTATATATATATATATATATATATATATATATATGAATAGTGTCATTTATATATCGTTCAAATATTCACTTTTGATGACATTTATTTATACTTGACACACTAACAACCTACTACTGAATATTAATTGTGGTGCATATATGTGTGATATTTATGACCACAAATATATGTAACTAAATATACTTTTTTTTAATACTATCAGCCATGTCTATTATCTATTATATATATATTTAAAGCAGATTTCTTATGCCACTTTATCATATTTTGTCACTTCATCATATTTCATCCACCTGTGTACATCTTGAGAGTATGTCCTTCTCATTCAACAACTTCTCCTCTTTCTTCCACAATTTTTTTAATACCTCTAAAATCTATTTGATAATATTATTTTCTAATAAATATATAAATTATAAAATTATTTTACAATTATTTACAATAAATTTATAATATATAAATTATTTTACAATTTGATAATAATTTATATTATTATCAAATTATTTTATAAGTTATTTTATAATAAATTTATAAATTATTTTATAATATTATTAGTAATTATCAATTGTATTAATTTATATTATTAGTCATTAAATTTAATGGAAAAAAACCACATAATCACTCATTAATATCGACATAAATGTTATTTATCTAATCTTCTTTATATTATATTATTCCATTTATGGTGGTATTGATTTTATACATTAAAAATTTAATTACTCATTAATGTCAATTCATTTAAAATTACTTTCAATT
>JBBPBR010000005.1:15570593-15597843 GCA_037974775.1 Cicer pinnatifidum
TATATATATATATATATTCAAAGACCAACTTATAAATCATTAACAAGTTAAATAACCCAATTACAAATTTTTTAGTTCATTCATAGAGCTATTTGAAAATATACATATATATAGTTTAGTGACCACTAAAATAACTAAACCTAATTAAAAAATGTGAGGAATATTGAGTTTAGAGACATGGTTGTTTGAATGTTTGTTGTAAAAACATGAATATTGAGATGGTTACATGTGAATATAATGCTTATATTTAAAGGATTGTAATTTCTAACTCCTTTTCTTTTAGAGCGTGGTCATTGTCTCAAGACAAAACCTTACCTTCATCATCCTATATATATAGTATATGCCTCCATCTTTATTTTGCATTCAACTTAAGCTTTGCAATAAAATCATAGTATTGAGATTACAATTGGAATTCACAGAAGATAAGGGTTAGTAATACAATTTTTAATACATATATATTTCATACTGATTTTTTATTAGTTGAAATTCGTGAGTTCTACCAAATTATATAGATCTCATATAAATGTGATAGAATGCATAAATTTTAACTAATAAAAGAGAGTATATTAATAAGTGTGTTAGAGAGTTTGTCACTCACTCATTCATTCACGGAATGATATAGTTAACTTTATTTCTCTAAATCTAACAATGTCTACAGTTGTTGCACAATCCTACAGAACCTCATTGGTTACTTACAATAGAAGTTTGGGATCTTAATACAACCTTATATATACAACTTTACTCATCAACATCAAATACCAACACCGAGAAGGAAAAAAAAATATTGGCATCAAAAGCATAATACAAGTCAGGTTCATTATTAACATGGATGATGAAATGCAACACTATAAACTGAGCATTACCACAAAAATAAGTGTCACTAATTAAGGGGTATTTAGTTTACCACAATTAAAATTAGATTTCTTCACTAACTGACCAAATAGTAAAGGAGCAAAAAGTTTGTCCCTTAAAAAGGTAACCAATTTTGAATTACCCTGTTGAACAAAACCAACAATATAAGCTGTAGTAATGAGATCAATGCATCTCCATCTTCTCTCATTTGCATATTTCTTCAAACCTTCTTCAATCCTTTTGTATTCTTCTTTTTCTTCCTTTATTGATTTATTGGAAAATGCCTCAGCTAGGCATCTTGCTAAAACCACCCCATCCTCTAAAGCACAACACCCCCCTTGGCCAAGATCAGGTGTCATAGGGTGTAAAGCATCACCAGCAACACAAACATTTCCTTTGCTAATATTTCCCATTATGAGCTGCCAAGGTTGTCTATATCTCAATGGAGCTAAATGGAAAGAATCTAATTCAGTTTTTTCTATGAAGGATTTAACATAACTTGGCAAATCCTCTAGCTTGTCTAACACATATTGTTTTAGTTTAGTAGGGTTCTGTATTAGCTCTTTATCTGCAAGACAAGTCAAGTTCATGAATTAACATGATAACGATCACCATACCAATAAATATTTTCATAATTTAAAAGACTCTAGTAAAGAACCATTTTGATTCTCGAATGTGCGAAACTTTGTTACTATAGTTTATAGATCTATCAAAATTACAAATATTTCTTAATGTATATTTTGTTTGTCAGTATAGTCCTAGCATGTGTCTTTGAATAGTTAGTTTGGTTCTCAAGTATCTCTTGCATTAATCATTTTGATCCACAAAATTACTAACATAAGTCATATTTGACCAAGCATGATTTTGTAATTTCAATTCATTCTGGAACCATAATCATGTTGTCTCACACGTTTAGGGATCACAATGATTGTTTACTCTTTTGTATTTTCAAGTTAATTTCCTAAGCAGTAAATAGTCATTTTGGTCCTTAAACTTATGAGGCATTGTCATAATAGTTCTTAAATTTATCAAAATTACAAAAACATATTTAAATGTCTCAATTGTTAGACATTTTGATCCTCAAAAGTGTGTTTTGTTAGCCAATTTAGTCTATAAAATTACTACCAAAAGAGGCACTTCAAAGACTAAAGTAATAACAACTCACACATTTAGAAACCAAAATGACTATACACTCTTCTTAAAATTTCGTTAGATCTCTAACTCGAATTCTATAAAAGTGGCTTATAAATTACGAAATGTCTCTCATTTATAAATATTTTTTTCAATTATATCTCGTTCAGTAATAAAAATAATTTATACAAACAACAAATGATACCAAATTTGGACTGAAACAATGAATTCACTCTGGATATGCCTTAAAAAAGGGAACTCACCTTGACTGTTAGGAGTCCAAGTGAAAAACCAGTAAACAACCTTCTCATCACATGGAACAACTCCAGCTCTAAAACCTTTGCCAAAGTACTGCTTGAGCATAGGCTCAAAACTATGATTAGTTTCCAATTCCAGACAACCTCTGATTGCAAATCTCTCTGTATAAGTTGCCTCCTTGAACTCTAACCACTTTGCTACCACAGAGTTTATTCCATCACACCCTATCAATACCTTTTAAATTGCAAACATTGATGTATCACTTAAACCATACAAAATTGAGTTCATTGTTACACAAATTTTGTGCATTAAAAAAATCACACATTTACGTACTTTAATTTAATTATCAACTTAAGATATTTCTTTGAAAAATAATATCAATTTAAGATTGAGCAACTCACATTACAACTTCACCAAATTATCTATAAATAATTTTCACGTTAATTTAAGATCAGACGGTCAACATCAATAAATGTTTCATGCATTCGATGTGTGGAATCAAAATTTTGTGTACCTTGGTTTTGATAGATGTTCCATCAAGAAGATGGAGTATCTTAAAGAAGCCATATTCCTCAATAGCAACCACCTTTGATAAGTACCTAACGGTGCCACTTGGAAGTTCATTGGCTAGAGCTTCCAACATTACATGCCTTCTAACACAACGAACTTCACTAAATGCATAGAAAGAAAAAAAAACTCATCATAACAATAATTTATCATCAAGTTTAAGAAGCATGTCCTCTATATATTGAAACAGAATAACAAAAATTGAAACATTTTGGATAGAATATTGATACAATTTTGTACTTACGGTTTTCCTTTGTCCTTGAAAGACATATTTGCTAATTGTTGACCCGTGATCAAAGAAGTAGTCATATTCCTGCATTCCCAAATTCTCAATTCAACTACTTTCAAGTTTCATGTTCTAACTAATTAACATTTTCTTCAACTCACTTTTTTCATGTTATGTTCCATTTTATTTTGAGATTTTGATTTTCATTTGGTGGAAGGTCAAGGGGACGTTAAAACAAAAATAATACTCCATAATAACAAATATATTTGTTAAAAAATTATCTCAAAATAAATTTCATTTACAATGTCACATTAATTATTATTTTTTTCGATTTTATCATTTAATTAATAATATCACATAATTTTTAAATTATCATTAGAGTTTAATTATTATGTAATGTCGGTGTAAAAAAATTTACATTGTGAGGACATCTTAATAATTTATTAGCATGACTTTAAATATATATAGTAAAAGTCAAATATTTTTAATAATCTAACGGTTGTAATTGACTAACAGAATAAAAAAAAAAAGTATTCTGATAATGTATATGAATTAAATTCAATGACCCTTCTCTTTCTTTTATTCATCATTTTTCTTAATACATGTGAACCGGAGTTTAATGATGAAGATAAATAATTTCTCTTTAATAAAATAGAAAGTTGGTTTGTTGATTAAGACTCGAGAGTTAAAGAATTGAGCGATAACGAGATTTATTACCGTGTGAATTAATTATAATTGTCACTTAGTCTAAAAAAAAATTAATAACAATATAAAATATTATTTAATAATTAAAAAGGTAAGTTGAAGAAAATGCAAATATGAAAAAATACCCATGAAGATAAATATGTTTTTGGCGGAGAATATCTCCAACACCAAGAGCATCTAAGGCCTTCCAACCATTTTCCCATATTGCTAAAGCAAAGCCAGTTACTCTCAAACTATCTGAATATTCCAATACCAAACTTCGAACACCCAACCTGCAAATATAACACTATAATATACTAGCTTAAATATTATTAAATTAATTGACTAACTGAAAAGGTACACGAACCTGCGAAGTCCTAAGGCTGTAGTGAGGCCAGCAATTCCAGCTCCCACAATCACAACATCTTCAACTATTTTTGTTGTTTCCATTATAACCTTGATGTGTTGTATATTATATTTGTATCCTGTGGAAATTAGTCAATCATTCGACCTAGTATATATTTGCCTTCTCTTTAGTCTTTTCTACTCCTTATATGTATTTTTTTTTTATTTTTGTTTATTTTTTTTTTATCATTTTATGATTAATGAATATTAAATATTAGTATCTTTACGATAGGCTAGGGGCAGAGCCACATTACTGGCTACAGGGGTTTGGGGCCCTGTTATTAAATAGTATTGTTGAGATAACTACTACATTCAATTTTTTCGGTGTTCTAAAGCAAATCCAGTTACTGGTTGATCCATTATTGTTATCACTTGAGATTCAATCATTAGATATACGAGTAGGATGAATTATTGAACAAATGGTTACGAGTAAACACAACCCATCAAGAACCATTTACAATGGATTAAAAAAAGTTTCACCAATTTATTTATGCCACCTAATCATTAGTTAAACCCATGGAAGTGAGGTGAGATCCATAACATTTAATATTTTTTTATCAATTAATTAGGTGTTTAGATCTCCTACAACATGTAATTAGAAATAGATTCCTATTCCAACCGTATTCTATTCAAATCTTTTAGAAATATGAAAAACCTTTTGATCAAATGCTTGTATCATCCATTAATTATTTAAACAATCCATTTTTTAGTGCACTTGTATAATGCAGCACATGTGGAAACTGTTGGATTTAGAGAGAGAAAAACTCTCTTAAAATCTAATCATTCTCACAATTGGTCACAACCCCATCTCCTGAAATATTTCTTTTCATTGACCAATTTCAATTTTACCCTATAAAATACCTTCAAAAGTTGAATTTTGAAAAGTTTTGGAGGACTAAATCTATAATTTGATATATGTTTGATATTTTAAAAAAAAATTAAAAGAAAATGATAAATAATCGTATAATATTTCAATCGCACTTGATTTAAAAAATAAAAATAAAACATTTTATAGTATCCTTAATTTAAAAAAGAAAAGCAAAATCTCCCCTCCCCTCCAAAAGCCTCCATCCAAACACACCCTTAGTGTGCCAATACATGTCACTGAATTCGAACAGAGTAACATTCACCATCCATGCACACACACGGTACATAATTGACTCCAATAAGAGAACACTGTGCCAACCAAAAACACTGCAAGCTACAACAGTAACATTGTACTAAGATGCTTAAATTAAACCAATGCCCCCCAAAACATGTGAAGTATAGCAACTCCAGCACCTTTTAACTTATTTTAGGTCACAAGGACAAATGAAAGTTCCGTGTGTGGGTGGGGTGTACATGGCTTCCTTAAAAATCTTTCTCAAATATTTCTGAGAATGCCAATTTCTCAACAAGATTCCCCGTCATTCCACTTCTTGATAATGGACCCCAAGAAAGAATTTATTTGCTGTCTGGGAATTTATCCTCATATGACTGGGGTACCTGCCATTCATACACAGGATTTAATGCACTTCTTGTTAGGGAAAGACAGCTCATCAATTGTCAATATCCAGAAAATCAAACAAAGGGAAATAAAGCCAATCAAATGAATACCATAAAGCTTGCGGTGATCATCTTCCCCGCAAACCATCTTCCATGTAAGGCCCGCTGTGCACTTATTGCGGATTGGGTATCTTCAAATCGTAAGTAGACGAATCCAGCACTATTCCTGCTCATAGAAACAATAATTAAATGAACATTTCTAGATATCTTATAGTCTCATAGGCACATAAGAATTACTAATTAACTCACTTATCAACATATATATGTTGTAAGTTCCCAAACTTGGAGCATTCTGCTTCAACATCTTCTTTAACATCAAAATCAAAATCTGGTTCCTTCTGCAGCACACCATGCCAGTAATATCATTAGACACGACAAAATTAATGTAAAAAACTTTCCAAGTGTAGGAGAGAATTAAGCCACCTCATTTTCGGGATCAAACATATTCCTTAACAATAAACATTCACTTGGAACGCCAATTGTTTCAAAAGAAGGACTTGTCAGTATTGGAATTTGGAAACCTCCACCTGGCAGTCCAGCTAATGCAGGAACAGAAGAAAGGGAGGAAACCAGTGAACCCACTGGTGCAGCTCCTAAAAGAGCTCCTGCTGGTATATTTCCCGTTGCTTGTAGATTAACGCCTGTATTGTTGACAGCAGAATTGCCGAGAAAACCAACCATACTGCCAAAAACAGCACATCAAGTAAGATTATGCATTGATCGCAAAATATGAAAACAAAAAATGGCAGTGGGGAAAACCTTGATGCAGTGCCACTTCGATCCAACTTCTGCATGAGTAATGCTCGGGAAGAGGCATTCAAGGACTGAAAATTTCAGAAAGGTCAACTACAACACTGGTTTGTATGAAAAATAGTTCAAATATTTTATGAATAGACCAACATGGTGCTACGAAGCTCTCACCATCACAGGATCTAGGGAAGAGTTGGACCCATTGTTTAAATATAAATTAACTAGAACTGAAGTTGAATATGAATTTAACTAATTTCAGTTCAAGTTAATTTTTACTGTAAGAAAAAAATATGACAAAAACATACTAATCAGAAACATGCAGGTGAAGCTAACAAAATGAAATGCTCAATGATTTATTGAATATCAAAATCATTGTAATTTGGTGCTTGATGAAAGAGGTGGAGGCGGGAGCTTTTTGCACGCACATACAAAAAAAAGCCTATATCATTTCAAGTCAAGCATGATGCCTATATAATCAATCAGGATACAAATTGAAACCATGTAACGAATAATGACTAACAGCAACAAGGGTGACTAATGGTATACCTTAGACACTGGACAGTTTAGTTTTATTATGGAAAATAACTAAGATTCAAAAATATCCATACAGAAATAAATCATTATTATAAAGAACTTAATCGGCCACTTTTCGAGTCTGAAACATGTAGAGTATTTATTAAACATTAATTTTTTAGGAAATATATCACCATATAAACAAGTAATATTCCTCAGACGTCAGACACTTATTAATCACTGAAATAGCCATCATCTTGACATTGATATGCCCTCATCATAGAGGGACAATATACGAGAGAACCAACCAACTATGGAAATAAGGTGAGACAACACTGATCAACTGCGAATACCTAACAAATAAGAGAGTAAATTACTCCAATAACAACAGAATAACAAAGTTTAATCACATACTTTTTTCAAAATAAAAGTTAAATCATATACTCAACAAGATATGAATGTTTTCTTATCAAATAAGGCTGTTACAACGCATTAGGGGGGTTCCATATATGATTTGAAATAGAACGCAGATGCATGAAATTTGATAATTTAAAGGAATTTCCCTGAGGAATACATTACTTACCAAGCCACCACCTTCATCATCATCAATATCACCAGTATTTCCTCCGAATTCTTGCATTCCAGGTTGATCAGTAACAGCTGATACCTAAGGAGAAAAAAATGCAACAGGTCATTCATTTTAGATCCTCTAGCCAACATAAAAGATCAGCAGCAGAATATCCACTTGCTAGGAACAAGTTCAAGCTCAAATCAAAAGCACATATAGATATACAACCCTTAATCATAGTAGTATAACAGTTCCTGAAAATTTACATTGCTATTTGTTAGCAGGTCCTCAATTAAATTGCTGCATTTCATTACAATCAAGGAGGGGGTCGTGGAGAATAGGCAGTCCACGAGTCATGCTGACAATTTGAGAAGGGTAATAAACAAATCACCAATGCACATGTTACCGATATGCAGGTAATAAAGTGAAAATTTAGTTTGGAGGAATTAGAAAAGGAAGGAAAGTATGAATTGAAAATGAGGGAGAGTCCAATTCTCTCGAATACTTGTATTATCTATTTTCTTATTTTTCCCAGAGTTTCAAAACAGTTCAGCATACATGCCTTCTGCTATTGAGATAGACCCATTATAACACAATTCTGTAATAGAAGGAATATGAAATAAGCACAGGGAAGGGAGGATTTTCTAAGTGGGTCATGGCGGTTTAGGCTGAGGAAAGAAGCTGGTCCTACTTTCAATCAGGGGAGATATTCCATTCTTATATTTTCCATTTTTTGTCTTGGAAGGGAGCATTCCTTCATTCAGTTGCTATCTTCAATTCTTTATTTTCCTGG
Organism: Cicer pinnatifidum; assembly: GCA_037974775.1. Lineage (NCBI taxonomy): Eukaryota > Viridiplantae > Streptophyta > Magnoliopsida > Fabales > Fabaceae > Cicer > Cicer pinnatifidum. The sequence goes on from JBBPBR010000005.1 coordinate 15,578,886, forward strand.
AATTATATATTAATCCAAGAATGCCCTCTGTATGCTAGTTTATTAATAAAAGATACCATTATTTTCTTCTACTCTGCACAGCAGTAATCCTATCATATAGTGATCACATTCATATCTATAGACTGTAGCAGATCCATAAAAATAATACTGCATTTCCATATTTTCCAGTTTCGGATCTTACACTACTCTAGCACACACAAACAATAACTATTCTTACGTAACGTAACTTAAAGATTGGAAGCGTTCCAAATATCATCCCATCAAATTCACTAGCTGGTGTCATATATCACATTCACTAGCTGGTGGAAAAATAATTAGCAAAAAGATACTTTGGCTAATAGTATACGAAAGGTCCTAGGATTCCATCAAGAATACTAATTAGTTATGATAGAATAAATTCATCAATCCAGCAACTTGACGGTGATAATTAGAATGTGTAACTTGTTTATTATACAGTCTACAATCCAGTTAGATATACCACAAAATCAAGATACATATTGAATTAGCCATGAGCTGTTTGTTCACTCTGACATTTTAATAATTAACATTTTTATATATTTCAATTAATATAAGCTTATATTTAACAAATGGAGAGTGTATAATGTTAGTAAAAGAAGGCCAATAAACTCAAATCTATATGCAAATCAGCAGTACCTTGATTGTCCTGCCACCTATTTCCAATTGACTATTCAAGCTCTGAGCATTTTTTGCATCTTCAAGGCGGGTAAACTACAGTAAACAGTTGATACAATTAACTTTACACTGCCAGAAAAAAATGCAGGGAGCAGAAAGCATATCATGCATAGACCAATATATTATTAGAATATCATCATAACACAGTAACAATTTTATTCATTATTAGATAGTTAGATAGCAGTGTGAAATATTCAAGCTAAATTCATTACATCTTGATAAAACTCTTTTGTTCAGCCAAAAAATCAAGCTCAAACTTCAAGTTAAACTCAATTTTGTCAATGATCCGAGCTAAGCTTTTGAGGGCACGATATTCATAGCTACTAGTGTATTATAAATGTGTGATATTGTTGATTACATCTACCAAGTGAATTGTAACTTTTTTTATTATTATCTTATATAATACTCTTATCTAAATTCAATTGTGAAGACTCATCTCAAAAAAGCCACCATCAACTTTCTTAAAAGAAAAATTATACCATCTCCATCATCAAAGATTTTATCTTCGAATCTTACATCATCTTTATGAATACAAAATGATATTTTATTTTTATATTGAATTCATGATAGAATATTATGGCTACGAACCAAGTGGATGGACTCAAATGATTAATAAGCTACAGTTAACAACAAAAAGTTCTGGAGAACTCGAGTCCCAATCCTAACTAGAACAATCCTTGGCCGGGCGTTACTTACCTCATACTTGGGTTTTATTTACCTCTTGGCCAAACACCATATTACCAAAGCCCCCCTTTCCCTTAGGAACCAGAGGGTTAAGACCCAAAAAAATATTATTGTGTCTTTTTATTCATGTAGCTAACCAAGCTAGCAGGATAAGGCCTGATTCATGACAAAATTAATAAGCATTGTGTTTTAAAACAAGCTACGTTCAAGCTTTAAATTTGGTGCATCCAAATAAATAAGTTTATTTTGAGCCAAACTTTACTTTCCCACATGCCAAGTCTAAACCTTAAGAGCTTGGCTTGGCTGGACTCGTTAACATTTCATTTTAGTCTCTTGGGTCCATATTGAAGTTCTCCCTCAGTTTAGTTCATTGAAAATATGAAAGCAGCTTCCACAAAAGATATGAGCAACAGTTTAATCAACTATAAGATTCACCTGCACAAAGCCAAAGCCTTTGCAATGCCCAATGTCATCAAGAGGCAGCTGGACTAGCTCAACTTGACCAAATGCTTCAAACACCTAAACAATTTAACAACGTGAAAAAGGAATAAAGCAATCAACTGGAAGCAAAGATGGAAATAAAAAACAACATCATTCTCAACTTTCAAATTAAAATAATTAAAGAAAAATTTGTAACATTATTAAAAGAAGAGTCACAGAAAAAGAAAAAATAAAAGGAGCATAAAAGTACCCAGTCCAGGAACCTATCTCATTATTTTCTTAGCAATGCATCATAACAGAAGGACCCTTTTCAGTCTACCAGTTCTAAAGAATCGATCATAAAATGCACCAACAAACTATCCTAGGACAAAATAAACATGATGTGCTTACCCTACGAAGATCAGATTCAGTAATACTAGAATGTAGATTGCCTATATAGAGCCTTCTCGCACCCCCAGAATAAGGGCCTAAATTTCCAGTAGGTCCACTAGCAACAGATGCTGTAGACTGAACCAAATTCTTTTCTGCTTCTGATGGCTTCACCATTACTGGTTGACTAAGAAGAGGTTGCCCTGAAAGTGCTATTGCCATGGGAACAGACATGACATCATAGAACTCAATATACCTGCAAATGTCAAGGCAGAAAATAATAGTACAAAGTTAGTGAAGACACAGTTCAACTATCTACCTTAGAAAAACTCATTTCCCCAGTACAAACTCCGGAGAGGCAATAAAGAGTGAATGAGAAAGGACAATTTCTCAACAAATAAAAATTATTAGCCTATAATGTACATAGAAAACTGTAGTTAATAAAACTTCCAACAGAAGCTACATTGAATCGAATGAACCGACAATATTTAAAATACTGCAAAAAAAGAAATTCTACAGATTTAGAAAAGGGATTAATATGACGTGGTAAATCTCCATGGAGATGTGCAAGATTTTGTTATGAAATTAAAAAGAGAAACACAAAGATTAGTAATTAACCATAAAACTAATTAAAATTTTGAAGTATTAAAATGGATTAGATATTTGTTCCCAGTTAGTCATAACTAATTAAAAGATTATGTGATCCGATAATATTTTCAAAATGTGATATTAAAGTTTGTTATCTGATGCTTACCCAACACCTTTAGAACGTCTTGAATTGCGGTCCATAATCAAGCGAACATCTCGCACCTGGAAATAGTTGGCCCGAGATGCACCAAAGACATAGGTTAAAGAACAAATGACTTATCTAATGACAAAAAAGGGGGGCAATAGTAAAAAACACAGTTGTTGAGATATTATGATAACTATAGTATTCCACTGCAGTTGATGTTTTCCAAACATGAGGCACCAGGGGATTGACTGATATGTAAAACTCTTCACGCTATAATGAATTAAATTAAATTGTGGGTTATTGACAAGAAGATATTTCCTTCTAATGTTTTACCTGATAAAAAACAAAAATGCATTTGATAACTGATACCTTTCAAATCATATATTTCAGAGGTTAAAAAGAAACAGATTGTTTTCCACCTAAAACGTCGACTTCCTTTTCATTCGTTATACTTCAAGATCAATGCCAACTACAGTTACAGAAGAGTTCAATTTGGATGCTAGCAAAAGAGTAAATGAAATATAATGACCTTGCCAGCCCTCGAGAAGAATTCATAAACGTCTCTTTCGTCCGCTTTAAGAGAAATCTGCATAAATCCTTTCAGGATTAGATCTCGCAGTAAATGTATGAACGAAACAGATCATGTTATTGCATTTCAGATGTACTAGGAAATAGGAATACCTGATAAGCAAACACTGTTCTTTGATCTCTTTCAGGGTCAATTTCAGGTTCTGCTGCTACTTCCTTTTTCTCTTTATGCCGTCTGCAAGATACAAAAAACAAAACTATAGTCCAAGTTGTAGGAATACAAGCAAACTCTTTGCAACAGTTCAGGTTTGAAAATAATATTAACATTTATGTAACAAATTATTGCATAAACCATAATTTCCCAACACAAATTTTCAGGTTCCTTAGATTTGCAACATGGTAGCAAATTGTCTTTATATGTATAAAGCCCGATTTCACTTGACAGAGGCCTGCAGGGAACTAGGTTAAGTTAACATGAAATCCCCAGGTAACATAGTTTTGAATTGATGTCTTTGCTTGTTGAATTTAAAAAGAATCAAACCTGGAGATTGTGGGAAATGGTAATTAAAGGGAGTGAATGTCGTCCAATTGCTAACAACACAAAATTTTGTACCTTTTATAAATAAAACAAAAAAGTTATATTGGAACAGCATCACCAACTTGGATGGATGGAAATTCAAAAGGTTGAGGGACCTAATAGCATTAAGTTGGAACCTGTTATAATCTTATATATATTAAATAAGAGAAACCACGAGCATAAGGAAAAAAACTTCATACACGAAAATAGTTTTATACAAGATATCGCCAATGACATGATTAAATAGATGGTAAGAAACGGCAGCAACAGGACAGCATGGGACACCAAAAAAGAAAATTCATGTCTTGCAGTAGATAAATCTCTAAAATCAAAGATTGTCATAACCAAACGTTTTTATCACATCAATGACAGCTGAGGTGCAAAAGATGTAAATGGAGGAAAAAGTATTGCAATGGAGCATCCAGGGTAAGCCATGAACAACAGAGTACAGACACATAAGGACTTCATTTGATAGTTGAAAAAGCCATTCTCTCAAAGAACTTGTGAACTGATTGATGTAAAAGTGAAAAGGACACTAATTGGAGAATACTCTAAACTCTAAAATATTTTAATTAATCAAAACAAACACCAATCTATTACATGCAGAAACAAAAACTGTGACCAACATGTAGCCAAATGAACATTGTTTTTGCCCACAGGCATCAGAAGATGAATTGCTTCTCTTAAGCATAGCCCATAACTCCCTCACCAGCATTTCTGCAACAGAATAAATGCAATTAAGCAACTAAGTTCAAAGTGGGAGGATAACAAATAACATGACATCACACTGCTACAGCAAACAGCCCCCCACCCCAAAAATTGCAATGTATGCTTTCAGATCAGATGCACTTTGGAAGGAAGAAAGTTTTGAAACCCATGACCAAAGGTTCCAATGCCTGGCTCAATTGCCAGAAACACCAGCTGAAGATCACTCTACCATATCTGCGAGTTCCCAGAATCTAATGGTCAATATTCAGAAGCTTTAAGACTGTTACACAGCATAACTAATTATAACACGTCAAGAACTGCTATTCTTAAATTTATTATAGATATTTGCTAGCATTCAGTGATTCTCACAGTAGAGATGAGAAGCAAGATGAATATTTATTCACAAACAAAGACATAACTCGTGCGCATAAATCCAAATAATTATTGGTGTCAGATCAGGCAGGACAAAGAATCAATACCATCTGTAAGAAATGACGAGTGGGTGGTTATACTCTACTAGCTAAGAGGATAACACATTTTCAATTATCTAAGCTTAACAAAACTAAACATGATTATATCTGCATTTGTATCAGCAGAACCACCTTAAAATGCATAAACAAGTTCAAACAAGGTTCAGAATTAGTAAGATATTACCCAACTACCAAGGTCCAGGTGCGCAAAACCCCCTTAAAATTCATTAAATTGAACATAGAAAAGTTCCAACTTACTCACTTTAACGCTCTCTTTTCAACACACACTCTCTTATTGGGTAATATTCATGTAGGTCTCACCACTTTATGTGGGATCAATTCCCGACACGGTGAGGCCTGCATGAATTTCACTCAATAAGATGGAGGGTATTGGAAAGAGGGTGTTCGAGTGAGTGTTGCAGGCACTCCTCTTAAACATAATATGACATAAAAGTCGACAACAACTCGTGACTTAAATTAAATTATAATACTTACAATAACAAAAGATTGGCTTAAACTTAAAGAAGGAAAAATAAAAATTCTGAATATTGTCCCTTCAACATAAGCATGACCTTTAGAACGATGATTGAACTACACGGTTAACTTTAGCTTAACTATAGCATTGACAAAGATGATGGTGAAGGTGAGCAAATAAATTAGATTTAGCCACTAGCAAAAACAACTGAAAAAAAGAATAAAGGAAGTAATTAAATTAAAGAAATAACAAAGGAATGATCGAGAAGCAATTAGACATCAAAAAACATGAGTTAGCTAGGGCCCAGATATAATTTTTATACCACCATGTTTCCAAACATAAATGTCATTCAGACAAGAAACATTGAAAATTTCAAGGCCACTAAGGGCGCAACTAACTTGCACTGTATTTGTAAGACTATGACCATAAGGACAAGATTATAGATCACTTGGTCAACTAGGTTCTAACTTTATTTTGGATCAACACACTACCAAAAAGCTTAAGCTATTAAAGAAGGGCTTCTGTAATGTGTCTTAGCCAACAGTGCTTCACAATGAACTCGGTCAGAATATAACTAGAAAATATTTGGAAATTTCATAATTTATAAACAGCAGAATATGGATAAATTATACAAATGTTCACGAGTAAATATATTTTCTATATCTTTTCCACATCAATGCTCTGCTAAACCACAAGACTATGACAGCCAAAAATAGTTATTTTCACATAATCTAAGATTCTAAACAACAGCTAAAAGGATAAAATTTAAATGGGTGAGAATACCTATTTTCTCTATCCGGTTCCTTCAAGTCCCTTGCCATTCCTCTGTCTCTGTAATCCTTATCTCGGCTTCTTTCCCTCTCTCTATATTCCCTGTCACGACTTATCTCTCTGTCTTTGTTATCCAAATCACTTTGATGCCTGCGCAATCTACTTTCGCTTCGCCGAGAGCGCTCTTTTTCTTTTTCACTCTCACTCCCTCGATTCCTTCTGTCTCTTTCCAGGTCCTGGTCTCTATCTCTCTCCCTTCTGTACTTGTCTTCACTGTCTCTGTCCCTATCACTCTTCCTATCCTTATTCCCCTGAGAGCTTCTATGCTGATCCTTCTCCTTATCTCCATCTCTGGACTGTGAACGACGACGTGATGAGCCTCTTTCTTTCTTCCTGTCATAACCACGAGAAACATCTCCGGATTTCGATTGCTTTAAACAGCGATCAACATCACCATCATCCTTCTCACTATCCTTATGTTTTGAGCTTCTACTACGTCCTCTATCTTCAGATTTCACAGTCCTGTCACCACCATTAGTGGTTTCTTTCTCGTTCTTAAATTCAGAATTTTCAACAGTTTTCTCTAAATATTCATACTCATCAAAGTCCATTCAATTGAACAAGTAAATTCCCCAAATTAATTTAGAAAATCTAGTATTGGCCAATATCTGCAAATTGTGCACAATCAAAAAAAAATGTTTTAGGATATCAGAAGATAATAATGATAATTTGTTCTTACATAATATGATATTCAGACAATGATAATCATGTATAAGTTCTCAGACTATAACCTAATTTTGAATGTAGTTAATTTAATTAACCTGAAAAGGTAAGTATACTGAAGGAAAATGGATGTACACATTTGTGTTTTCATAAATTAAAATTAGAAATTATAAGCAAAAACTGAATTAAGATGGAAAGAGCAAAAGACGCGTTAGGGTTTGTATTGTTGAATCTGGAAATGAGGTAGCTACCTTCAAAGAAAGCAATCAGAGTAGAAGAAAGGAAGAACCTTGATAGCGTCGTGAATTAACCACTTGCTTCAAATCAATATCAATATGAAGAAGATTATGTAATTCCTTTTTAATTAATTGATTTAATTTAATAAATTATAAATATAATTTACGTGTGGTTTGAATTTGGGCTGTTTAATAATGGGCTTTTCTGAAACTTTCTCACGTGATGTTGTTTTTTGTACCCCTTGTTTCGTATACATCCCCCATTTAGCTTTATTTTCTTTAAAAAAAAATATACCCATATGGAATTAGGAGTAGGTTTTGAGGGAGAATAGAAGTGATAGATTGTGAGTTCCTTGGACTAATAATGATACTAATTCTTGAGTCAATAGTATGATATCTGATTCTTTCGCATGAAGTCGAACTACTTTTTTAAATGTGTGATTCAAAAAATTGATAACAAATTTATTTTTTAAGGAAAATCGTATTATCAATTTTGTCCACACTGTGTCAGCATTGTAAATAAATTTTTATAATAAATAAATTTTAAAATAGTATATAGGTCTAAGATATATGAAATGAAAATAGCTAAGAATAGACTCTATAACAGTGACATATCTATTAATATATGTTTGAAAATAAATACATTTGAAAAAACTTGATACCAAAAAGTAAAAAGAGAAATGAACAATTTTGTTTGTTTGGTTTAGATAAAATAAAAAAGAGAGATTAAAAAAAATGTGGGTTCCATGTTACTTTCTCTTCTTTGTGTGTTTGGCATTAGGTAACAAAAAATAATTTTGCATGAATTAATTCTTTAAAATTGATTTTAATTAAAATAAAGGAGTAAAGTAAATCATAATTGAATGCATTCATGTGAAAGTGAGATGCGTTATAAATCCACAACAAAAGATCAATTCTAAACACAAAAGCTACAAGTTCTAACTTCAATTCAAAATTAATTATGAAGATAAAATCAATTAAAGTTGAGTGAACAATTAAACCTATACCACAAAATCAATTCTAAATAAATAAATCAATTTCGCTTGATTCAAAGAGTGGAACCAAAATAGATTTTGTTTACATGTCAATAAAGACAAAGAGAATGGTATTTTGTCATATAATTATAAGAGAGTTTCTTTCTCCACCTCCTAATACTCTCCAAATTGACGAATCTAAAAATGTATTTTGACGGAATTGATATGTATTTTAAAGTTTTTATAACATATAGGGTGGAAGAAGCTACCTCATTCCAATACTACATTTACTTAATCATATTAATAGCAACACATTTTATAATTAAAACTTAAATTTAGTTACATTAAATTAATAAAATTGTGTTAACTAAATTAAGAGTAAATAAAACTTAAATAATGTTGATAACAAAGTTTCATCTAAAAATATTAAATAATACGTTAATTTTTAGCATAAGGATATTTTTCTTCATATAATTAATAATATATATTAGTCATTAGAATTCAACTCATTATTGAGGGTGTCTTGTAAATATAAATATACCTGTCACAACTCAAGAGGGTTACTGGAAGGAGAAAAAAAAAAGAAGTTTATTAAAACATAAGAATGTTGCATGCAAAACGGTAATTAACTTCGCCACCCATAATTATTAATTACTATTGTAATATCTGATACAAAGTTGACATTATTGCCACGCTCTGGGTTGAGAACTTGGAAAATCAATGAGCAAATCATACATAAAAATTTCTAGAGGGGTGATAAAAAAAAAACCCTTCTCAACAGTCAAACAAATTTGTGTACTTTCATCCAATATTAGATTTATGCAAAATCCCTAGAAAACTAAGCTAAATAAATAAAACATTTTCATAAAGTAAAATAAAATTTAAAATACAGTTGCAGGCCTGAGGAGTGACTTGATTCGTTGCTTCATCATATATCCATAGTGTGACATTGGACCAAATTTTCCTTTAACTATATAATATACTTATTTTCCACTCTAATCTAGCTCCAATTTGATACCAGCCTCTATACTCCATGCATGAATTTCCAACATTCCTTTTTTTATGGAATATCATTTGAAAGGTTTCCAAGTAGAATTATACTAAGAGTTCCCTTCTCTATTCCTATGCATCTCTACTAAAAAGGCCATAACCAGGACTTGTTGTATTTGGAGCTCTAGGGTGTTTATGAATATCGTCACGAGAAGGTACCGAGTTTCTTAATCCAGGAGAAGGACTATTAATAGTTTGCTTGGTATTTTCAATTTTGGGATTAACATTACTATCTACCGGTACATTCCTTGCGCGATTAAAATTCGAAGGTGTCCACCTGTTTGCCTCTCTTGTCCCTGGACCTGTATTCGGTGCTGTTTGTTGGTACCTGTTTCTTGGCTCGGCTTTTTTGTACCTATTCTCGGTAACATCGGGGGGCACTTGCGTGTTAGATCGGACCTTGTTCTCGCCACTATTATCAGCTTTTTTATACCTATTTTCTAGCACGGGTGGAGATACTGATTCGTTCCTGTCGTTGAATGAAAAAAGCTTGTTAGCAGCGGGGATCACTTCCTCCTGTGATTTGAATCCATATTCGGGAGAACTCTGATTCTTATATTCAATAGAATCACTAGAACTGGCGGTTGATGGTTCGACATCAACCTCCTCAGCCTTGACATCTTGCACTTTTTTCGCAGCTTTCTTAGCCGGACCATATTTAACATGTCTGACAATCATATAGGCTTCTTTTCTTGTCAAATGCGGTCCACTTTCCACAATACAAACATCTTCTATCTGGAAAGAACTTTATGAATGTTAAATGGAAGGATATAAAGAAATGGGAATGGGTAAAAGACTAGTAAAATATAGTTCAGATAGAAATTGCAGAATACAGCAGGAACCATCGTACCAGAGCCGAAAGACGAGATATTGAGTCTAACATGTCCTGATCTGCGGTGCCTGTTGCCTTGACCTGTTTGAAGTAGTCAAAAAAATCAATCATGGTTCTGAGTTTCGGACATATCATCATTGAGTAACAAAGCGGCAAACTTATATGATGCAACACATGAATGTGATTTATCATTTATGATGTTAAAAGATAAAGATCTTAGAAGATTATATACAGAATCCCTAAGTCTGTGTATGTAGAATTTACTTAACGACGTTGATAAAGTTCAGTTAAAAACGACCAGATGACATCATATTAATTTTCAGTAAAATGTCTTATGTTAGTGGCTTTAGATGCTGATAACACGCCACTTGTTAGAAATGTGTATGTGGGAGAGTTTCAAGGCATTCTCGAATTAGCCCTATTGCTTGTACATCAATTCCTTCCTCAAGATCACATTGGTCAGGGGAGAATCACAATAAGGTTCCTATTTTTCTTCAATTTTTTTCTTAACACTAGTTGAATCTATCAACTGGCATCAAAGCAAGACATTCCTTGGGAAGTATCTTGATGGTGCGCAGGAAACTGGATACAAGAATCAATGTTGTTGAGCGAGCTTTGCTAGATACAATGTTTGTGCACCAATATCAATTCGGTAACTAAATAAGCTATTAAGCTATTACAAATGAAATACAAATGGCACAGTAATGCATCATATGCAGTAAAAAAAATTGAGGAATATGACATACGGAACGTGAGTACCTTCACCCGATAACCCTTCTCCATTAACTTTCTAACCATATCTGCTTTCATCTTAAGGTCTTTTGATTCCTGGAAACATGAATATCAGAAAATTCAATAAATCAAAGTCAAATTTCCTTTTCCAGGTTCGGTAAATAAAATGCAGTAACCACTCAAAATACAAAAATTCAAACCGAAGAGATGACATTATGAATGTTCGAAATTTTTCTCGTTATAAAATTAAATCTTAACAAATTAATTGCCTTCACTAGGCCACTTGTTTGATTCAAGAGGCACTGGTGTCTCCCAAGTTTAACCCAGGCACTAAAAACATTAGGCTAGATCATGGATTTGAGTACAGAGAAGCTCAAAGTGCACAATAGCTGGCTACAGCCGGTATACCATGAAGAAAAGCTTCAGCATCCTAAGGTGGTTCTTGGAATTAGACCTAACTCAACCCCATAAGCTAGCTCAAAAGGTGAGGATTGTCCAAGTCTTATGACGATTAACTTTGGTCATATTTCTAACAAGTGTGAGATCTCAACACACCCCTAATGATGACGATTGGATATCTAAAGCACGGACAAATACAAGTTGACCAATAACAAGACCTGCTCACGTCTAGGACTAAATACCTAAAGCATGGACAATACAAGGTAGCCAAATAATATATGCTATGCTCGGATACCATTTTCAAATTTAGACTACGACTAACTCAACCCCAAAAGCTAGCTCTAGAGGTGAGGATTACTCAAGCCTAATAAGGACATCTTAAACTATATCTCTTGTCAATGTGAAAATTACAACAGCGGTAAAACATGCATCCTGGTTTATTTGCATAGACAGTACACTAGTCCAATAAAGTTGGTCCCAAACAGACATATGCCCCGGCTATAGCATCTAAATATGGCTGAGAAAATCTCAGAAACAACACAGCAATGGAAACCTAGTTGAAAGTAGACTAGATGCTACTAGATTTAATTTACAGTAAAAATCATTCTGAAAAGATAGAAAAGTGCAAAAATATTTAGGGAATATGCAGAAAAGAAAGGATTCAGAGAAAGAAAACTTACGGTTTTTTCAGAAAATCGCACTTCCTTACATTCCTTTCGCATTGTCATCTCAGACTGCATTGGTCAGAAAACTAATTAAAAATACTATGTCTAAAGATTAAATATTTGTCTTTGACAACTCCCTAGGCATGCTATAACAGCATAATAACTACCCAGTGATAAATTAAATACATTTTAATCTTTATTCTTCAAAGAAAATGGGAGATAAGAATAATGGAAGGTAAAGAACTTTCTGTGCACGTGTAATGTTAACGGGATTCTGATGTAGTATCAGGAAAATGCAAAGCTTCACTTCCTAGTTACTACTTCCTACGGTGTCATTATTAAACCATCTTGGCTATAAGAAAGCAGTGCAGCACCATAGTATTTTTGGAATGATGAGAAAGAACGTGTATTTATTTCACTCAGCGTGCAATATGAATCATGCATTCTAAATAAAAATCATGTGTGATACCAGTGGTTTGTTAAGAAAGATTCATATGTTCAAATATATATTAACACTGTTGAATCAAATTGAATCAAACAAAGACTCTCAACATTGATTTAAAACCAAAAGCAATTAAACAAACTTCACAGCAAAACATGGAAATAACTGCAATAATCATAGCATGCTGCACCTTGCTTTTAGCCCGCTCCTTTTCATTTTCTTTCTTCTTGAACATTTCCTTGTGGTAGTCCATGATTTTACATACAGGTGGATTAGCATTTTTCTGAACCTGTAACATGAGCAAGTACTCCCAAATAAATGTCACGAGATACCAGAAGCAAATTTTAATGCTTCAAAGATTTGACTATGCAAGGGTGTATATAGCCAACGACTACTCATAAGATACCCTTATTATTAGGCATATGTTATAGTGGTGATGAAAATTGTCACTGATAGTGTCAGACACACACACTTTAGCATTTTTTTAGTAAACTAAGGGGTTGACTTCTCCCAAGTCCCAACATATATTTTTCCATACGCACAAGCTAGATATCGAACTCCCAACCTAATAGTTAAAGGACCCAAGCATCCCCCACACTCTTTAGAATTTAAACCAACTTAAAGTTAGAATTTAGAAGGATTGAAGCACATATCTACCAAAATGGGAAAACATAGGCATGCAGAAAAAGAGAAACCCAACTATACATGTATCTAAAAAAATCTCAGTTAACAGGGAAAAAGACATGAGAACTTCTATTTACCTCGACTAAATCAAGTTTAAGCTTCCTGGCACGATTCAATGCTTCAAACCTTGACACTATTGAATGTCCTGCATGAATTATACAATTAATTATTAGGAAATTCATAGCTCACATAAAACTTCGTCTAAAGTTATTTGAGTTTTAACAATTTTCCGTTATAGCATTCCTAGGATTAATAAAGCACATAAAGAGTCTAAGAGTAGAGAGCTAGCAGATACATGCAATGCAAACCAATAAGAATAAAATATAGCAAAAGTAAACAACCAAACCAAAGTTAATTAAAATGTATTGTAATAGATTTACCATCATCCACCACGAGCCTGACATATTTAGCTTTGATTTCGTCATTCAACCGTGGCCCATCGCTGCCATCCTCCTCATTCTTCTGCTTTACCTGAAACTGAAATCCAAGAAAAGCATCATCAACTGAACACCATCAAAGCCAACTCAAGCAGTAACAATTTTAACCACCAATGCCTACAGTCCACAACATCATCATACCAAAAGCCTATTTGGATTGACTCATCTGAGCTTACTTGCTAACATATAAGCACTTATGATACTGTTTGTTGGAGTTTATGAAACATGATCATAAATTGTTTTCAGCTTATTTCTATAAACTCTCGTGAATATAGTTCATAGCTTTAGCTTATATGAAAACAGTTTCAATTTATTTTAAACATGTGTGCTATAAGCCCTTAATTAAGATGTTTATTCAAAAGAGGACTCAAATATATGCTACCAAACACAAAACGAGAATAAACAACAAAAGGATGCAACCCATATGAATAAAACCAAGAAACGGATCCAATACTCGTCAAATTTCACAAATCAAAATGAAACCCATAACCAATTACACAGCAAAGGCAACAACTTTGATATAGAATTCATTCATTCAATAATTCACAATACCCAATTACTAAAAGTTGATAAATTTACCTGAACAGGTGCAGCAAAAAACCTCACGCTATTGCGAACAGTTGTGGGTCTGTCATGGAAAACCGAATGCTGATGTGGCATCACCATAGGAAGAGGTTTGAGGGTGGAATTTAAGAAAGAACCATAATAAGGAGAATGAGTGTAACATCTGCGAAATTGAAAGCACGCGAGTTTGAGCTTAGAGTTTCCGATTCGGTGCCAAAACGCCATTACCTCGACGAATCAAACGGTTGAAATTGAATTAACCGTAACTGAGGTTAATGTGTTATTGACAAAACAAAGAAAGAGAAACAGAGACAACCTCAAATTTAAAGTGTACAACGTTTTCACATCCAATAACGGATATGGGCCTCACTTGTTAAGATTCGGCCTGTGATCAAGATTCAAATCAGAAACTGTTTTTCTTTGTTTACTACAAAAGTAATTTTTCTACGACACCCCTCATTTTTGCTAATACAACTCCTATTGAGTGTTTTCATTTGCTTTTTTCAAAATATTTATGTATGGAAGTTTATTTTTGGAAGCCAATGACCTAAGGTTAAGTTTAGGCTTCTCTAAAAGGAATAAATCACTTTAGAGAATAAAGTTAATAGTATCAACTATTAATTTTTACTTTATCTCAAATTTTCAAAATAGTCAAGTAATTTAGCATTCAAATGTAAATTTTTAAAAATGTACAAATATTAATGTTTATTATATTTATATTCATAATAATTTTTATTTTTAATTTTTCTCTGGAACCTCTTCAAATAAAAAACTATTATTTATTTTTTTTTTATGGACATGGGTGATTTAAGACTATTGTTTGGTCTGGAATCACCCTTTCAAATCGTTAGCTCTTTTTATTTTATCTAAATAAATAGTTTTTACATAAATTTAATTTTTTTTTCTTCGTAATTTTGTCGTCTTAGTGCGATGTTTTTTTAATATTTTTCATTTTTATGTAGTGCTTTTTAGTTTCTCGTATCGTATTAGTGTAGTGTTCGTTTTGATCTAGATTGAAAGAGTAATTTTGATCTATTATAAATTTCAATCTATTACTTTGACTACCTAAACGTTACAAATCCGATTGCATATATATTATAGACATTTGAATTTTATTATATATGTAGGCATTTACCGTTTTATTCTATTAATTTAAATGTTGCGAGTTTGTTCGCAAATTCATCATTTTTATTTTTAGTAAATTTAAATTTATATTATATCGACTTATTCTATAATTTAAATCAAAAAATATGGTATATTTTAATAAATATAAAAATATTCATAATATTTGTTTAATTGGTCACATATATAAATATATGAAGGGAGGGTGTTTGAATGATTAGATATGAATATGAATTTTTTTTTTTTTACATTTAATATGAAAGTTATTTTGTTTTTTTACTCAAATAAGTCAAGACATTTCATTAATAATAGTAAACGAATATAATCAACAATGTAATCAAAAGTATTATGAGGTGTAAGAAATAAATAACTTTGTAGTTGTATAATTGTAACAAGGATCTTAAGCATATCGTCCACAACCATTTTGCGTTTCGTTTCAAAAACAACTTGTGAATGACCAAATAGCACTCAACTTTTGTGCAACGTTGTTCCTTAAAAGTTGTTATTCTTTAGCCTACGACATTCTCAGATCATATTTTTTTACATATAGTCAAGATTTTTTTTTTAAAGTGTGTTTAATAAAAAAAATCAGCCACATAAAATTGAAAAAATCTTTTAGGTCTATTAAGTTAGTGTATTTGATTAAATATAAATTATAATTATTAATGTTAGATTATTATAGTAAGTTATGTAAGGCCCCAACAAAAAATTCACCTTTTTTCCATAAGCTTCATGCCATAACTGCAAAACGTTGCATATGTTCCATTGATAGAACACACTATTTTGCAGGAAAAAAATCATCAAAGCCCTCAACCATCGACATTATGGACTCCAAGAGATGCCATAAGTTATCCTTTCACCAATAGTCCACATTTTTTATTGCATATTATGAACACATGACAAAGTGATTTTGAATCATTTTGACAAACACACATAAGTCGAAGAGCAATCTACCCCTTTAGACCTCAACATTGGTCGAGTAGAAAAATAGTTTCATCCAAGTGTCCACATGAAGTTCTTTATTTTTGGGAGAATTTTCATAGTCCATAAACTATTTCACTCACCCTTCACCCTCCAATATTTTCTATCAATATTTTCTATCAAGAGTGTCTACATAAACTGTTAATTTTTTAGTTTAAAAAACTATTTAAAAATCATAATTTTTGAGTTTTAGCAACTCTGACTCTCTTACTTCTTTGATTTTTTGTTTTGTCGGATTTGTTGTTTCTAGTTATAGGAACATGACTTGATTCGTTACCCCCACTATTTCTCCATTTGAATGGGAATTTATTTTCATAGAAGTCAACATCATTTGACTCTATAATCACTTTTGCATTTAGGTCATAAAACTTATACACTTTTGTTTTTTATTTCATACCCAATGAACACACATTCATAGACTCTACTGATGAGTTTAATTCGCTTGGGATCGGGGATTCTGACTTATGACATAAGTCAGACAACCCCAAGTTTGAAAATAAGACAAATTCATTTGTCTTTTCTTCACTATCTCATAAGGAAATGTTTTGTTTTTAGATTTAGGAACTCTATTCAAAACAAAACAAATAAACAATATATTTTCCGTACACCAATGAGATGCAACACTAAACATACTAGCAACAACTAGTTCAATAAGAGTTCTTTTCCTTTTTTTTTCTTCTTCAACTTTACCATTTACTTCAAGCAATTATGGCGCAGTTGTTCCATGTATAATTCCACACAATTTATAAAACTTATTTAAACAAACTAGAATCATACTTGGAACATTTTAATCTTTCTACTAAATTTATTTTCAATTTCAGTTACAAAGATTCTTAACATGTCAAATGTTTCACTTTTATTTTATATTTATAGTTAATGTCTCGTCAAGTTTATATATATCAAAGTATAATAAATTTAAATACTCAGATTCTCTAACTTCAAATTTATGTGAACTCTTTGTTATTTTAGTTTGACTACAAAAATCACATTTTTTCAAAATCATTTAATAATAACTTTGGAATTAAACCTAAGTTACTTAATTTTGAAATGAGATGTGTTCACATCACATAGTATAGCACGTCAAAAATTAAAATCACACAACATGTAAGCAAAAAAAAGACATTTTATTGATTTCAACATTCAAATAAAATGAGACATATTAAATTTCAACGTTTAATTTAAATATATCATGAGTGGCGTACCTTAATAGATGCTTTCATGAGTTATCTTCTGCATTTTACGGGAGTGCGCCTCCACGGATCTGTCATCAGTCATCTGATACTCTAGGTAGCAGCTCACAACATACTTATTCAGAGCATCTCAAACATAATAGTTATACAAATCATCAGCAAGTCCATTAAAAATATAATTTTTATCATTATTCTCTCATGGGTTAATTCTCCAACTTTGTTATCTTTTTTTGTTTGCTTGAAACTGAAACAGTTTATTGAAATCAAAGACAACATAACCAAATTCAGTAATCTCTTCGATTGACATGGCAGAAAAAAACGTCTTAAAATTGTTAATTTTTGAGTTTCAAAAATTATTTAAAAATCACAATTTATGTCACCGAATATATTATTGGGTTGAGTCACAGAACAGCTCAAATTCACTATATCGGAGTTCCATTGCACCATAGAAATTCGTTCTAGAATTACACCCTCAATATGGCGGTTAAAGTCACTCTCAAAATGGCAATTAAAGTCATTCACAATATGGTACTACGACCACTCATAACTACGGCATAATAACCGCTCTAAAAAACAAAGGGACTACGACATAACAATCACTCTAAAAACGGCTCATAAATATCGAAGGGACATAAAGAAATGGAATAAGTGAATCGAAAATTAGACGAGCACAATATAAAATGGAGAAAAGATAAAGTTGAGAAATGCATCCAACTTTTCTGTGCATTTCACAATAGTTTGAAATTTATTGCATAGTGATGGAAGCAAATTCACATATGTTTTCTAACCAATGTGAGACTTTAATATTTACGGAATTGAAAACTACTCAAAATATAAAAGTTTTCCAACATGTGACTTCAAAAAAAAATATTCCAATGTGAGACTTGAATTATAAAAAACATGTTTATTTCTACTTAAATTTACAAAAAATATTTATTTTCAATATAAAACTTCAACAAATTTTTAAATTCATACAATAACGTACTCTATCATTATTATAAGTGGTGAGGTGGAACTTAAAGAGATAGGAAAAAAATATCAAAAGCATAAACCGTATAAATATATGGTGTTTATATCAAATAATGTATCAATAAAATCTTTATCTTTAGAATAGTTACATGAAATTATTCAGAAACATAGCTTTTAATATAGATGGATAACATAAATAATTTTATATTTTTCATATGTTTCTTTAGCTGAAAATAATTTTATTTAAATCATGTGAAATGTGAATACATTTTACAAACAAATATTTAAATATTGATTTACATAGTAGTATAATTTTTTCTACTAAATCCGATCTTTGTTGGTGACATAAATAAAATTCAAATACATGCTTGACTATACGTAGTCATCACAAAGAGACTTTCTAAGGGAGGGTTTAACTAGTACTTCATTTGTCTTATTATCTTTTTCATTTTATGATGATACTTTATATTTATTTATTAAATTAAGTTGAAAAACAACTAAAGAAGGAT
>JBBPBR010000005.1:15604288-15618351 GCA_037974775.1 Cicer pinnatifidum
AAATAAAATATTATAATTTATTATTTGAAAAAAAAAAATCGTAGAATAATTTAATGTTATTTTTTAAAAAATTAATAAAATAATGCTTATTTTTTTTTAAAAATAAATAGTTGTTATATTGAAGAGAAAATTATGCTAAAACAACATGTATTTTGAAGTCATGGAATATGATGGTAAATGCCAGCTTGGATCACACCTGAAAGTAAAAACTCAGAAGACTGGCCTGACAAAATCTAGCGGTAATACTAATGGGGACAAATTCGTCATTTAAGTAAACACTGTGACAGTTTGAGTTTCTGACAGTTATATATATGTTCTATGACAAACACTAGAGTTTATTAAATTAAAAAAAAAGTAAATGTTAGTATGTGTCTTGCTAAGATAAAAAATTGTATTGAAAATTGATTTTTTTTTTAAATTATGCATTTTATTTTTTCAAAATATAATTGTTATTTATAAAATTCTTAACATATACTTTAAAATAGATGTTAGCATCATATATTAAAAAATAATCTCACAAGACCATCCTATATATCCTATCCTCTGGTGGAGTGAAACGGTTTTTACTGACCCTTGACCCTATTAACAATAGCTGGGTTGTCTCTGACTCCTCCTTTTTAACTAAATCTATTTACTTAGACTACTTGTTAAATAATTTTAAATAATATTTTGTAATACAAATAATTTTCAATTTTAGAAAAATTTAATACACTTTTTAAATTTCTTTTTTATTAAATAATAGATTTTTTAAAAATAATTATATAAAATTTTGTAATTTTTATTGATAAAAGCGAGTTGATCGATTTAACAATATCCACATACATATAAATCATTATTTAAAAATTATTTTAAAATTCTATTGAAAAATGATAATCTAAAAATATAATTTAACGATTCTCTTCCCCTTTCCGGTTGAAATTGTCATCAGATATTGATGTCGATTCGAAATAAATTAAATTTTGAGAAACTTTGTAGTTATTGTTGTCGTCTTTTAATACACTTTTAAATTTACATTAATTGAATTTTTGTTTCAATTGTAAAAATTTGTAAAATAATTAAATAATATTTTAATATTGTCAAATATCATTAATATTATAGTTCATTATATATAAAAGTGGACCATCGTAATATCTCAGCTATAAATAAAATAGAGATTACTTCTATTTTTTTAGTTTGTGCCCTTAGAAACATTTAAAAAATAAATAAAATTTGTGATTAAAAATCAAATACGCAACTTCTAAAATATTTTTTCTACATAAAAATGCTGCTAACAAATGTAACTACAAAACATGCAAAACAATTAAGTGTCTACAAATTTTCTTAAAAACTGTGTATTCAATTCTAAAATGCACAATTTTCAATATAATTTCACAATGTTTTAGTTTTATAATCACAATGTATTAAGTTAAATTATCAAAATCAGTTATATTTTAAGAGTGACATTTTGATGAATAATTTTTTCTATTATTCAATTTTTTTTTGAAAAAGACACTTATTTGTACTATTTTGATATTTAATATAAACAAAAATAGAATAAAAAAATTGATGTATATAATTTAAAATAAATATATTAATTTTATTTGATCTACTTTATTTTATATTTGACATAAAAAAATAATATTTATATATCATTAAGTTATTTTTAATATAAATAAAAAACAATAAATCAATGAAAAATATAACAATTTTATAACGTTGTATTCATTAGTTACTTGATTATTATTATCTATACCTTCAATTTATAATGAGATATAAAATTATTTTCTTCTTTTTGAATAAATTTAGTTCATGAAAAATCTTAAAAAAATTTATTCAACATTTACAAATAAATTACATTAATCTCTTTAAATAATCCTTAAATTTTTTTTCCGTTAACTATTTTTAACTTAGATAATAGTTTTGAATTTTTAATATTACTGGCTCCGACCAGTGCTTTTAACAAGAATGCCTCTACCATGGCCTGTACTCTTGTTTCTCTCTCTCTCTCTTTCTCGAGCCCCAACATTCTTTACTCACCTGCCTCTTCTCTCTCTCCCTTGTCTCCAATGCAACTGTCTAGTCAAATTATGGACTTCAGTTTTTTTTACTATCAAATTTTCTGCTAATGCCAATGGTACAGTTTTACTAAAAAATTAGTAATATTTATTTTTCTTCCATTAACCCAATAGTAATAACTCCATTTATCATTAATACTGCATTTTCTAAGTACTAACCATTATGTTATTTGCTGGTTAAACTTTGTTTGTTTGTGAGTAGTCTTGAACTTCTCAGACAGCTTAGAGATGCTTACTTGTTTGCTGTAAAACCTTGTTCATTTCTGTCTTAAAAAGTGGGATTGTTTTAACTCATTCTTGGTGAAAAAACTCTTTTTTTTTTTGTTCTTGTTGTTAAAGTTTGTTTTTTTAT
Organism: Cicer pinnatifidum; assembly: GCA_037974775.1. Classification (NCBI taxonomy): domain Eukaryota; kingdom Viridiplantae; phylum Streptophyta; class Magnoliopsida; order Fabales; family Fabaceae; genus Cicer; species Cicer pinnatifidum. Next base: position 15,606,695 of record JBBPBR010000005.1, read on the forward strand.
TTGAAACCAAGTTGAACACTTGAATGTTCCTTCTCTCTTGTCTGTCAAAGTTCCCTCCTTTTTTTGTCATAGAAAACAACAACACAAGAACCTTTCTTTCTCTATCTTCTTCTAAAGGAAAAATAAAAAACTAAACTTTGCTACAGATAAGGGTTAGTGAGGAAAACATGGGTTGTGTCGCCTCTAAACTAGAGGAGGAAGAAGAAGTTGTAGCTATCTGTAGAGAGAGGAAACGTCAGTTGAAACTAGCTGTGGAGAAAAGGTATGAACTTGCTGAAGCTCATTGCAAGTATTTTCATTCTTTGAATGCTGTAGCTGCTTCCATTAAACTTTTTGTTGCACGCCATTCTTCACCTTCTTCACCTTTCCTTATAACTTTCCCTCCTCCTGATTCTCCTACTCCTTCATCAACTGAAAATGTCATAAACAACCCTATGTTCCTTCAGCAGACACCATCAGAGACAAAACATGAATCTATTGCTTGTGATTCATGCATTGCTTCAACAACTTCAGAGTCTTCCGAGGAAGATTGTGAAGAAAAGTGTGAGGGAGAATGTGAAGGTGAGAGGGAACAGCAAAGTGAGCAGTCATGTGGTTATTACTACATGCAAATGCCTATGCACATGCCCGTGCATATGTCTATGCCACCTTCAATGCCATCTCCACAGAGAGATTTTGGTTGGGATTTCTTTTACCCTTTTGACAGTGTGAGGCAAGAAGTTATCAGTGGCTACCACAGAAACTCAGATGATGATTTGAGAGCAGTGAGGGAGGAAGAAGGGATTCCAGAGTTGGAGGAGGAAGTGGAAAGGGAAGAACTTAAGCACAAAGTTGTGGTGAGTGTTGAAGAGAAGAGTAATGAAGGTGGAGGGAAAGTTATGAATATGAGTGGTGTTGATAAGGTGAAGGTTGTGGATGTGAATACCGAAAATGTTGGGGAGAAAAAGGGGTTTGGAGTTCTTGATACACCTGCTGAAGGGAGAGAGTTGCTTGAAGCTTTGAAAGATATTGAGGACCATTTTGTTAGGGCTTATGATTCTGGTAAGGATGTTACTAAGATGTTGGAGGCTAATAGAATTCCCCTTCATTCTAATTTGGAGGAAATAAAAGGTGGGTTATATCTTCTACATTATGTACATTATTAATCTCTGAAATTTTCTGAGATTGTTCAACACTATCATGCTCAAATTGTAGTTGACTTTCATGAATTGATTCATTAAAACTTTTTCAAGTCTTTGTTAACTTGTTTTTCATTTCCAACACATTATTTTGGTTTCAATCCTTCCTTTCTTAGTAGAAAGGGTCTTTGGTAGTCCCCATAAATTAAGTAAAGTATGACCAAAGATTGATTCAGACTTTCATTGAAAGTTCTAACTCAGGTTCTCATTTGCCTATTACTGAAGCTCTTTAACTATTTGAGCTCAATCATTTGGTTCAGTTCCAGCACTGGTTCATCTTAATAACTGCAAATATTTTATTTGAGTTTTGATGTAGGTATGTATTCTTTGGGGAATCTGGTGTATGGTGAGGGTGCGTACCAGCACATGCTAAATTTTGAAAAATTGCACCAATACCGCTATTTTTCTTTTTGCATTGTGACCACTATGGATATTTTGTTTTTGCACCTTAAGCCTGTCTAACACACCTAAAATCTTAAAGTTCTCATATTTTGCACCCCTGAGCTAGGGTCCTGCATTCGCCACAATATGTGTTAACTAGGAACTCAAACAATAAGTGCATTTCTTACATGGCAATACAACCTTTTATATATGCCGACCCTATTGATTTGAGTGGTTAGACTAATTGCAACTCTGCTCGATTCATCAAAACTAGAAAAAGGAGTGCTAATCTGTTCGATGTATTATATGTGGATGTACTAGAATGGACAAACATGGCAATATTGATACTCTATGTCTAATATTGTGATATATATTATATGCATATATGCTTGAGAATTTGATTCATCTGATATCAATGCAGAAAGTTCGACCAAACTCATTAACGCAATAACATGGAAGTCCATGTCATCTAGGTCGTCATCATGCAAGAGTCTGGTGGTTCAAAATATGAAAAATTCTTCAAATTGGGTGGAATATAAGAATGATCTGTTTGATGATTACGGAGGAATGGATTCCGGAAGTCATTTATTAACCTTAGGAAGGTTATATGCATGGGAAAAGAAATTGTTTGAGGAGGTTAAGGTAGGTGACTTTTATTCTTCCTTTTGTTTGAATCCATATTTTCTGTTTTATGATGAAACTGATAAAGCGCCTATTCTCCGGAGCAGGTGAAAACAACTGAGTATATTTTCTTTCATTCATTTTAGTTGGATTTTGCCCTTTTCAAGCATGGCTTTCTTTTCTTCCTTGAGACATCTTGCTAACATTTAATAAATTCCTTGCCTTAGGCTGGAGATAGCACTCGGAAAAATTATGAGAAAAAATGTGCGCAAATGAGAAATAAGAATGTTAGAGGAGACAATGAATTAAGCATGGATATGACTAGGGCTGAATTGAAAGATCTGTATGCTGGGATCTTGGTTGCAATTCGACGTGCAGAGTCGATCTCAAAGAGAATTCAGATAATGAGAGATGAAGAATTACAGCCTCAAATTGTTGAACTATTGAAAGGGTGAGATAATATAGCATTGGATACTTCATATACTAAATAGTTTTGAGTTTCACTGATTCATTATTTTCCATTTTCCAAATGCAGCCTGACACAATCGTGGAAAATCATGTTGGAGTCGCATGAAACACAAAAGAAGATTCTTTCCGAAGTCAAATACTTCACATGTCCTGCATATGGGAAATTTTGCAATCAATCTCGTGGATTGGCAACTCTTCAGCTTGAAGCTGAGCTTCACCACTGGCGTGCATGCTTTAGAGAGTATACTGCAGCTCAAAAAGCATATGTACAAGCTCTTCACGGATGGCTAAGTAAGTTCATAGTTCCCGAAGTTGAATTCTACTCGAGAAGCAAAAATGTTGCCATGCCATTTCAAGTCAACGGGCCACCATTATTTATGATATGCAACGATTGGTTAACTTCCCTGCGAAAGTTACCTGATAAGACGGTATCACTTGCACTGAAAAGTGTTGTGAAAGACGTGAAAGCTCTTTGGATTCAGCAAAATAAAGAGCAGCAGCAGAAGAGGAAAGTAGAAAGCCTAACAAAAGAATTAGATAGAAGATATCTAGGGTCGTATAAACTGAAGACTAAGTTGCTTGAGTTGCAAGTAACAGATTATAAATCAGAAGAGGTAACAGTTCATGAAGAAGAATGCATGATGGAGAAGAGTGATCATTTGGAGACACTGAGAAGAAAACTAGAGGTAGAGAAGGAGAGGCACGACAGTTGCATGCAAGAAACGCAGCGGATGACATTGAATGGACTACAATCGGGGTTTTCTCTAGTCCTTGAATCTTTAACAGAGTTCTCTAAAGCATCACAGAAAATGTACAATGATCTTGTAACTTTCAGTGAAAATAGTGAGAAAACTGGGAACTTTTCGTATATAGAGGGTGGTTGCAATGTGGAAGATAACTGCAACAGCCACAATGGAGAATAGAATTGTACGAGTATTAGTTAGAGTGATATCTGTGCATTAGGGGTGCTTTGTGTAATTATGTTATTATTATGTGTGGTGTTATGTCAAAGCAGCTCGCTGAGACATCATCAATTTTTAAGGTATTACTAGTTTAGTTGACCAAGTGCAGACATCAATTTTTAATGTATTTTGCACTATTAGTGTTGGTATTGTTGATTGTTGTTGAGAATGTTCTGAGTTTTAGTTTTTTTTTATTTTATTTTATTTTTAATCTATTTATTTTATAGAGCTTTTTTAAAGTAATTTATAGTTTATTTATACAAGTTAAATGGAACTCCAAACTTTGTACTCGTTAATTCTTCCTCAGCTTGAGTTTGGATCCTGTACGGTAGTAGTGCTGGTTTCCAGTTTCTTTGGTGACTGAAGGAGCAATGTTTTTTTTAGTGTTACACCACCAAAAAAACATCCACTTCATTTCTTGCAACTACAATAAACATTAGAAACAGTTTCATCGAATGAGTTACATCACTATGCACTAATACACTACTATCATTAACTAGCCAACAACTAGTACTATTTAATACAGATAGACTATGACTGTAAAAGAAAACTATGAAAAATCGACAAAACAGAAGACGTTGTTTCCTTTGGAAAAAACAAAAGATATTTGATTAAAAACATAACATCAACGCTATTTAGAAATATAATAAAATTAACTTTTAATAATAAAATGTTTTTATGGGTATAAACAGATCAGGGACTACAATACTCACCAATATCCATACCTACAATTTTTAAAGATAATTAATTACATACACAGTGAATGAGTAAAAAATCTATTTATAGCAATTAATTTTTGCATTCGCCCATTGGAATTGAATCCAATATTTATAGTAATTAATTTTTACAAATTATTTATGTGGACATAACAGAAACCAGTTATCCACCGACCCCAATTTCTTGCTGTCAGAAAATCCTGAAGTTATAGTCAAACACATCGGGTCATAGAAAAATATCAAACAGCACATAATTAAAATGAGATCATGAGATCTTGACCATTTAATTTTTCAATGATTGTCATCACTTCTACAATCACTTTTGAACAAGGGAATCCATTCCTCTTAATCACACAAAAGTTGATTTTCACAATATATTAGCACTTCTTACTTATTCACAGTATATTAGTATTTTTCTTTGGGAAATCATATATACACACTCAAAAACCAAATGTTTGACAAATTTCATAGTAACATATATACAATTTTTTTAAAAGTGAATCATTTTCATCGTTAAAATTGTAAGAATGAGACAATTTAGTCTCTTACATATACAAAACAGAAATTTAGTCATTTTAAATTAAAAAATTAGTCAATTCAATCTTTTCTTTTAAAGATTGTATGCCTACTTTAATGCATCAAGAGAGTACTACAGACAATATATAAGCCTTTCATTGATTTAAGAGATAAAATATTACTTTATAAATTGAATGGTCTAAATATCTAGATCATTCCAAAAATGGTGATCAACAACTCCTTTTGAGAATCTTTTGATTTAAATACTTTTTTTTTATAATGATTTAAATACTTTTTCAACCAAACACAAGCTGTGTCGCATGTTGAAAACTGAAAAGGCCGAGGTGCAGTCTTCACAGCAGATATGTACAAGCACATAAAGCAAGAGCTAATGACCCATCGATAAGAAAAGGACAAATGCATTATCACAAAAGCTTTCGGACAAAACACCAAAATGTAGCAGGTCTAACATCTTTTATTACAGCCCTCCGATCTTGGGAGAGGGACCCTAACAAATAGGCACAAATCACTTCCATGTGAGACAGTATGTTTTAAGTTTGGAAACAAAATAAGAAACAAAGTGAAGGGTCAAAAACACCTTTTTAGTTTAAAGCATTATAAAGGAAACTATATCTCTCATGTGTTTTCTTTTTCTCTCTAAATTATCTAATAGAGAGCAAGAGTTCATGAAATGTAGTGGCAAAAATTTAACTTTGTAAATTTAATATATGGAATGAAATTCAAATCCAACAGAGATGGCTATAAAATGACTATTAATGTCACTTTAACAAATACTGGTCATGATCCTTCTCCAATTTTTCTTAAAAAAGAGACCGACCAAGACCTGTTGGACTGTTGGGATTGCAACATGCTCACTGATCCTGAACATAAAAACTGGACCTTTCCAATATAAGTTTCATGCTTCTTTCTACTTTGACAGATAAACAACTACGTTTTATTCAATTTTTGTACAATATGCACTGATTTTACATCCTAAAAATGCTCGGGGTATGATCATGTTGCATGGAAATGAAAACTTACAAGTTTCAGCTTTTGATACATACAAGATTGCCATGTTTTCCTGTCTACCTTAAGTACAGAGAAACCAAGAATAGAGAGATAATTATGATTTCAATGACAAGAGAGCAGCAGAGAAGGTATGTCCAGAAATGGGACAATTTCTTCTACTGCAACCAGAGTTCTCTACCGCTGACGCTGCCACAGGGCGAGCTATACGGTTAGAACAGTAGCCTTCTCTGTCAACCCTTGGACATGATCATGCAAATGAATAATTACAAATTTCACATTTTAATATAAGATCACCATTTTTCCCGTCTACCTTAGGTACAGAGAAACCAAGAATTGAGAGATAATTATGACTTCACTAACAACAGCAGCAGGGGAGTGTATGCCCAGAAATGGGACAATATCTACCTGCAACCAGTTCTCTACAGCTGACCCTACAACGGCGCCAGCTATGAGCCCTCCTATGGTTATAATAGTTGCCTTCCCTGCAGAAAAAGAAAAAGCAAATTGTATAAGGAGGAAAATATGAAAGGAAAGAAAAAATGTTATGCTAATCCAAAAGGATTAAGCAGAGTTTAAGAAAGAGGTAAACTATCTGAAAAGTTTCAAAAAATATCTCAATCACCCATAACTGGAAGTACCCTTGTTGGTCTTTTAACGTCGAAAGTCTGGGAGAATGTAAGAAATGAAGTCTATATAATAGGCCGGCCTTATTGTTTTGACAAAGATTGTTGTGCTCCATGTCTCTTTGCTATTATGAGTGGCTAAAAACTTGGCATTCTTGTATGATGCAAGGTCTATCTAGAAACTTTTTAGTCGAAGGCAACAACCACAAATAGAGGTTGATTCATACCACTCATTTCTTTTGAAAGCATATTTGTCTTCAAATATACAATTTCAATAAGAAGAGCGATAGCAACACACTTTTTCTAATCACTCTCTCAGTCTCTCCTATTGGTTGAAATTCAAATGTACCTCATTAATTCCTGTGGGTTCTACATATGAAATTTAACAAATAAGAGAGGGTGTGTTGTTAGCATTTTTCTTTCAACAAAGGCAAACCTCGTCGCTTTCATTTTTTCCCTCCTATTCTCCCACTCATTATGGTCATCCAAATGCTTACTTTCATTCCAAGAGACAGGTCAAAATGAATATTGCGCTCATGAGACAAAAATTTCATTGAATTGTGACGAACTGATATTAAGTGCACAATATCAATATGCATGACAAAGCTCCTTACCTAACTTAACATTCCTTTTGGTCATGAAGTACAGGGAAGCTCCAAAGCTACCAGCCAAGAGAAGTCCTGGAACATCAGCCCCGGCATAACCTGCAGAGGGCATAGAAGAACCACTAATATAGGTTAAACCCATCAGTGCACCATACACTCCAGCTTGTATACCAAAATCACTGGTGGAAGGTGACTCAATTGAAACTGGTGCATTCTTCATGGAGGATTGCATCCATTGAGGCATTGATCCCACAACCTGGGACTGGACACGCTTTACATCAGCATAACGAACACTGCTGCTCACTACTTTTCCTGCCCGCCGCTGAGTTAGGCTCTGCATAAGTAACATGTCATATGCAGCCTCGACCTACAAATGCACACCAATTCCATCAATAGAGGAACAGACTTTTTTTTGCAACGGAATAGAGGAATAGACTTCATATGTAGAATACTAAAAATGCTTAACTAGAGACTGAAAATGTTAGGTATCAATTGCATCAGGAGTAACAAAAAGCTCAAGCTTGTATCAGTTGATTGTTTGTATTATATATGAATTTGAGTTTCTATTGCAACCTTAGATAGCTGTCTTACTTTCGTCCATAAGTCTTCTTGTGAATATGGTTTGATTTCAGTAAGTTTGGTGGACTTAAAGGAATAATGAAAAGATGGCTTGAAATCTTTATTTTAGTCTTCAAATCTCTTTTTGACCATCCAAATCCTAAGACTAAATTAGAAGGACTTTTTGTTTGATCAGTGACCACAAATTACATGCAGTGAAAAAAGAATAGGGTCAGAAGCCTAAGCCTTAACAGCCTTGTAGGGACTTAATTTTAGAAATGTTTTCGGCTTAACAGCCTTTTAGTCACAAAACTGAACTTGTAAGTTCAGTTTAGTTCCCTTCCCTACAAAATTTTAGAAGAGTTTTTTATTCACCCTTGCGGTTTCCTACACAAATATTTAGAAACAGCAAACAAAATTTAAAATTTAAAATAGACACTATTCGAGTAATAGAGAAATGAAAACAGAAACTTTTATTTTTCAAAACATACGCCCTTCAATGTTATATACTTAACCAAACACTCATATAACATATACTTTAGATCGAAGACGTATCTAATATTCAACCATGTGTCACGACACTGACACGACACAAGAGAGTTGTTTAGATTCAATGATTTCAAATTTCTCATTTACTACGTCGTGTTAACGTTTCATAGCCAAACACCAACTAAAGTGGATGATAATAGATTAAGAGAAAATGTGAAATGTGGTGTCACTATAAAACTAGTTTTTTCTGACATCCAATAAGAATGAGGTAAATTTTAGTTATTTTTGAAAAATAGTTTTAGTACATGGTTACGTGGCAATATGAAATGTTAGAGTAAAACTATTTTACCCCGTTGGTGCAAATCCATTAAACCTATAGATTAATTAAGCATCTAATCTAATAAAAACATAAACCAATCATAATATAGTTATATGATAGTAACCCAATTTATGTAAAATTGACTAGATGCGTAAAAAAAAATGTAAAAATAACTAGAGGGAAAGTGATACCTGTGCAATGGTTTCCTGGTCATCCTTACAGGAAGCGACGATGGAGTTCTTGGCGCGTAGTATATCGTCGAACGAATCTCCTTCCGATACACCTAACAACTTCAGTGCGTTTTCCACCGACATCTCAAACGGCACCGAGTCATCCGCACGCGAACTCGCCTGAACCGGTCCCACGCTCCTCGTTGACGCGTGTCCCCACCGTGTTTGTAACAGTGAGGTGCGCCAGGGTTCAGTTAGGATAGGTTTTCCGAGTCGACGAACCGGTGGTGGTCTAGGGAATGATGAACCGGCTGAGATACGGTCGGGCCGGACGGGGATAGTTGCAGCCATTTGTTGTGTTGAAGAAATGTGAGGCTTGAAATGGAGTGATGACAAACAGAAAAGGGAAGAGAGAAAGAAAAAAAAAGCCAAAAAGGAATTATCGATATATCAACTAACACTAAACAGCGACTACATGCTACAACCAGTTGGTTGATTTACAACCGTTTGATGCGAAAAAAAAAAAATCTATAATCTTAAATCCAATTTTACGATAGAAAGAGTCGTACGTATATTGATCTCTCTTCCTCTACGCTACTACAATTATTACACGTCCATTATTATGAAATACTAAACTACTATTCTTTCTCACTTATCTTATTATTTGTTTTTGACAAGTATCACTTCTTTTTAAATAACTAAATTCATAATTTATATTATAATTACTAAAATATAAAATCAATCAACCAAGAACGGATCATATTCATAAATCAATAAATAAATTATTATTATGTTAAATTAAATTATCATAATTTTCTTTTATAAAATAATATGATATGAACCATCTAATATAGATGAATTTTTACTATTTTTAATAAATTTTAATAAAATATTATATTTATTGTCTATTTTTTGTTATTATAAAATTCTTATTTTAGGATTCATTTTTTACAGGTCTGTATTAAACATGTACAATCTAATATATATATATATATATATATATATATATATATATATATATATATATAATAGTATAATAATAATAATATAGTAAGTTGATTGTGGGAAGGGGACTGATATAATACTAGTACGTTGATTATGGGTTGCAGTTCTCGGTTGTCCCGTGTGAATCTGTATAAATATAAGTTAATTAATTATTTGATTTTTAATAGTTAATATTATTTATTTTATTTTTAAATAAATTTTTATTTTAAATTAATAAAATCTATATTATTTTTATTTTAATACATGCATGTTAATTATTTTATTTATGTTTTATCACTTATCTGTATTTGTTAATCATGCATGTATTTTTTTTGTTAATCACGGTGTATTATCAATATGAACAAATTTTATATTAATAATATTTATTTGATTTTATTATCTCACTAAACATTTATACTTGTTATCAATAAACAATCACTAAATCAATCTAATTAACTGTGATGTAAAATTTTGCATTAAACAAATTAATAATTAATATTATACTCTTATATGATTAGTTAAATATATGTGAATAAAATAACAATAATTCATTTAATGATTAATAATTAATTCATTTTATTGTCTAAAATTAATTGAATGCTGTCAAAAAAGATAAAATAAAAAAAAAAATTATTATATATTAAAAGTGAAACATTTTTAAATTATAACTGACTACTATTATAACTATGATTATTTAATTTATATTGTATGATGAGTATAATATGATATTTGCAGTAAAAATATTTTAACTAATTTATTATTAAAATGTTTTTAAAACTTATAAAAAGTTGTAAGAGGTTATTTCAAAACTTTATTCATTTTCTATATTTAACTACCCTCATTTATTTTAAAAACTATCCTATTTTTTATTTATTTAGAGATTAAGTGATTCCAATGCTATATCTTTTGTCATGTATTTTTTTTAGTTTCTAATTTTTTTTTTCAGTTGTAGTTTTTTATATTGATTATTATATTATTTAGGTTTTCCAAACTTGACAATGAACCGACGAGGTATTTTATTTATCACGTGAAACCTGGCAGATGAAATAGATCCATTTTCATTTGATTTTCCGAATCTAGAAGAAAAATAATACACATACTGTACAAAATTTTTATTTTATTATTTTTAACGGTTAGTTTCAATAATTAATATGATTAATATTTTAATAATATTAAATTGATTTTTATTTTGTAGAAAAACATTGAAATCGAATTTAAAATTTTAATATTATTTATTTTATGACTCTTACACACCACCCATCAAATAAAATATTATATTTCTAATTATAATTTTAGTTGAGAGTTGAAAAATTTAAATAATAATAATAACAATAACAATCGAGTCAATTCACATCTCTAATGATAATATTATTAATTTAATATTTTTGTTGACGAGAATAATAATACGTTTTTTAATAAATAATAATAACTAATTCCATTTTTTTTGGACAATACATTTAAAATAAAAGTAATTTTCCAATTTTGTTTTGATAATATTTTAATTATTTTTGGTCCATTAGATCCGTTTTCCTCACCCACTGTGTCTCGTACACGTTCCCCTTCTGCTTCAGATCAAAAAAATCGAAAACCAAAGGTACATCTTTCTCTCTTCGTCGGATCCGTTTTCCGATTCTCAACTCCTTTCGCTTTTATCTCAATATCATCATCGAAGTCTTCATTTCTCGATCTCATTGTTTCTCGTGTTTTTCCTAAATCTCAATAAAAAACTTGAGTCGTGTAAGTATGAAACTAGTTCATAATTCGATCTCTTACCTACTGTAATTTGGCTATAGCACCATCGATTTTTAAGATTATTGTTGTCGCTGTTGTTTCTTAACCTTTTTTTTATTCTATTTCGATTTTTTGAAGTTCAGTAGCGGTTGGATTAGAATTCGATCAAGCCAGATTTTCATTTTTACGCAAAAATTAAGTGCAATTTGGATGGTTTAAGTTAGATTATACATGAACCGCTTTTTTTTTTTTTTTTTTGCCGAGTTTTTTGTTAGAGTGTGCCTATGATTCTGAAGCAGTTCTCTTG
>JBBPBR010000005.1:15618499-15628923 GCA_037974775.1 Cicer pinnatifidum
TTGAAGTTCAGTAGCGGTTGGATTAGAATTCGATCAAGCCAGATTTTCATTTTTACGCAAAAATTAAGTGCAATTTGGATGGTTTAAGTTAGATTATACATGAACCGCTTTTTTTTTTTTTTTTTTGCCGAGTTTTTTGTTAGAGTGTGCCTATGATTCTGAAGCAGTTCTCTTGTAATTTGTGCTTCACTACGTTATTATTTGATTTTAGTATATTTGAGAAAGTGGTATAACGTGAGTTTGGATTCACTGTGGAGACTGTCAGATTTGATTTTGACTTATTCAAGTGCGATTTTAATTTTAACATTAAGTGATGAAAATTAGCTTTAGTGATCTAAGAACGGATACTAGCATGACACTAGATGAGATACGACATTGACACTGGTAGTAATTTGATAAATGAGTTAATTGAATATAATCAATGTGTCAGTGTTGTATCGGTGTAGGACACTTAGACATACCTTCAAATATAAGTGTAGGTACAGCTTAAAAAATTTAAACTAAGTTAATCAAAATATTTTTATCAAATATATTGTGTTTGAAATCATGTTTTTCAAATGTTCAATCTAAGTATCTAACTCAAACACTCAGTAATAGAAACTTCGAATTTACTTTGATCATATTTGAAGAACTACTTTATGATTAAGAATATATTCTTTGTGATTTTTGTATTGATTTTTTGTCTTTTATTATTTGTTGTTCGCTTTGTCTTAATTATTGGGGAAATCTGTTCTGCTTTTGTTGTGCTTCTCATTTGTGTTTTTGATTTTGCATGTATTGACTCTCGTACACTCTTTTGTCTGATTTTTTGAAGTTATAAGATGGGTGTGGCTCAGAACATTGACATAGATGACGGTACCTTGGAGATAGGAATGGGTATGTGACTTGTCGGTTTGCCTGTCTTGTTAATTTTCAACTGCAATCTGATACACTGTGGGTGTGTATACACCCGCCTTTGATAAATCAATAAAAAGATATTTAATGCTTGCTATTGTGCATAAAAGACAAATTTTGCGAGCAAGACTGCTGGATTTATCAATCTGCCTCGATAATTATGGTAATCATTCTGTTATTTAGTTTCACCCTAAATTTTATGTGTCTGTTCATTAATGTGGCAGAATACAGGACTGTATCCGGAGTTGCCGGACCGTTGGTCATTCTTGAGAAAGTTAAGGTAACAAAATTCTTATTTTGAATGTTTTGATATTTTGATTTTTTGTCAGTGTGAATGATTGGTGTATGGTATGACTAAATTTTAATTTGGTCACTGCATTAGGGACCTAAATATCAAGAGATTGTCAATATTCGTTTAGGAGATGGAACTACCCGGCGTGGACAAGTTCTCGAGGTTGATGGCGAAAAGGCCGTTGTTCAGGTGTGAGCCTATAGCATACATAACCACTGTCTGTACTTGCCTCTTATCTTCGAATTATTTTAGATTTATGTGTTTGTTTTTAATCCATAACCGAAATGTTTTGAGCTTGTAAGTCGTACTCTTTGTTGATATACCTCCGTCGTTGTTGTGTAACTGTTTTTTTAAATAGCGTACATGATTTTTACTGTCTAGCTTTACTACTCTGGTAGGAGCCTTAATAGCATTTTATAGTTTATTGACTTTTTTAAACTATTGGTCAGGTATTTGAAGGTACATCTGGAATCGACAATAAATTTACCACCGTGCAGTTTACTGGAGAGGTACAAGCTCTTGGTTATTACAATTCTCTCACTTTATGTTCATAAGTACATGTTTAATAATGAATGCAAATTTTATTAATTATCCCCCTTAAAAATGTATGATGTTTGGTGTCTTGTCTCAATGAAATTTTGATTCTGCAAGACCTAAATAATGTATTGACAGTTATTTTGGGAGTTATATTTTCCTTTGTCAATAGAAAACACATATTTGACCCAATGATTAGCTAGTCTTTAAACTGCCATGACTAAGTTGTCTCGGCAAATGATAAATAAGTGAAATCCAATTATAACTATCTTATATATGCTTGCCAAAACTGTGGTTTTCCCCATTCAGACAAGGGCAAGATGACTAACCATTAAATTCTACTTAGAAAATAGAGGACGAATTGCGTGCAATTGAAATTATAGTATTATTCACAAGGCTTACTACTGATTACTATTTTATTAATTTGTTCTGGAGGGGCAGTTCCTCAGGTGATTAACTTCACACTACTTAGCCCATTCTCAGTTTCTGCAATTTAGCCGAATATTGATTATTGAATTGAATTAAAAAGTCTTGCTTTAATTTGTTTTGTTTAGCATTCTATAGCATTGCTTTTATTGTAGCAGAATCAGTTCGTTCCACCTTTGACTTTCTCTGTTCCTTTCTTGTTTGTATCCACAGGTGTTAAAAACTCCTGTGTCACTGGACATGCTTGGGCGCATATTTAACGGTTCTGGAAAACCAATTGATAATGGTCCACCAATTTTACCCGAGGCTTACTTGGATATATCAGGTATTTAACTTCTGCTTTGTTCTACTTCTGCATGTTTGTTGATTTCTGATTATTTTTTCTTCTAATATCTTGCTGATTATTCAGGGAGTTCCATCAACCCTAGTGAGAGGACCTATCCTGAGGAGATGATACAGACAGGAATATCTACAATTGACGTCATGAATTCTATTGCTAGAGGTCAAAAGATTCCCCTATTCTCAGCTGCTGGTCTCCCCCATAATGAAATTGCTGCACAGATATGTCGTCAGGCTGGCTTAGTCAAGCGATTAGAGAAGTCTGAAAATCTTCTTGAGGTATAGCTAACTTACTAAAGTGCACTTCATCAAATATGTTAAATGCACGTGAATTATTACTTATGAAAATTCATTATGATTTGTGTTGCATTTGTATTTTCCTTATTAATGATTTTGTGATGATGGATATAGGAAAATAAATATTATAAGATAGGAAAGGGGGAATTCAAAAGGGGATAAGGTATTATCCAATAGAAGTATTATAAGATAGGAAAGGGTGAATTCAGAAGGCTAAGGTATTGTCCAATACAAGTATTATAAGATAGGAAAGGGGGAATTCAGAAGGCTAAGGTATTGTCCAATAGAAGTATTATAAGATAGGAAAGGGGGAATTCAAAAGGCTAAGGTATTCTCCGGTAGAAGTGACAATGGTGAAGGAAGATTAAAAGTAAAATCACCTATATAAAAGTAGTCAAACTAAAAAACAAACAGAGTTCAAGGTGAAAACAGAGAACATACTCGAATTAATTTTTCTTTATTAACATAACACCCATTATTCTTGATGACATATTAGTCATTAGCATTTTTCTTCCAACAACTCTTATGATGAAATTGACGTGAACAATTTGAAAGATTGGATCCTCACTTGTTTTATTGCTTACAGATATACTGCTTCTCACTGCCTTTAATTAAGAAGGCTATTTTTGCTTAGTCATTTACTTCGACTTATTACTTCTATACTTAATATAAGACGAGTAAGGTGGTTTTCTTACAAAACTTTTTTTAATTGTTTTATGCAGGGTGGAGAAGAGGACAATTTTGCCATTGTTTTTGCTGCTATGGGAGTTAACATGGAGACTGCACAGTTTTTTAAGCGTGACTTTGAGGAGAATGGCTCGATGGAGAGAGTGACCCTTTTCCTTAATTTGGTAATCTTTAAAATCAGTATGCACATGCTATTTTATTCCCCTTAATCTGGCAATTTTGGTTTCTTTATTTTCCTTTCAGTATTTATGCATGTGTGTGTAGTTTACAAGTTAAAGAAAATAATGGCTCTTCTATTGTTATTGTCTCATAAATTCATAATACATGCTTGGAACTAACTTACAGTATAGTCTTTTGTTTGATTGTTCATTTTTCTTTGGGGATTGTGGAACAAAAAGTTATTGCATATTGTTCTCTTTATTTAAATCTAACATATCAATCTAAAGATATATATAGTGGTGATATGTCAATGATTATTGTATAACTAGTTTCTTGCATGTTAACTAAAACCAAACACATGTAAATTTCACAGAAATATGTAAGATTTTTTGAAATGTACTGGCTGGTTGAGATTTAACTTTTAAATGATAATTTAGTATGGTAGTTTTTGTTATAAAATTATGTTGGAATTCAAACCTTTTTCATGGATCAACATATTGTCTGAGGAACACAGTGTGATACATTTGAGTATCACCTTTTTTCCCTCATTAAAATAAAATTCAAATGAAATATCTTATGATAATTTTGAAATTTTTATTTCTTACTTGTACGAAGGAGCTGATTCTAACATGTCTGTTCAATTTCTATTGTGATTTATTGCAGGCAAATGATCCTACAATTGAGCGTATTATCACTCCTCGTATTGCTCTTACTACTGCTGAATATTTGGCTTATGAATGTGGCAAGCATGTTCTCGTGATACTAACAGATATGAGTTCTTATGCCGATGCTCTTCGTGAGGTAATGTACTTTCAACCATGAATTATTATGAAAAAAAGAGAAGAGAGAAACCTTTTACTGTTTTTACCATTCTCCTGTAATTTTCTTGTTTTGAGGCTTAAGTGATGATTAAATTTTGATAATTTTTAAGTATTTTGGTTGTAGAATAAAAAATTTACTTTTTTCTCAAATAATTTACACGGCACAAGCAATTTATCACTCCTTGTTGTTGATCCTACAGGTATCTGCTGCCCGAGAAGAGGTTCCAGGAAGACGTGGTTATCCCGGTTATATGTATACAGATCTTGCAACAATTTATGAGCGTGCCGGAAGAATTGAGGGACGTAAAGGCTCTATTACCCAAATTCCAATTCTAACTATGCCAAATGATGGTAATGAAATACAGTGGAGCTTCTATTTTGGACAAAATGTTCTTAAATCTCAATGCTGAATGATCAAACTTTTTGTACTTCTGTATAGATATTACACATCCAACTCCTGACCTTACCGGATATATCACTGAGGGGCAGATATACATTGATAGGCAGTTGCATAATAGACAGGTGGGTTATGTTGAAGCTATCAGTTGTAGTTAATACCATACACCATGTTGGATTAGTTACTGGCTTAATTAGAGTTTGGTGCAGAATGCATGCTAAGGTTTACTTTAATTTAATTTGATTTGAAAAAAGCAGTCAAATGTTGGTTTGTTATGTAATGGAATTTAATATGCTCTCTGAGAAGTTTGGTCAGTTTGTCAACTTTTTGTCCTCTTTCTCTACTTGACTTTTGTAACAAATAGTTTGAAATGTTTTGGTTTTAATTTTCATGGACACATCAAGGTTGAATGCCATGAAATATATGGCCCCTGATAAATTGGTATACAATCAGTCAAAGTGATCTGGTAAATATTCTAAACATTAATTTATTTATTTTTTTCTTTTCGAGCAGATATACCCACCAATCAATGTCCTCCCATCACTATCTCGGTTGATGAAGGTAAGGTTAATCTTGTTTGATATCAAGGTTCTGTCAAGTGGTAAATATTGTGTTTCTTAATCAAAAGGCAGATGGTTCACACTCTAATGATATATCATTTGGTCACCACTGCAGAGTGCTATTGGGGAGGGAATGACTAGAAGGGATCACGCTGATGTGTCTAACCAGGTATGTTGTTGTTTGTTCATTGTGTAGCCTTTTTTAAAAATAAATTGTTAATGATTAATTGTAAGCTATCTTATTGGTGTTATTTTGTTTCTTTTCAGCTCTATGCAAATTATGCCATTGGAAAGGATGTCCAAGCAATGAAAGCTGTTGTTGGAGAAGAAGCACTTTCATCTGAAGACTTGGTATCTACTAATTTTCTCTCTAGGGATAATTTGTTCGATCAAGTGAAATTGTCCTTCAAGTGGTATTAATGAAACTTATTTTCCCCCATTTTATTTACAGTTGTATCTGGAATTTCTGGACAAGTTTGAGAGGAAGTTTGTCGCCCAGGGAGCCTATGACACCCGCAATATATTCCAGTCTCTAGATCTTGCATGGACTTTACTTCGGATTTTCCCTCGTGAGCTTCTTCATCGTATACCAGCCAAGACTCTTGACCAGTATTACAACCGGGATGCTGGTAATTGATGATCAAATAAGTTCACATACCACCTTAGTCTGCTGCTCAGTCAGCACCTAGTGTCACGGGCAATCGATTTGTTTATTTGCTTTCTTGCCTAAGTCCACATTTCTTCTATTCAGCAAAAATATAATAAAGGTAAATCTGTTTTGAGTGCCTCATGTTCCAAGCCTGTTCAGTTAATCCGAAAGAAGACCTTATAATATTGTGATTCCTATGCCATTTTTTACTTTTGGTTGGGTAAAATATTGTGTTGCACAGTTCGGGATGGTTGGACTTTGTGGGCTGCTGCTTTTCCGGTGTATGTTTGCTTGTTTCACAATCTTATTCATTTTGTAATTTCATTACTTAGGATATTTGTAATCAGGATAGTTGTCAGTTAGACACTTCCTTGATGTATTTATCTGTTTTATTCTATTTATTAATAATTGAAACAAGCTTTTTAGGCTGGTGAATCCAGCAACACTGGCTTTTGTCGCTATCATTGTAGGACCAAGCTCCACATAGTAATATCCCGTATCAATGATTATTTCCCTTGCACGGTGCTTCAGTGCTTGATTGCTGGGTAAATACAGTTAGTTCAGTAAGCACGCCTGACCAAATTATTGGAGTCGTTCATGATGGTGTGTCTAATTGTGATGATCCATCTGCAAGCGAGCTTGATTGAGACCTTGCTTTGGCAGACTTGACTGTCCACAAATCCTACCTTTTGATAAATCAAAGCCAAAATATAGGGGGGGAAAATAGACGACACTTGATGGAAATAAAAATAATGTAAGAGGAAGTATCTAAAACTACGATTTCAGATCTTAAAAGCAAGATTTTTTATTTTATTTTGAAGGCAGGATATCCTTTGCAAACATAAATTACTAACAAGCCTTGAGCTAAAATCTTGAGAACCAAGAAAGAGAACTCATAGTCTCAACCAATATCAGGTTGTAATTTTAATTTTTTTTATAGCTTCTTCTCTCATTTCCGTATGTTTTCAAAAGTCTTTAAAAATATACTTTTAGATTAATCAATTTAAAGATGTCAATTGGATCAAAATACACATTGAAATTGACAAATTCGGAGAGTATCGAGGGTTGGAGAATAAATTATTTTTTTCTTCTCTCATATTTGTTGGTGCTTTACTATCATTCTGAGCTGTTATTAGCTCAACTTATAGAAACATCTATTGTAATTGGGCCACTTTAAATAAATTTGAATGAATACGAGTTGAGGAAAATGAATTGATACTGACATTTTAAATGATAAAAAAGTTTTTTAATACACTATTTTTCTTTTATTTTTTTTTTCTTTCTTTCAAATGACTTATATTAATAATTAATGGTCTTAGTATTTTGTTGACGATGGGATCAAACTCCTGATCTTCTTATCGCTCTACTCTGTAACACTTCATCCAAGTCACCAAATCAACCATATATCACTATCAATAAAATAATGACTCTTTTAGTTTATTCTATAAGGGGTATTTTAGTCTATTGTGTGGTTGGTATAGTTATCTTATTATGTGTATACATATATAAACATTGTATAGTCACATTATTAGAAATCAATTAATGAAGATAAATGTTTGTTTTATTTTGTTATTTAATTTCTCCCTATTCTTCCCCCTTTCTTATTTTACAACCCTAATTTCCATAGTTTCATAGTCTTGATAGA
Organism: Cicer pinnatifidum; assembly: GCA_037974775.1. Taxonomy (NCBI): domain Eukaryota; kingdom Viridiplantae; phylum Streptophyta; class Magnoliopsida; order Fabales; family Fabaceae; genus Cicer; species Cicer pinnatifidum. The sequence continues at coordinate 15,626,200 of JBBPBR010000005.1, forward strand.
AAAATATCATACTATCAATTTGATGCTTTCATTGAGAATTGTTCAGAGAAAATGCTACATATAAATTGTATTAAGGTACTCCGTCGTAAGTGGACGAAGTTGCCAAAAATAGAAAAGATTATCATCAGGTCAATGTTGATAGAATGAAAATCGTCGTAGACATCAACTCTTAAAAAATATAACAATATTAAGAATTTTGCATTGAGTAGAACAAAATGCTCAATGTGACACTTAGGTCGTGAAATTCTCCCATCTAATAATTTGATTTTGAGATAGACTTTCCTCCCAGTATTAATTCCCAACACATTTTTAATTCAATTTATCTAGCAAATTTTGTGCTTCATGGACATGGCTTTAGTTACGATTATTTTACTAGTAAACACATCAATTTAAGTGACTCACATTTAGAGATATAGTCACATCACTCATCCTTCTTTTCAAAACTTTTAAATTGGAGATATATATTTGGAGTTATTAGTCATTTACCTCATGTACCTACTATTTTTGCTCATAGACGAGCAAAACAAAGGTGAACTACATTCATATGGGATTTTTTTTTCTTTCGTGCCGTGCAAACCAAATAAAAAGTAGACATAAGGAAAGTTAAGAGACATGTATATTTGTGTTTTTCTTTTGTTTTTGCTATTTTGTAATAATTTGAGTTTTCTTTAGCTTAAAGGTTCAAAACTTTACGTTATGAAGTATGTTGGGACCAATCTTTAAAAATAGTAGGATTTTGAGTTTGATAATGTTCTATTGTTGATTTGTTAAAATTTTAAAAATGAACTAGAAGAAATAACTTTAGGGATCTATAACATTTTATATTTAAGATATTAGAATCAGGAAAGTAAATTAAATAAATTTTCTTCCTTAAAACTCATCATGACAATGACTTATCTTGAAGATAGAGAGCAAGACATTTAAATTTTCTTGCATACTAATACTTGATGATGTAACATGTGTATTTTATTATTCAAAGTGTGAATTTCAATTTTGATTATGGTTTGGTGTTTTGATAATAATTTTAAGTGTATTCATCTTTTTCGAATGGTTTTTGTTTGAGATTGAAACTATACTCATTTCTCAATGTTTTAAGCACAAACTTTAATGAAGTTGAAGAAGTGTTATACCTTAAATAAGACCACAAGTCAACAAACAATAAGTTGTCCAATTTTGAACACCATAGACCTGTCTATGTGCATTATGTATCAAATGACTTATTATTTGTAAACTTAAATGAATCAAGTACATATTAAATAAATTTTAAAACAAAATTTTGTCTGAAAAAGAATTGAGTTGTGAGCCTCATGTTTATGGGGAGGACAAATTTTATATTTTTGTATATTGAATGTTGGGTTTTAATTCTTTAGAGTTTTATTTTACTTTGAATTGAGATCCAAGAGCAGAGGCTTATGGACTCTTCCGATAGGTAACACTTGAAGATGTGTGGAATTATCCACTCGGTCACTCTTGAAGATTTAAGGACTCCTCCACTCGTTCATGCTTGAAGATGTGAATAATCCAATATGAGAAGGCTTGTAGACTATTCCACTATGTCAAATGTGTGAAATTCTCCATTCATCACACTTGAAGACTTATGGACTCCTCCACTCAACCACACTTGAAGATTTGAAGAATCCAAAAGCAGAAGACTTGTAGACTCTTCTACCTGGATATGCTTTGGGAGGGGAATAAGCAAAAATGGGGTTTATACAACAAGCAAAATGCTTATGCCCTAAAAAGTTTGCCACTTTGTCGACTGAACAAATTATCCGAAACAAGAAAGAGCAACGACGGTCCAATATATTTGGATTGAACTCATTACAATCTAAGTAAATGCAACCTAGTACATAGAAACATATGATATTCAACTTATACAACTCATATCTATACGAGTGATATACTGACATTCGTACATCCAATTACCCAAAATAGGTGGTGCATCACTGCACCTAGTTAGTCCTAAGACAGGGTGAAACGATTGGACAAACTATTCAAAACAAGGAGGAACAACGACAATCCAATGTAGTGTTTGAATTGAACCCATTACATTCTAAGTGAATGCAATCCAGTACATAGAAAAACGTGATATTCAGCTTATACAATTCATCTTTGTACCGGTGATTTAGTGACATTCGTACATCCAGTTACCCAAAATAGGTGGTGCGTCACCACACCTAGTTAGTCTTAAGACAAGGTGAAGCGGTTGTGCATCTGTACGATAGACAGATGGCACGTTTGTGCACCTAGTAAGACCTAAATCTCCTAAGGCACCAGAGGGACTTGAGGTTGAGTAAACAGGTCTGGACTAAGAGACTAATTTCTCATGAATATTCACCTATAAAAGGAGAAGATACAACTAGGATAAATGATCTTTGAATATTTTTGAACAATGTATTATTCTATCGTAATGTTTTGATATCATTGTATTTCTTGTTAACACAGGTGAACAATTATAATAAAAATAATTATAATTTTTTCACGTTGTTTGTTTGAAAATGAGTCACTAAAGAAATTGGTGGAACATATATAATCATACATTTGATAAATGTTTGTCATTAATCAAAATTGATAATTTTTTTAATATCTTCTTAATAAAAATGATTATAATTATAACACACTAAGTATAATTTATTATATTGAGTAAAAAAAATATAATTTATTATAAAAGCTGTACACATTATTAATTTTTGTTTTATTATATAGGACTAAAATCATTTTTTT
>JBBPBR010000005.1:15629163-15650935 GCA_037974775.1 Cicer pinnatifidum
AAAGAAATAATATCTGAAAAATATATAATTATATATAAAAGATATATCGTTTGATTAAAAGATAAATATTAAAAACATAAGTATTAAAAAAAATTTAATATTATTTGAATTTTATTGTCAATTCAAATTAATTTGATTAAATTTTAATAAAAAATGACGATTTTATAAATTTTAAATGACATGACATATTTTCATTAAATGTATTATTAATTAAATTATAAATATATATTTTTTAAAAAAAATTAAAAGTTAAATTTATACATACTTTATTTTAAAATACTTTTAATTTTTTTAATTAAAAATAAAAAATAAAATCAAAATTATCGATTTTAAGGATTTAACTATTCTACGCTGTATATTAAGCGAAGATGGCATAACATAATTTGAATTACGGTAAATTTATAATCAACTCTTTTTCTCTGTCTTATACTTTCGCCGCAAACAAACACAATGGACGCATTCGTCGATCACTATACGGTGCTAGGGTTACCTTCCGGCGAAGAAGCTGCTAACCTAACCGATAAAGACATCAACAAGGCTTACAAATTCAAGGCTCTTGAACTCCACCCCGACAAAAGACCCGACGACCCCAACGCCGCCTCCAATTTCCAACAACTTCGTACCTCCTACGACATCCTTAAAGATGAAAAGGCTCGAAAGTTATTCGACGACCTTCTCCGCGTTAAGCGCGATAACCAGCGCCGTCAATCTCAGCGCGACGGAAAACGCCGCAAAATGGTTTCCGATCTCGAAAAGAGAGAGCGCGAAGCTTTTTCCGTCGATCCTGCTGCCAAGGGGAAGGAAGAGGAGGAGAGGATTTCGAAACAGTTAAAGGATGAGATTGCGAGGATTCGTGCTATGCACGCTAAGAAAGTGGTGCCGGATTTCGGTGGAAAGAAAGAGAGCGTTGGTTCCGACGGTGGCGGCGGTGGAGTTGATCAAGAGAAGGTTTTGAAAGTTTCGTGGGAGAAGGTTGGTGAAGATTATTCAGCGGATAAGTTGAGGGAATTGTTTTCAAAGTTTGGTGAAGTTGAAGATGTTGTTATCAAAGGGAGTAAGAAAAAGGGTTCTGCACTTGTTGTTATGGCAACTAAACAAGGAGCTGTAAGTTTCTTATTTATTTATATATAAACTTTGAATTTTTGTAATTAAAAGGTTTGGTACCTAAATTGATTTTGGTTGAATTAGTTTTTAAAATTGATTTTAGGTATATTGTGTTTAAAGGTAAAATGATGTATGTTTGGATACATGAAGTGAAAGTGAAGTGAGTTGAACGAAAAACTCAAGTGTAAAAAATGTTTAGAAGAAAACAAACAAATTCTATTTTCAAATTAGAATCAAGTGTCATTGCGATTTTGACAAAAACTACCTTTTGGAGCTTCAATAAAATAACTATGTCGCCGTGGTTCTGTCAAAAGTCACCATCAATCCAAAATGTACTTAGAGGATGAAGAATCATTTAAAAAGTTGATGGCTTTTTGAAACTTCAAGTTTTGTTGGAGTTTCTAATGGTGTTGACTTTGATTGATTTTTATCAATTTATGTAGCTAATCAAAGGCTTTGTTGTTGTTATTGTTATTTGTATTTGATCGATTGTTGTATTTTGGATGTGTGATATGCTGATTTGTGATTGTGGGTTTTTCTAGCTTGCTACAACTGGAAGTGTGATTGGTCATCTTGCTAATCCATTGTTGGTTTTACCTCTTAAACCGGCAATGGCGGCAGATTCTTCAAGTGCTCCAAAGTCTGTGGAACCTGATAGGCTTAATAAACTAGTTGGGGCTGGTTATCAAGCTTTTGAGGATTCTGTTCTTATGAAACTGCAAAAGGTCAGCCATTTACTTATGCACTTTTCCCGGACATTATTTCCCGTGTTTGAGTTTACAAATTATTGTATTGAACTTAAGTTTGATGACCACTGGTGTTTAGCACCAATGGTTGGTGCAGAATATGTTTGAGTGATGTAAATCCCAAGGTACTGAGTTTGATTCCTACTCATAAAAAAACTTAAGTTTGATGCCAGTTATCTTACATCATTTATGTTGGGTAGCATCCAGATTTAAATTACAGGATTGGTCATAAGTGGTCAATGTGAATAATCAAACATTTATGTTGAGTAGCATCCAGATTTAAATTACGGTATTGGTCATAAGTGGTGAATGTGAATAATCAGGTTTTGATATACTTTTTTTAAAATCTACAATTGAAAGTGTGATATTTTTATTGTTGCCCATATACTTGGCATTAAAGGGCATATCCTGTACTTGGATATCAGCTTCATATTTTAGATACTGTAGTTGAAGCCAGTGGAATTTGGGTGTTTTGCTTTTATATTATTAAAAATATCATAATAATTGAAGTAATGGTAATAAGACAACTTCATCTGTTATTCATTGCAATTGATAGTTTTCTGGTTATATAGAATATTTATTCTAGTATTTATGCTATTCAATAATAATCTCTAGTGAAGATGACAAAATTGAGCCCTGTCAACAAATAAACTGGACAGCATGATCTATACCTGGGCAGTACACCATTATCTTTTTCTTTCTGTTCTAGTTATCTGTCTATCAGACGTTATCTTAGGGTTATATTAGGAACCAATTCTGAGTGAATCTCTTTCAATTTTGATGAATAAAAGTAAAATGCTTCTCTGTACATTCTGTGTTCCAGTGCCTTATAATAGTAATACTGCGACCTCTGTCATTTATATCTTACCTGCTTTCTTGGCTTGTTTCTAATGCAGGCTGCAGCAAAACAAAGATGATGGTAAAAGATGGCAAACACTATTATTGATTATATGGAATGGTTATCCCTGAATCTTAATTCTTAGGTACTTGAACTACTGTTGTTGTCATCAATGATGCATAATCAGTGATTTGTCACCCTGGATCTTTGTATCTAGTTTTACTTCATGTGGAATAGTATTAGTATATTAGATAACGTATGTTTTTCTTTTTGAAATGGAGAGAACCTATGGTTGTATTGTATTATGTCATATAAAATATATCTTGTGGCTGCTATTGTTGTTAGGGTATTATTATTATTTTGCATTCCATGTTTGACAAGTGTTTTTCCTGGTTTGAATAGCATGCATAGAATAACTAACTAACTTCAACATCTTTATCTCCTTTTCATTTTAAATTAAGGGGAAGGTAAGTGGCGAGATTGCGAGGATTATATCTCCTAAAACAGACTGTGTCTTGCCTTTTTTATATTTGTTATACATAACAGAAAAGAGGGTTTGACAAGCAATATATATTATAAGTACAAATCATTGACCGGTTTGTTGTACTTGGTTGATTCTCAGGGGTCTGAAACTTGTGGTGATATGATTCAAGGAAGCATTCTTTTGATGAAAACCATAAACTGGAAGTTGAAGGAGGTGTGCGGTTTTAGTGCAGCCTTGTCTGCAAAAAGAGAAAACAAATGGTAGCAGATGGAAAGTCAGAGACCAATGGTTCCTATGATTGCATAAAAATTTGAATGTTAGTGTCAATATACAAGTCACGTGCTCTGACTCAGCTTGGAATTCCTTCTGCTATCTGTATACAACACTAAAATGGGAGTCCAACACACTTAGTAGATCAAGTCTAATTAATAACCTTTTGGGAAATTTGAGAGATCCATCAAAGCTTACTCAGAACCCAATGGACGAAATCAGGCAGACTTGGAATTGTTTGCAAGCACAATAAAGGGTTATATGCGGTCAAGTATCCAAACTGGAGAATAATCATGTTGAGTGATTGTTTTAACTTTGCTGTATGCTTATTGATTTGTGCTATATTATTAATTGATTGTGCACGTGCCAAATAGTCTGCGAAGAGTGAAAGATATATATAGCTAAAAGGTTACACAAACCAGTAAAAGGGAGAATGTATTGATCAAAGTGCACAAACAGTTAAACTTCATTCGACCTATGTATCTAAGAGAGTATGGGACCTCTGGAGTTTGGGTAGGTCTTCTTTCCTGAGAGATGATATTGACATGTAACCAGAAACGGACATTGTAATCCTTGTCTAAAGTCTTGATGAAAGAGAACTTGACAATTGTTAATCCACTGAAAGTCTAGTCCATCAACGTGGAAAGCATTATTATCTATTAAAAACTAGTATGTAGAAATGGTTTTGGAATTCTTAATAAGAATAGCTTCTGAATGAATTCAGTATAATAATTTTATTACTTTCCATAGATATTTTGACTGTTCAGTTCCAATTTAATTTGCGCGTCATGACAAGTGGTCATAGTGTTACGATGTTTTTTGATCGATGTTTTTTGATTGTTGTCTTGACCTTGTTAGGAAGGTGTACACCGCGCTGATTTATCAGGAGTTGTTTACTCTTAGATTAGTTGCTATGTAAGTTTTTATTTTTATTTTTTTCTGAGCTCGGAGCCTCTTGAATTCGAAAAATAAAACTGTAACGAGTACCACCAACATGGTATGACACAAGTGGTTATGTTTAAATGTTTCAACCATTTGACGGAGAATTTGATAATTTGATTATTGTCCAATGCTTAAGAAAAAAAAATATGTTACAAAAAATCAAATTTTTAAATGAATTTCGTACATATCACCGGGATTATGTTCAAATATCCTTGAAAAGAAAAAAATAATGAAATAAGATTCCAAAAACATTGGTATGTAATACATGGATGATGAGTGATTATTGATTGATTAAAATGAAAGAGTAATAATAATGTAAGATGAGAATATGATTTTTGAATAATTATTAGCTTTATTTTGAGTAAAAAATCATAAGATTAGATATTTTTGTTATTTATATTGAATTTTGTGAAACAGGCCAACGAAGCAAAAAGGGCTAAACCTAAAGAGAAACCGAAGGCGTGAACAAATGTTTTGTTGAGTTGGATAATTCATGATTGAATGTGGCAGTGTAGTTCTAGACTGTGGCTGAGGGTTTAATTTGCTGGCACAATCAAAAAGTTATTTGTATTTTTCACTATTTTGTGTTTCGCGTTGCGCTTCTTAATATTATTATATCATTCTTTCTTTCAAGCTTCGAAAATACCCTTCACTCTCTCTCTAAAACCTCTTTCTTTCTCTCTCTTCCGAAAACCAAAACCCACCGAATTCGTCGTTTACTGATTCCGGCAGTGATGGCGGCGGCGGCGACACCATCTTGGCAACCACAGGAGCAAGGGTTCAAAGAGATCTGCGCCCTATTGGAGCAGCAGATTTCTCATTCTTCTTCCGCTGATAAGTCTCAGATTTGGAACCAAATTCAACAATACTCCAACCTCCCTGACTTCAACAATTACCTCGTCTTCATCTTTTCCCGTGCTCAGGTAATTCATTCCATACTCTTTACTTTCATTTTCCTCTAAATAACTAAATTAATTTATAAAAGGTTCTTTCTTTTTTATTTTTTATTTCCTAAATTTGCTTCATCTTGTGTTGTTCTGCTTGGATTGGGAGATTTTTAGTTATTTGTAGGTTTTTGTGTTTGATTTGATTGTTCTGAACTGAACTGAGTAATATCTAGTTGACTGATGAAGTTGATGACTAAATCATTGCTTCTATTTGGTAGCGTTACTCAAACGGTTGTAGTCACTGTTTGTTATTCTGTCGTTTTGTTTGTTAGTTAGTTCATCAATTTCCACCCTTTTCGTAACTACTTGTTCTTTGATATCATATGTCTAAAAGGGTAAGTATGTTATTTCTCAAATGCTTTGAAATCATTGAAATTATATAGTTTAACTTGGATGGCATTGCCTGCAAATTGCAATCACGTATTTTGAGACTTTTTTTCTCGTGGAGGTGTAAAACACAGTATGATCATCAAAGTGCATGTTTGGATTGGTGACAGAGTCTGGCACAATCATGGGATTTTGAAAAATGCTATACTTTTGAAACTTTAACAAAATTACAGTGTCACCATGATTTCGTCAAACTTTCCGTAATTCCAAACATACATGGTCTTTTAAATGCTAGTTTGTATAAAACTACGTGTTGTGCTATGCGGCATTTCGGGTTTGATGGATTCCTGGATTCCCTGATGTAGCATTGATAACTGTGCTGCTTTCATAATCTTCTTTCGATCAGGGAATATCTGTGGAGGTTAGACAGGCCGCAGGTTTATATCTGAAGAATAACCTGAGAAACGCATATAATTTAATGCGTCAAGAGTACCAACAATACGTGAAATCAGAGTTGCTGCCTTGTCTTGGTGCAGCAGATAAACACATAAGGTCTACGACAGGAACTATTGTCAGTGTTGTTGTTCAAACCGGAGGAGTTTCACGGTGGCCTGAATTATTGCAAGCCCTTGTAAATTGCTTGGACAGTAATGATCTAAATCACATGGAAGGTGCAATGGATGCATTATCCAAGGTATGCTCCCCATTTTAAAGTCAGTATAGTCATAATATGCTTAAATTACTGTTCTAGCTAAAATTGCTCGTGCGTACAGAAAATATAGAGTACTTTCATTATTGAGGCTACACAGAACCCCTATAGGGGGCGGAGAGAGAAGGTTATTTGATAAAAGAGTACACAAACATAATTAAGTAAAAAACAAAAAGGCGACTTATAGTTCTCCTTTTGTTGATCATCTTCATTCTTTCTTCCTGTGATTCCAAATAACAGAAATGAGATGAAGGCTTGGCAGCTTCCGAATGGAAGATCTTATGCTTTGTTGAAATTTTTGAGCAGATAAAGCTCTTGATATTTGATCTTTAATTTGGTAAATTCTTATATAAAATATACAATTGAAAGTCAAATTAGATGGATAGTGGCTCTATGCACTGGTTTTTTAAATGGTTGGAAATATTCCATTTCCGGTATCAGAGACTGGTACTTCAGATTCCCTAGTATTGTTTCCATAAGCACATTTAAACACTAGTTATTTTACTGCACATGCAGATTTGTGAAGATGTTCCCCAAATTCTTGACTCTGATGTACCAGGGTTAGCAGAGCGTCCCATCAACATATTTCTTCCCAGATTATTTCGGGTAACATCAGTATTTTTTTCCCTTTATTTTTTTTATGTGTGATTATATCTTCCAACTGGTCCTTTATTTCTTGATTTTTTTGTTTCAGTTTTTCCAATCACCTCATGCTTTATTAAGAAAGCTGTCGTTGGGTTCTGTTAATCAATACATTATGTTAATGCCTTCTGTAAGTATATCATGGGACATTATCATCCCTGTTTTATGGTTATTAAATATAACATTGATGATCGGAATTGATAATAGTAGGCTAATGCATTCTGTTTAGGCCTTATATGTATCCATGGATCAATATCTTCAAGGTCTGTTTGTTCTTGCAAATGACCCTACTGCAGAAGTGCGGAAGTTGGTAAGTTCTTAATGCCTTATTGTGTGAATGTATTTGATGTAACTCAAATAAAATATTTTCTGAAACCGTAAATTTCTGAAATACTTGATGCTCCCTTTCCAAATCCAGCTTATTTTGGGTTGGTTTGGATAGGTAGTAGTTGAAGTCTTTCGTCATTTGGCACTGCCCTCTACTTTCTGCATATTCTATATTTTATGTATGCATTACTTGTACGACTCAGGAGAGTCAAGCCTAGACTGTATTGATGTATGAAGAAACTTAATTTTTGATAATGAAGGAGATTGATTGACTTATAATTTCTCAAATCAGCTGTTTCTATTTCTTATTAATGTTGGAATTAATTGAGACCATCCTTATTTCCATTGACGACCAGGTTTGTGCAGCATTTGTTCAGCTGATTGAAGTCCGTCCATCTATCTTGGAGGTGTGGGCTTCTTACTCTAGTTCATTTCAGTTTTTAAAGTGCTATGTTGTTTGATGGGAACATTGCATATTGGGCTTTTTATTGCACTTTATTTTTTCCCATCACATTACACTTCATATGTGTTAACTTGTTTGAGTAAGTAGAAAACAAGTAGCTGGAAAATGATAATGTATTTCATCTGGAAACAGTAAAATCTGAATATGTTACTACGTCTTACAATCTTATCTTTTGTTTTATTTTGTATAAATACAATTATAATATTTGACATACTCAAACAAGAAAGCACCAAGTCTGGTGGTCATTTGCTTTATTTCAGATTAAATCGATTCTATCAGCTCCCTCTTTTCTGATCAATTGTTAACCACGCTGCAGCCACATCTAAGGAATGTGATTGAATACATGTTACAAGTCAACAAGGACACAGATGAAGACGTGGCCCTTGAAGCCTGTGAATTTTGGTATTATTTGGTTGATATTTTATTTTCTCAATGTACAACTAGTAGATGGTGTTTGTAGTATATATATATATATATATTGTTGTGATGATTCACAAGGAAAGGAATAAACTTAATTATGATTGTTTGTTTTATGAGGAAAGGGGGAGGGGGAGGAGTTTGGTTGGGTGGCTACTGTATATTCCAATATGAGAAGTATATCCAACAACGGTGTCTGATTTTACAATTTTTTTCCTCTGTATAATATGTTTACTACAATGGCATATCAATAATCAATTTCCTGTTTCTGAAATCAGCACACTAATGAAAATAAGAGTTTGATGTTTCTATAATATGCTTATGCTGTATCCTAAATCCAGTAAGCTTTATAATCTTTTTATTTTTGATAATTGCTATTGCAGGTCTGCATATTGTGATGCTCAATTGCCACCAGAAAATTTGAGAGAATACTTGCCTCGTCTTATTCCAGTAAATCTAATTATAGACATTTTATTTTATAGTTGTTTTACCGTGCAAGGTTTAAAATTTGAAATTTATCTGTTTCTGTTGCATCTTTGCAGATATTGTTGTCAAACATGGCTTATGCGGATGATGATGAATCCGTGATTGAAGCTGAGGTTTACTCTTTGATTGATTAGTGTTTGTTGATGCCTTTGAATTAACTCTTGTTAATTTTGATTATGTGGCTTTGTTTTTTTCTTTCAGGAAGATGGTTCTGAACCTGACCGAGATCAGGTCTGATTGATTTTGGCTGAGTTGCTGGATTTATTTAGTTTGACATGTTTCTAATTTTAATAGTTTTTCCCACAGGATCTTAAACCTCGATTTCATGTATCAAGGTTTCATGGATCAGATGAAGTAGAAGATGATGTATGTTATATCTGCTCTGTTGATTGCTTATTATAGTCATTTGATTAATCATTCTGTCTCTATTTATTATAGTTTTCAACTTTTCATAGCTTTTCTAAGATGAAATGACAAGAAAAAGATGCTTTACTGATCTGGACTCGGAATTTTTTCATTTTCCATATTTAAAGGATGATGATGTTGTCAACACATGGAATTTACGGAAATGTAGTGCTGCTGCTCTAGATATTCTCTCGAACGTGTTTGGGGATGAAATCCTTCCTACTCTGATGCCTATTGTTGAGGTGATTTATTGTTGAACTGCTGCTCTAGAATGTCTATTGTTGAACTGGTGATTTCTAGATTGTATACATGTAAATAATGTGTTAACCAGAGGTAGAGGTGTAGGTATAGAAGACATGATGACCACAAAAATTTGTTTTGCTGTATACTCTCATTTTGAATATCCTATTGATTTGTGTTGTAACTGAGTTGCTTCTGGATACATACTATTGTATGACATTAGTTCCTTTACATGCTGTTACTACCTTCTGAGGATACACTAAAATTTGTAAGAATTTGATTAGGCCAAGTTGTCAACAGTCGGAGATGATGGTTGGAAAGAAAGAGAAGCTGCCGTCTTGGCACTCGGTGCCATAGGCGAGGGGTGCATCAATGGTCTTTATCCTCATCTGTTAGAGGTATGCTCTGTTATTTTCTTCTGATGACTTTAATGCAAAAGCAGATGTCTTAATTATGGGAAAAAGTTTAATTTGTTTTTATATTTGATTAGTATATGGTAGACTGAGTTCTCATTTCCCTCAGACAACTTCTTGTTTAGGCCTCTTACTAATCATTGTACATAAATTTATACCTTTTAGTAGATCTGCTCTTGTTCCAAAACATATGATCACTTTTAGGATAATTCTTGCCCGATAAAATGCTTTGTATGGTTGTTCTCTTCTTTCATACTAATTTATTTATGGCCACATTCAATTATTCAATTACTGCCATGCCTTTCTGGATGATATAATTCCAATCCTTGTGAAAAGAAGTAAAACGGTTACTTGACTACATTTAGTTACATTTGCTTAGTCACCATCTTTCTTATTTTATTGAGTCAGGTTTTTTGATCTATTTTATTTGATCCCCATGGTCATACATCAATCAAAATTTTATGTTTAAATACATTCTTTTGTGCAGCCCATATTTCATGCTAATTAAATAAATCGGAAAACTAAGCCATTCATTGTTCTGGTTTTATAGATTGTGGCATTTCTTATCCCTCTTCTTGATGATAAGTTTCCTCTGATACGGAGTATTTCATGCTGGACAATATCTCGGTTTAGCAAATTTATCATTCAGGTATGCATGTATTTTTGTTCCCTCCCCTGCAATTGAACATCAATTATCTGTTCGAGCTGATGTTTTCAAATTTTTATAACTTCATTCACGATTTATATTCTTAATAAATATTCTATACTAATACGGTATATTTGTTATTCCTGATGTTATTACAACCAATTGTTCTTATTACATGCTCCACCACTTATGATCATATATTAAATATTCTGATTTGAGCTAATATATTTTATAAATGCACATCCATCATGATCCGTGGACATCAGTGGAAATTGAAGTCAATCTTGTCTCAATGAAAATCTTCAGAGTGAACAATTGACAAAATGCATAATTGGGTGGAAGGCTTGCCCTCATGCATATCATGCTAATAAAATTTAATATGCACAATCAACATGATAATTAGTTATAATTAACATAGTTTTTTGATCGAAATCACTTTCTACATGGTGTTCTTAGAGGTTATGGCAAATCTTAGAACAATCTCAATGGATCTTGATCATTTGGACCATTGTAGTTTGTCCAGTTTATTTAAAAATGGCAAAACCAGGAGCAAATATTGTTTATTAATACATATGAAACAATATCCGAGTTTATTGATTTATAGTTGGATATAGTGCAATTTGGTGTATATAAATTTCATTTTGGAGAGCTTGTTTTAAATCTTGATGTGTGTGTAGGGTATCGGGCATCCCAAGGGCTATGAACAATTTGATAACATTCTTATGGGTCTTCTTCGAAGAATTTTGGATGATAATAAGCGTGTCCAGGAGGCAGCTTGTTCAGCTTTTGCTACACTGGAAGAGGTTCTGACTACAATTTCTATTTGTCTATCCTTATTGAATTAGTTCAGTTTCTTCATTTATTTTGAATATATACAATTCTCAAATTTGATTTACTTATGATAGGAGGCTGCTGAAGAGCTGGCACCACGCTTGGAAATCATATTAAAGCACCTGATGGTTGCATTTGGGAAATATCAGGTGACCTCCCAACCTTAATACACAATTTTGTTGATGTTTCATGTGAAATGAGTCATTTGGAAGAGCACTCCCTCTATTGTTGCTGTATCTTTTCCTTCTCATTATATCTATGTTCAGGCATCTTTAACTGTAGTTTTTTGTACTAAACTTTAGAGGCGAAACCTCAGAATTGTATATGACGCTATTGGAACTCTAGCTGAAGCTGTTGGAGGTGAGCTGAATAAGGTATACCAATCAACCTTCTTCCTCAACCTAACTTTTCTCTTTTTCTCCTAAGTTATTTTCATAGTTTATCATCGAATATTCTCTATTTTTCTGTGCAGCCTGTTTATCTTGACATTCTCATGCCACCATTAATTGAGAAGTGGCAGCAACTTTCAAATTCAGACAAAGATCTCTTTCCACTCCTAGAGTGCTTTACATCTATAGCACATGTACGTTTTGTCTATTTTTTCTGGTATATGATATATTTAACAAGTTTTATCCCGTCTGTACTGTATTTACTTTCAAAACATTTATTATATGTGTGTTTCAATATGAGTATGTCTTAGAATTTGGGATAGAGCTTAACTCCCATAAAGCTAGCTCATGGGGTGAGGGTTGCCCCCCTCCCCAATATAACCATTGTTAAAATTATATCATTATCCAGTGTGATGGCCCTCTCATGTCTATGAAATTAAACTGTTTGATATTATTTGCTAAAAAGAGGAATGCTAAGAACACCCTCTTTTTCACTTTCTAAAAAATGTGTTGACTACTTATGGGATAGATTGGTCATAGAGTCTGTTACTAGCATTCTTCATTGCTGGAATCCTTTTTTAAATTTGCTTAAGAACTTGTGGTCAATTGTGGTACTGGTTAGGCAGTGCTATTTATATTGTTACACAAACGATGTCCTGCTTCTTCTTTCATGAGGTTCTAGGTACCATCAAAATGATTGTTTATGTTAAAGTTGACAGTGAATTCTTGCTGTTGAAAGTGTGTAGATTTATTTATTACATTTGAATATTAATAAGCTTAATGCTAGCAATTAGAAGTTAGATTATAATTTTTTCTCGTGTTGTATATGCTTTGAATATTAGAAAGCTATCTGTATCATTTGGAGTGTATTTGTGCCATAAATATGCATTTCCTTCGTCTGTCTTGAAATTTTGGTGTTAAATTTGTAACAGGCACTGGGTACTGGATTCACTCCATTTGCTGAACCTGTATTTAGGAGGTGCATAAATATAATTCAGACCCAACAGTTTGCAAAGGTTCTGGTCACTTTTACGCATTAATCTACTAAAATTTAGTTTACATAATACCTTTGTGGAAAACTCAGATTTTAAACACTTCGACAGTTTCTTAGGTGTTGCCTGACATACTCATTTTCAGTACTGAGGAACTAATTTTTGAGATTTTTTTAGTTGTCGAAGTAGTTGAGTGTGTTTTCTTGTTTTGTTTTGTTTCTATTTCAGACCGATGTTGCTGCAGCAGGGGCTCAGTATGACAAGGAATTCATTGTATGCTCTCTTGATCTGCTTTCTGGACTTACAGAGGGTCTTGGCAGTGGAGTAGAGAGTTTGGTACTCATCCAAAACTTTATTTTTGAGATATGAGATCATGCATTTTTGTTAGTAAAGTATATTGCTTCTTCTTGGATTTTATTTTCCTGTAATATTTTTGCTTATTTAGCTCTCTACAGCTTTAAATTCTTTACTCAATAATCAATATTGGGAAAAACCCGAGTCCCACATTGAAAAAATATAATACCTGAAATGAGTTTATAAAGAGAGACACTCTTCTTCTTACAAGTCAGTTTTGTAAGGATTAATTGCACCTAATTTAAAAACATAATAATATGGTAGTAGAGCCTATCCATTAGACCACTCATAATTTATATCCACGCACCAAGCCCAATAGTGCTGGCCGTGATTCATGATGGGGTGTATCGGGAAAAATCTAAGTTCTACATTGAATAAAATTAAGGCCTAAAATGAGTTTATAAGAGAGACACTTCTCACCTTACAAGCCTGTTTTGGAAGGAGGAGTTAGATCCAATATAAAATCTAATACTCAAATAACTGCAGTAATTCACATATTCCTAACTTTAAAAGACATATTTTGGTTTTAATCTTTATCTTGCCTCCAAACCTGTTGTTTTTTTCTATGGATAAATCCTCTAAATGGACAGCTATTCTGAATTTTCCAATGCTATTTGACATACTGATATCCTCTTGAGCATAGTTAAACCAGAGATTGCATGATTTCTTTATGTTATATCTATTACTATTCTGCAGGTTTCACAATGTTCTTTGAGGGACCTACTTTTGCATTGTTGTACGGATGATGCTTCTGATGTTCGACAAAGCGCCTTTGCCTTACTTGGAGACCTTGCTCGAGTAAGTTGAATGTGTATTTGCATACTTTATACTGAAGCCCTCATATCCACCGACCACCAAATAGTATCTGCTTATGGTCCTTAAACACAGGATGTGGGAAACGTTCCATAAGCTGATCCTTCTTAATGTATGTTTGAACATAAATTGAGTTAGATTTGGGAGGCACAAGTTTTTGTTTGTGTGGGGTGGGAGCAGGATTTTTGTGCATACCCTATCCTAGTTGATAGCATTCTAAGAATGGTTATTTGGTTAGGTGTGCCCGATTCATTTGCACCCTCGTTTGTCTGCTTTTCTGGAAGTTGCTGCCAAACAACTGGTATGTGTGTGCCTGGTATAAGTTTAGCTATATAGTTAAATTTATTCAATCCTTTTATTGATTAGCCATGTTTTATGTACAGGAAATTTCTAAGGTACATGAGGCTATTTCAGTGGCAAATAATGCATGCTGGGCAATTGGAGAATTAGCGGTTAAGGTATGTTATTGGTAAATGCTGTATTCTAATAAAACAATGATGGACTTCAATTTTTAAAATGTATGGAAATTACTAGAATCTAATTGGCAATGATGGACTTCAATTTTTAAAATGTAGTTCAAAACTGTCAGAGGTAAGAATTATGACAAAATCAGTTTTATAAGCATCAGTCATTGTAGAGAAGCATATGGTAGAGAAGCATAAACTGTCAGAGGTAGTTCAAAACTGTCAGAGTTAGACAATACTTCATATGCTAAAAAATAATGTATAGAGAACATATGGTAGAGAAGCATCAGACAGGGAAGATGGTCATATCGCTCCCAGAAAAATTAGTCATTGCTGATTTTCCCACTTTGATCATCTTTAGCGAGAAACCAATATGAAAGATTAAACTCAAAGAGATTGAGATGATGTCCTTTTGATCACAACTTCAACTTACTGGTTTTAGATTAGAAAATTTCTCATTCAATTGGGAAAATTGGGAAAACACCTGAACATACTAAGTAGGAGGGTGTAGATCCTCTTAATATTGGGAAAATTGGACGATGTGGCCTTAGCCAAAGTTGAACTTGACTTAGGATATGAAACTATAGTCTATACTTTCAGTTTCAGAGAAAGCAATAGGTTAGCGTGAGACGAGAGATGATTTGCTTTGGACTTTTGTGTTTTCATTTCTGAGTGAACTATGTTAAGAGCTTTTCTAATTGTAGAGTCATATACAATGTACTATATAGCTTTTAGCTACGAACTCGTACCACTCTGCACCTTTTTCAAACACATATACCTTTTTCAATTATGTGAAGAACTATATAGCTTTTATGCCTTTTGAAAATTCATACACATACTTTTTTCAATTATGTGAAGTATTGTTATTTTATTTAGTAAACATGTCTCAACTAATTTTTTTTTTATGCCTTTAAGGTTCTTTGATGGAGTTTTGTGCATGCATTCACTAACTTTTTTGTTTGATACCTTCCACATTAAATTTTGAAAAGCATGCTCTTCAATATTCAACTGAATTTTTAATAAGGTGAATATTGAAGATAATCTTGCCAAGGCCTGAATTGAAATGGAGTACTGTCTAAGATTAAGGCTTTGGATGTCCCCGAATATTTTGGGTTTCTCTACTACCTAATTTTGGAGTGGTTTCTTTTGGCACGGAATTGCAAATTTTCTAAATAGTATGCTAAATTAAATCCTTGTTTGATGTGTAAATATGTTTGTTTCTTTTTTCTCGAGGGGTTCTGTTTTCTTGTTTCTTATGTTCACTTTCTTGGTGTGAATAGCTTCTGATATTTATTCCACTTCACATTTTACATTTTTAATCATTTTTATGTGAAACATGTCACATTGAAATACAAATTTTGATTTCAGGTTCGTCAAGAAATTTCTCCCTTCGTTTTAAGTGTAATTTCATGCCTGGTCCCAATTCTTCAGCATGCAGAGGTCACTGTCATATCATACTCTGTATTATTGATAACTTTGGAGGTATTCAGTTGCTAATTGTTATCTGTTCATGTGGTTTTTAGGGACTCAACAAGTCACTTATAGAAAATAGTGCAATAACACTGGGGAGGCTTGCATGGGTCTGTCCAGACCTTGTATCGCCACATATGGAGCATTTCATGCAACCTTGGTGCAATGCTCTGTCACTGTAAGTTATTGCACCACTTATGTGTTTTCTTCAATCACGACTTTCTCCAATGAGCCCCTAACAAATATCTCCTGTTTTCTTCTTTCATTGCAAAAACAAAAAATGTTTTTGGCAGTTAATGATGCATGATAAGTTTTTGTCAATAAATTGCTATTTGTTTTAAAAATTTGTGCCGTGTTCCTTGTTTCGTCATTTCATCTTAAATGGATATAGTTGATTATTTACCCCATACATTCAGCTCGGACTTGGGGATTCAGAGCCAAGTATTTTCAACATTAGCTATGAATTGACCCTCTTCGGAGCTGAAGTCTAGTTCTGCGCACAATGAAAACTAACAACATTTTCAATGCAATGATTGCACTGACATTTAAATGCCTTTTGAGCTACTAATTCAGCTTGCAAGTACACAACAGGTCACAGGCGTGTAACTCTCTGTATCATCTAATCTTTGGGTTATATAGCAGCTGTCAGTTAGTCTGTTAGATCTATTCAGTTAACTGCTTGCACTTAGCAGATATATTGTAACTGTAACAGGGTTGTGTTAATCCTCTCTCTCTTCTATATATCTCTTGTGCTCTCCTTTTAACATTCAGAACACAGCATTCAGAGCTGGTTCTTATCACATGCCACAACTTACTAAAATATCCTTCCATGTACTCTGCCACCTCAGTTGTGTTTCCTGATGAATTCTGCATTATTAGCATTGTACTCTCATCTGCCACTGGTAAATTCATCTTCTCCACCCGATGCAATTCCCTTAGAGTATTTGTTGGTATTATGGGAGAATTAGATGACACTTAGAGTATAATTTCCCTTTTTCACGACCCAATCATTCATGTGGACACTGAGCATATGGAATTGGATCTTCTGTTTGATTGAGAAAAGACCCTCGAAAAATGTCTGTGTCAGCCTATTTGAGCTCATTTTCAGATTGCTAATATCCTCTATAGAGTCACTTGATTTCTTGAACTGAAAAAGCAAGTCTTTGATCAAGCAACCTTGGCCTATTTTCCCTGAGCTTGAGGGGTGAATATTGTGGGTACAGTATGCAGCAGTATATATGTACAGTATTCAGTTAACTGTAATAGGGTTGTGTTAACCTGTGTCTTTCTTTTACAAAAATCTCTTACGCTCTTCCTCTAAATAACAAGATTCACACAATCCAGATCTAAGTTTCTTCTGTCTCTAAATTCTCAGTTGTTGAATTGTGCAATTGTTTCACATATTCATAGCTTCTTTATCTCAACATAAAGTTTAGTTGGTTTACTTTTTTGCAACTGGTCAATGGTATAGTCCCTGTGTTCCTGTATGTGTATTTATTTGGGGCTTGCACATATAAAGGAGGGTAAACGAATCTTTGAAAATTCTACTTTACAAATTGATTATGATTTTAGATGTCCACTTATGCTTTGCAGGTTATCTAGTGTATCTATAAATTTTCTTGTGTGATTTGTGGCAGGATACGAGATGATGTTGAGAAAGAGGATGCTTTTAGAGGTCTTTGTGCTATGGTATGCTCTTCCTTTTTCACACAAAGAACTTTGTACACCTAGAGTGGTCAAGTAATCGGTGCTTTACAATTTACGTTTGTTTCCAGGTCAAAGCCAATCCTTCTGGAGCTCTAAGTTCGCTTGTTTACATGTGTAAAGCAATTGCAAGTTGGCATGTATGTTTTCCAACGTCACTGTTATCTTAAATGTCAAAATGATTTATGGTTTTTGTAATATAACCTCTTGTATTGTTATGTATAGGAAATAAGGAGTGAAGATTTACACAATGAAGTCTGCCAGGTCTTGCATGGGTATAAACAGGTTAGTTTTGCTTCTCTGCTAGGAACACATCGACCTTAGAACTTTTATGTATTGGTTATAGCTGCAAATGAAATTAAAAAATTAATGTAAGTACACCCCTTGTCGCCTTCTTGGTAGACGTGTTCCTTTGTATTCTTGTTAGAAGTGGCCCTTTGTATGATAAAAATTGGTATTAAGTAGTGCTTCATTCTTTGTCTTAAATCCTAAAAACTTGGGGGAAGTTTATGTCGACATGAATAGCTGAAACTAACCGGTGAGTGATATTCCATGATTATGCTATAGATGCTGCGCAATGGAGCATGGGACCAGTGTATGTCTGCTTTGGAGCCACCAATAAAAGAAAAGCTTTCAAAATATCAAGTATAATTCGATTGAGTGAGCATTGTATCTGCATTAGCCTTGGTAATTTTGTGTTGTCGAGCAATATTGGAGTCATAATTCATATGGAGCTAGAGCTTGTTCTTTGTGCAATTTTATCGGTCACAGGTATCAGTATCTATACAATTCGTTGAGCTTGATGATTACAAGCAGTTCCTCAAGCCTTCAAGCCTTCAAGGTCTCATTTGATGGTGTTTCCTATGAGAAATGTACAGGGAAATGGCTTTCAACCATTGGAAATGCTTGATTCTTTGTTGTCTTTATAGTAAAAAAAAAAGCCTTAATTAGAGGCTAGGAGTTTGATTCAACCTTTGAGTTCATGGTCACAGTTTTCCAATATTTTTTAATGAGTTTATAGGTTTCGTGTCTTTTGATTATACAGTTTTGTACCACTAGATAGAGAGGGAGAAGAAGGGAGGGGGTGTTATGGCCTGACAACGTGTAGTTTCCCGCGTATTTCTTGTTCCATTGTTTGTAAAACCAATTTCAGCTATGTGTTGCTCTAGGCAGGGCATCGATTGAATTTTGATTGAGACAATAAACATTTAAACTTAAGCCTACTTCGTTCACCAAATTTTTACTTTAATCTAAAAGTATTGCTAATTTATGAATTAAATACATTAATTTTTGTTTCAATTTATATCTTATTTGTCTCTTATGAAAAGAATTGGAGGTAGTATTTGTTTCTTAATAGATTCTTTCTGCCGTGGTTCTTATCATAATCAAAATATCTTGATGTAGTGATAATACACAAGTTTTATATAAAAAGAAAGTGATAATACATAAGTTTATGGTCATGTGAAATTTATATGTGCAACGTTTTAGATTCTATATAATTTTATGATGGTGAGATGTTCAACCAATCCCCTAAAATATGGCATTTTATTAGAAATTAGTTTTTTATATTGTATTTAACCTCGTGTGAGTTCATGTGAGTAAAAATGGGGTGGATGAACATGTGATGGGCTTAGTATCCTAATCTAATCTAGTTATGTACTAGATAGATATATTTTGGTTACTGCTTAGTTTATTTTTTTGGTAATTATTCAATTTAGATTTAGTTAAATTCGGGAATGTTTATTGAACTTCTTTCTTCGGTTGTAAACTTTTTTAGATTAGATGCAAGAATCATTAATAATGTTTCGTCAAATTAGGGTACCAATATCTACACTTTTTTCATAGGAGTTCCAAAAAATTCTCCTATACTAATAAATACATAAATTGAACTCGTATCATTTAATTTTTTATAAAATTAATTATTATGGATTGCTGAATTAGGCTCAAATAAACTTTTGGAATTAAACCACAACAGCAATATGCAGATATAAAATCGAAAATATGTATATTACGCTGTATGATAACACTTATTAGGTAAAAAAACTATATGAAAAATAACAGTAATACATATCATAAAAAAGCCAAATAACAGCAGTACAAATTTTGAACCACTAAGCTCGTTGTCAAATTTGTTTTTCCAGTTTGAGATATCAATATTTGTGACACAGAAAATAGGAAGAACATGTTCACAATTTATTTGAATTGATGTTTAATTTGTGATCTTACTTGAATTGGCAGTCATATATTAATTTGTTGCATACATCAAATTAAAATGAATGTTGATCAGTGTGAAACACACATATGTCTTTGTGAATTGACAAACTGATTCTTAGAAGCTGCCAATTCAATTCTTTCCCATCTCTTTTGTCTCTTCATATCTTCTTGATGTGCCACTGATTCTTTAGCTTCCATGTTTATGACAATCTTTGCATATAGATCAGGATCAATATCTTCCACAACCACCTTCACACTTTCTGTTAGTTGCCTAACACTCTTGCTCCAATGCCACTTTAGATTCTTTTCCACTCCTTCTACTATCACTGGAAGTACTTCTCCTGTTCCTGTTGTTGCCATTTTGTAGAACTGTTCATTGTTCCATACATACAGTGCCCTCTCAGCTACCTGAAACCACATTTACATTTATATGCTTCATAAAGAAAATTCAAGCGTGACAATGGAATAAGAAAGACTTGGAAAAGTTCTTCTATGTCTCAAAGAAAAAGATTGGCCGAAATATTTTCATGAGAATCTCTTTAGAAAAGTAGCATGAGAATTTACCTGAGAATTCCAACTGTTGATACATTTTGTAATCTGAGTACATATAGGCAAAGCCAACTTACGATATTGATCAGGATCCAAATTCTCAACCAAATCTTCCAGTTCTCCAATCAACAAAATCTCCTTTTGACAATTTGTAACTGGCCAATACCTCAAAATCCCCCTAACAACAACACCTCCAAGCATAGGCTCTTTCTGCACAAACTGTGACACACAATAAGCAAGTTGCCTATGATAAACTTGCATCCCTTTAGTCTTATGTAAAGGAATCAACACTCTCATTAGAAACAACTTGTGTTCTTCCTTCAATGGAACACTAAATCCATTCACTATAGTTCCCCATATCTCAAGCAACTCTGCTATACCATAATGTTTCTCTGTCTCAAAAACATAGTTCAACAAAACATCTGTCATTGATTTCCTCATTGCCGATCGTTCCGAAACAAACTTAGAATATATCTTGTGGTAAACATTTTTCAAACTCTCACGTTCCCTTGGATCTTCTGATTGAAAAAGTGATAGAAGATTGAGTAGAAAAGAATGATTCATATATATTTTAAGTGTTTTTGTTTCTGTGGTATTAACAAGTCTTAATAGAATTTCGTAAACTATTTGTAAATGTGACCATAAAGGTGAAAAAATTGAAATTGGGTCTTCTTCATCAAGAAATTCTGATATAGGTGAAGGATTTGTAGGTGGAGGAAGTGGTCTAAAAAGATTGGCTGAGATCATTGAAATTAAAGGGTCTAAAACTTTTTCATGAACTTGTTTTTTGGATGATTTCAACATAGCAATGAGTCTTGAAAGTTGGAGTCTTTTTGAGTCTCTTTGTGCAGGTGATTCTGATGGGTCAGTGAATGTGAAAACAAAAGTGCAGTAAGAAATAGTTGAGAGAAGTTCTTCATTTCCTGATGAACTTGGTGAAGATGGTATTAAAAAAAGTGGCTTTTCTTGAAAAAAAAAGTCTTGAAGTGTTTTTTGGTTTGTTTCTGGTGAAATTTTCTGGCTTCCCATTTTTTTTTTCTTCTTGAAAAAAAAGTTGTGTGTTTTGAGTTTGAATATAAAGGACAAGTAGACGGAGATTCTTTGCACAAGAAGCTTTGGTATGTCCAATGTGTTATGGAAGCATTATTAGAACTTTCAAATTCTTGTGTTTGTGACATTATATTTAATTAACATGAAATGGACATGGTATCTTCTTTTGATTGTTCCTTATACTTTCTTTTGGATGTTTGCCACGTAGGATTTTCGGTATGTTCAATGATCTATATAGTCCTTATCAACATATTGTTGAATTGACAAGGTCCTTATTTATATATTCATCTAATCATCTTTAGTTAGTGCCTTAGCTTTGTTAATGGGTCATCACTAGTTAGTACCTAAATCATTATATTTTTCAGATGACAATGTTTAGTTACGAAAGAAAGAGACAAAGTTGTTTATAGAAAAAGATAGAACAAAATATGTATTAATATGTATTGGTATTTTCAATCTCCATTTAGGACATAGCGACGGATTTAGAAATCAACGGGATTGACTAAAAGATAATTACAAATTTTACATAAAAATTA
>JBBPBR010000005.1:15661572-15691600 GCA_037974775.1 Cicer pinnatifidum
TATATTTAGGGACAAATATAATATTAGACAATCATAAAATAAAAATATATTGAAATCATATCTTTTTTAAAGACTAGATTACATTTTATAATACATAAAAAATTAAATAAAGTGAATAAGTTAATTAATATAAATTTAAAAATAGTAAAAAAATTTACTAATAGATTCATGAATGAATGCAGACAGATCAACAACTCCAACCTCTACTTCTACAATCGAATTTAAATTTCGACAAATTATAAAATGGAAATTCCTTTATAAACTAGATAAATTAAATAAATTAGATAAATTAAATAAATTAGGACTTAGGAATTAGGAGTACAACCTCTACTTCTACTCTTTTTTTTGGGGTCAAAATTAGATAAATTAAATGGAAATTCGCACTCTTTTTTCCGTCAAATTTAAAACAAATTAAATGGATACTCGTGATTACATTACATGAAGTATTGCCATGCCTACCAATATAAATTTACATTATGAGATGAAATACGGTTAAACTTATAAAATTCCTTTATCAAATGAGAGTAATTAAATTCTTAAGAAGTAGAATAAATGAATTAATATTTATATGAAAGAGAGGGCCCGGGCGGGCCCACGCATGGGCCATAGATCCGTTTCATTGTAGAAGCAACCGAATAACGAAAAGGAGTATATATTGAGTAGAACAGAGCGCGCATTCTGTGAGTACCACTAAACTCTTTGTGTCTGTACTCCTTCAACTTCCAAAATCATAAAAAGCCCAAATCCAAATATTAAATTTAAGCTTATCTATGGAGGGCATAACGGGGCTTACTCACTTATTAATCACAATGTTTCTGGCAGGCATTGGCGGAGTAATAGTAATTCCGGCGATCACCGACGTCACCATGGCGGCACTTTGCCCCGGTCAAGATGAATGTTCTCTTGCCATTTACCTCACTGGTTTTCAGCATGCTGTTAGTCTCTCTTCTCTCATATATTCATTTACTAATGTTTTTTGCTTTTCAATTTTCACTTCATTTCTTCATAACTAGATTTTAGATACGATGCTCTTTATATAAATTTCTCCCTAATCTATTATCACTTTTATATAAATTTGCAATTTCTTCATAAATACTATACTGTGCATATACAAATTAAGTAATTTGTGTGTTATCTGTAAGTAGTTAGATTGGTTAGTGATTTAAAAAACGCTGAATGAATTTAAATATTAATATAAACAAATTTGAAGTGACATATTTTTTTAATTGTATTTAAGTTTGTTTGTGTCTAAATCATGAAGTTACGAGCTTACTAGTGTTAATTATTAGTTGAAAGTGATTTTTTGATTAAATTAAGCGATGTGTCTTTTTCTTAGTTATTATAAACATACTTGCAAGTTACCTATGCTAAGCTTTTAGCTTTGCAGTGTGCATCTCTTTTTTTAAAGGTCATACATACTTGTCACTAGCTTGAAAATATTAAATTCATTGGATGGAAAAAAGGATTGTTTTTTTTAGTCAAAATAAAAAAAAAAAGATGTTTTCGGCAAGAATAAAAAAAGTTAAATCACATGTTATCAAAGTAAATGTGGCTTTTGATGACCACGACCCTTCTGGTTCTTATTTCTCTTTCTCCTAAATCAAGCAATGGGATATATTACCTCAATTCTTAAATACAAAATCTAATTGGTTAAATTATGAAAATTAAAAAATTGATAATGAAATTTAATATAACAATAGTCAGTAGTATTACATATCTAAGTCTAATCTTCATAAGACATAATTATTTTATCTTATTTATATTTATATTTGTTGTCTAGTTGATTTTAATAGTTAAGAATATTTTTAGTAGAAAAAACAGTCAATGATATATAAGAGATTTTTGCTAAGGAATAAATTTATTTTGGTCTTTTGAAGGTTTAAGACTCTGACATTATAATCTTGAATGCAATGCAATTGTAAATACATTTTTAATATTTTTCTTATAAATAAAAAATATATATAGAAATTAAAACCATAATTAATAATATATTTAAATATCAAAATGACTAAGTTCATCCAAGATCAAAATATAAAAAAAAATAAAGTGGTTAAAAATTATTTAAATGAATTGATGATATTTTGATTCATGTGGCAGATGATTGGAGTGGGGTCAGTGGTGACCACACCTTTAATTGGAAATTTGTCTGATCGGTATGGCAGGAAAGCGTTGATCACACTTCCTCTCACAGTGGCTCTCATTCCTCAAGGTACTACTACTAGTCTACTATTAGTATATATTTCATGCCATCATTTTAATCTCTGGTACTATATGATGATATAATTTTGGTCACCCATTTAATGAAAAATATAAGAATTATAAGCTATTTCGACTGTAAAAGAAACACCACCACACATCTTCAAAGATTAGAATAGAAAGATAGTTTAGTCTATATTTAATTATTAAGGAGACTCAATTTTTAGTTGAGGTGGAAGCATATGTCTATTCTTATTATATGGTCCTGCTGCTTTTTATAGTGGAATTAATAATAGTTGAAACAATGCGCATATTGGTATTGTATTACTATTGCTATTATGGAGACGCACCACCTGCTTCTGCTATACAGATCTTTTATACTTTAGACTCAAATGAGTTCCAATGTCAATAATTTAATTTGATTAAAAAATATAACAATTGACGGTTAAGATTTGAATTTGAATTTTCTAAAACGTTTAGGCTAATAACTTGCTTAAATTCAAAGCTATTTCTACTAATAGTATAGTGGTTGCACAATATTAAAAAAAAGTTTGTTATGCTTAGTAATTACCCTATCCCTCTCATCTGTAATGTCGACATTTCTTTAAAATGTTTTTTCATATTAATTTTTAATGAAAAAAAAGTTACGACAAAAATAGTTTTGTACTTAATTTATTATTTGTTTACTATATATTTACAATTACGTTAATAATTTGAGATAGAGACATATTTCAAACAATACACAATATGAGACAGGTGGAATAAAAAAAAGGAAGTCAAGTGCTTTTTGAATTTTGATAAAAAAAAAAAAAAAGTTCTTTAAAAAAATCAATATGAAAATGACTGTAATTGTATAATTAAGAGTGTAGTTTAATTGAAAAATTTCACTGATGTTTCTGGACGAAACAGTTAGTTTTGTAATATTAAAGAACCACTTTAATTAATAATAATTTATCCAAACCTCTTAAACGACAGGAACTGAAAAAACTTAAAACAAAAAACTCAGTGAAAATGAACCATTGATGTACAGTATATATATTCTGGTGTTCCCTTAGTGGGATGTCTAATTATGGATGTCTCATCTACATAGAAGCACAGGCACACCCATCATGAAGGTGTGCTAATATGTCACTCATCTCATCACATGAATTCCCTTACTGTTTGGCACTCAACGCCATTTTGAACCTTTTGATCACCACTCCTTTTGCTTTTCATAGTTTTTCTTTATCAAATATAGTGACCTCACAAAGCTCCAATAATTATTAATATTCTTTTTGTATAATTTGTATTGGTTATTGAATTATATGTATGTTATATCCAAAAAAATCTGATTGGATTTGATGCAGTCACACGGACCTTGACAATCTGATCATTAATGGAATTCCTTGTCAGCTTTCTGTTAAATACTGATTTGATCGGGGTTCCAAATACATCGAAACCTAAACTTGTGTCGACAAATATAGTAATGCTATAAATAATCCAATATCCAAATTTAAAAACAAATTTTGATATTTGTTAGTTGAGCTAGGAATTATGGACAAAATAATAATTATCTTATTAACATATTTCTAACCTGGGTTGCTAACTTGGAAAATATGATACTGAACATAAAATGGTTCAAAAGTTATTAGTACAGAATTAAAATTGTTAGAAATTGTATTTATATGTGTTCATGAGTTCGTCCTAACTGAATGTTATTCATTGTTCCTAATAACAATTTTTCTCCAACTTCATTTTTATATCAAGGTTAATTGGCATAATACTAATAAAATAAATTAATGTCGTATATATGCAGCCATATTAGCATATAGCAGAGCTACCAAATTCTTCTATGCATACTACGTGGTGAAAACTCTTGCTGCCATTGCAGGCGAAGGAAGCTTCCATTGCCTAGCTCTTGCATATGTGGTACTAACTTTACAGTCCCATAAACCTATTATTCAATCAAGTTCATACACATTAAATGATTAAAAAGAAAAAACTAACATTATGTAATAATTTTGAATTACTTATTAGGCAGACAAGGTTCCAGTTGGGAAACGAGCCTCGGCATTCGGAATACTTGCCGGTGTTGGATCAGCATCATTTGTTGGTGGAACTTTGGCTGCTAGATTCCTATCTCCAGCTTTGACATTTCAGGTTAGAATAAAATTCATTTGCTAGCTGTTTGAGGTATCTGTCATAATATTACTATTCTGATTTTTTCTGTACTTGTGATTGGTTTATGAAGGTTGCTTCAGTCTTCTCAATGATAGCTTTGGTGTACATGAGAATTTTCCTTAAGGAAAGTTTACCTATGAGGCAGCCATTATTGAAAGAGGTAGAGGAACCATGCATTCAACAATGTGAGGATGATATGCCACAAAGGACAACAGGAACATTTAAGAAACTGCCTTCAATGGGAGATGTAATTTGTTTGCTCAAGTGTAGGTAAGTAAGGCAGTGAAGATATGTATACATATCTTGCATTGAGGGAATTTAATCCATTTTTTAATGTTCTGCTTATTTGTTACCAACTCAAGCAACTTATTTGATAGAGTTGTTTATCTTACAAACTATACTTTTGCAGCCCTACATTCTCACAAGCTGGAATTGTTTTACTTTTCAATAGTCTTGCAGATGGTGGGTTGATGGCTGTATTGCTGGTAAATTTTTACTGTCTCTATTACTGATTATAGTCAATTAACGACATGGCAATGGTTTTAGAAGAAATAATGTAACTACAAATTTCAAATTCTGTAACTAATTGAAATAAATGTCCTGCTTCATGCAGTATTATTTGAAGGCGCGTTTTCGATACAACAAGAACCAGTTTGCCGATTTAATGATGATTAGTGGGATTGGAGCTACTTTGACACAAGTACACCATAGTCCTAGTTTAAGTGTTTTGTTTAATTTGATGTGTTCTTTTAATCTGTTCAACATTTTTAGTTTCCCTTTATATTTCAATGGAAGATTGGAAATGTTACACTTTAATTACACATATTAATTAACTAACCTCTTGTTGTTTTTTGTACTTGCAATTATTTCCCAGCTATTTCTCATGCCCATATTAGTGCCTGCTGTAGGAGAGGAGAAGTTGCTCACAACAGGGCTCTTTGTTTCCTGCATAAATGTAAGTTCAAGCCTGACATTTGACAATTCCCTGGTTTTCGTCATTTCTTGTTTAAAAGCATGCTAGTATTATATTATAATATTATTGGTGAATTGATTGAACCATATGTAATATGGTATTCGGCTCCTCTAAATTTGTCACATTAGTAATATCAATCATTGATGAACAAATCAATAGTTGATATTGTATATATATGTATCAAAGGTTACAAACAAGTTGAAATATCAACAATTAATTGTCTAACTTTATTCTCTATTTATTTTAGAGGAGTCAAATTCAATTGAATCATATGCTATGCTAGTGCCTAGTAGTATATTTCAGTACTGGTAACACTTAAGTTTGTTGTGAATCCATATAGCCTAATATGTTAACAATTGCGAGCATTTAAAATCATAGAGGAGGAAGAAGAACAAAAGAGAAGAAGAAGGACCCTTAGGTTAGGGTTTCAATAGAAAATGAACAAAGCTTACAATGTTAATGTTACAATGGGTATATACAGTAGATAATAGAAAAAACTAAACAAACCTTACTACTAACAACTAATAATAATATTATCTAACACAATTAGCAAAAACTAACAGAGTTAGCATTGATTCAATTCAAACAAAATTTTAGTTATAAAATTATTTGTAGTATCATAGTATTTATGCAATTTTCATTCTAGTTTGTTTTCTCCTTAATTTTATTTTCTAAGTCACCTCATTATTAGTTTATTATGCTATGCAGATCTTTGTGTACAGTATATCTTGGTCAGCATGGGTAAGTATTTTTAAAAAGCTTGTGATTTGCTAAGTTTATTATATTCTGCCAAACAATCCTTCAAGGCTTTTGAAAATCATGCAGGTACCATATGCTCTAGCAGGTTTCTCCGTTTTAGGTGTTCTTGTGCGCCCAACTGTAAGTGTCTTGCTTGTATATGTTATTACTCTCTCTAATCTCTCATATATTCATATTTGTTTTTGTTTTAATACTTGGAAATAATACATACTCTAATCCCTCACTGCGCGATTGGTACAGATAACCAGCATTGCCTCCAAACAAGTCGGACCTAATGAACAGGTATACTGTTAATTATGTTTTATTGTTGAGTAAAATTCATGAGAGTTTTATCAAATAGAGAATGGGGTATACATGTGACTTTTATCTAATAATAAAAATGTGTTGAAAGAGTACGTTAGCTAGAGAATACAAGACTGGCTCAGAAAGTTCAAATTATAATTAATATTGAAAAATCATACAATAAATTTGATGCTATCGTTTTAATTAAACAGTCGGACTAAGCATTGAGTGGTAAAACATTGAGTGAGAACTCCGCTCAACTTATCTCTATATGCTTAGCAGTTCAGTTTTTGGTTTAGGGAATGGTTCAAGGATGTCTCTCAGGAATCACTTCGGTCGCCAACATCATTTCTCCATTAATTTTCAGTCCACTGACAGGTAAAACTATAATTAAGAGCAAAATATATGAACACGTGTAGTACTACTGAATTAGGGGGGAAATCAGAAACTGAGCTTTTACATGGTATGCAGCCTTATTCCTGTCAGAAGATGCACCGTTCAATTTTCCTGGATTCAGCTTAATGTGCCTTGGGCTAATCCTGGTAAGATGATCTTTCGACCTCAATATTCAGCATCTACTGGGGGATAATTGTTAGTTGTTTTCATTACAGAACCAGAGAATTGGTTCCTACCCTTTAAATTAAGAGTGACATTATGTATAGAATATTGATATCATGGACATGGTTGCATAGTTGCACTTTTTCCTTGGTCATGCAGTTAACATATCACATTGTATTTCAGATGACAGCATTTTTCCTTAGTCTAATGATTCGTGCTCCTCCTCCTATCGTGGATGATAAAGTTAGTAGTAACCGTAACCGCTGCACAGAAACCTTGGTCTGAGGTGGGAGATAAGTCTACTTACTGTTTGTGCTCAGAAGCAACAAAAATTGTTGTACATAGCCTATCAGAGATAAGTTAGCAAAACAATGGAAGGAACCATGCTTTAAGTACAGGTTCTACTTCTACTGACAATATGTATGCTTTGACACGTGGAAACCAAGAATTCTCAATGGTGAATTACAGAAAAAGGAACATGGTTCAGTTAAGTTGGTTTTGAAAATAGTAAACGGGTGAACCAACTGGTAAAGCACAGAATTCCCTGCAATTATGAAGAGGAAATGTGGTATGTATTTATGAGCCAGTGTCTCATCAGTTGTGTCTCAAACCTTCAAAACTTAGCAATAGTATTTCTTGCATTCATACAGCCTTAGATTTATATTGTTCTTCATTTTTCCGGGAGTTTCCTCAAGCTAGTGGGGCCCGTTGGACACTTATGTTTCTATATATAAGTTAGTGAAGGGCTGTAATTTTTAGTATGTTTTATGTTATGGATGATTGACATCAAGTGTGTGAACTTGAACTTTGTAATGTAATGATTGATTTTGATTATTAAACTTTTTTTTGTTGTTGAGGAAAATGCTTTTTTTTTTAAATATTGATCAGTCCATTGAAATATTATTTACACCTCTGAGGAGTATAGTGCCATAAAATGATGTAAGGAAACAAGGCTAAAACACACTGATTAAAAAGGTTTTTAATTATAGCGGAACTTCAGAGATAGGCCAAGGGGCAATGGCTGAGAGTCAAACAAAATTGATCCTAACCATTTGCCAAGATGAAGAGAAGCAAAGGAAATAGTTATGTAATGTATTGTACATTATCAAATTCATGACAGTACAAATAAGTTGGAAGCTATACATGCACATATTAATATATAACTATACAAAGCAATCCTCTGACAAGTTTTACTATTATGCATGAAAACATAAACAATATACACAACACCTAAACTAAAATTCCTTAAGATCAGAGGCAGAAAATATATGCTCCATAATCTGGCAATTCACTCATGTAACAGGGAATATATCATCATTGTCGGGGAATATATCATCATCATTGTCGCTATCTATGTCCATGTACCTGAACTTAAGATCATCCCATCCAGGACCTTTATAATTAAAACTTGAATTCAGATAGCAATTCGTCTCCTGAAACAAGTTCAAGTGATCCACAAGCTTATGATACGCATTGCACCCACAGCACTGCCAACAATGAGAAAACAAATATATGGTAAGCTTTCTTTCCTTCTGTTCTCATTAGAAATTGGACATGACATTCTCACTTTTTTTTTCCGCACACTACTTTTTTGCATTGAAAATTGTCCCTCTACAATATCCACATCAATTTTTTTAGAGCTGGTTTTAAGATTTTAAGTTCAACTGGGAACCAGGAGGGTTGAACTGGACTTTTCCCATTCATATATTGTGGGCAACTATGTAACAATATATTGATCGGATATGATATACATTTGTTAAGCATACAAAAAAAGAATTTAAAAAATATTATAATCATAATATTATCAAATTTATAAGCACTAAATTAACAAATCTCTTTCTCTAATATTTAGTCATCCCACAATTCAAAGTTTTAATATTGAAAATATACTTAAAGCTGCCAGAACAGGATCATACTCATCTCTTGGTGATGAGTGGCAAGCCATGTTGCTACTAGTACAGTGCACGTGTCACCAATAAATACATGCTTTATGAGATTGCATCAAGAATTATATTAAACAACAAGAATACCGTCTAATGTCAAGGGGAAAAGTTGGTTAACTGTTGAAGTTTAAAAAAACAATCAATTTGATTCAAGTCATAATCTATATGGGATTTCCCTAGTTATTTATAGAGGGTTAGTCTTAATGAATCAAATAATTACAAACAAATACTGAAACATAAGCATTGATATTCCTATCAGTTTTTCTAATTCTAAGGGTCAACTCGAAGTCTTGCGTCCATATGGCAATTTATGCTTGTCATCTTTGATATCTTAAGTTTCAGACTCCAATGGTTAGCTTGTTATTCCAATATCATCGTCAAATTATTAATGCCCGTTCTGGATTTCCCCTTATGTATGATAGCTTTCACCTAGGTATTTCAGTTTAACGACGAATCGCCTGTCTTGTGCAATTCATGACAGTTCACATAAATAATAGAACCAAACTTTGAGCGGTTAAGCTCTACACAATCACTATGCAAAGCTCCACTGTCTGAAAATTCTGATGATATATAATATAACATACATAAAATGTTTGGTGTATATTATTCCTACTTCCTAAAAAATCGTTGCATCTTGCAGAACCACACTTGACAGAATGAAATCTTTCAATATATACTGACATGGGTTTATAGACAAAACAAAATAAAAACCGAGAAGAGCTTATGACATAAATGCTTAAAATCAATGAGCTATTTGACTATGTGTTGAAAATCTATTTGCATCGTTGATATTTGTTTTCATTGTAAAAATGGAATTTGGGGAGTGAATATAAATTGAGCAGGGGATGGATGATAAGCTTCACATAAGCTAATTTCAGAAGCTTGTTAAAATAAACTTAAAATAAGCTAAGTTCAAATGCTCCTTCAGTTGAAATCCAAAAATTAGATTGACAGTTTAATAGAGGTTAAGGTTAACAAAAACAGAATGTTACCTGAACAAAAACAGTGCCATCAGTGTAAGCATGAGGGTTAATAGCCCGCGTAGTTCGCTGGCCACAGATGGTACAAGTAAAAGCCACAAGCATCCTTCGCCTCGGGGATTTTGTGAAGAGTGACCATGGGAAAGTGGAGATGTTCCCTGTCCCTAATTGATCATCACTGCCAACAGCAGGAACAGAGGGCCCTTCCATCCCTGAACCTGTTGTCCATCCTCTACCCGTAGCAGCACTCAAGACCAGCCCCATTGCCGCATCCTGACCCCACAAATTTTGATCAGAATTGAATGATTTTCATAACAAAAAAACAAATATTTTTCATCCATTACATATAATGGAAAGGAAAGGACCTTCTAAAATTTCAGATATTTTAGCTGCAGATGCATTGAAGTTCAAATTTAGAGAAATGAATGTGACAACTAAATATTTTCTTGATGACTGACCTTTTTAATTTTCAGATATTTATTTATGTCAGAGAAATTGATTAAAGTACTCCCTCCGTCCGTAATGAAATATAAGCAATTTGCCCTCATTTAATTTTAGTTAGGTTAATTTAGACAATAGACTTAATTTTTCATTGGAATTGCATAGATAAATTGTGAGAAAAGATGTTTGTGCATAATTTGATAATTTCCAGTTATTTTGGTAAAGGAATGAGACAAATGAATTGAATATTGTAATAATAACAAAAAAACCTAAAAAACAAAAACAAAAAAACGAATAGGGAAAGGAAAAGAAGATTGATAGATACATTAGAAAGAGGGGAAAGGGAGAGGCGTCGATGAGAGAGAATTGGAAGGTTGATGTTGTTGATTTCCTCCTTTGATTTCGATTTGGAGTCTAAATCGTGATCATCATCACCTGAAACAAAATGATAAAATAATGAAATTAATCAGAGAGAGAGAGAGAGAGAGAGAGAGAGAGAGAGAGAGTATGAAATACGTACGCTTGGAAGAAGGTAGACGAAAGTGAGTGGGCTTGGAAGAAGAAAGGGAAGTTATAGTTGTTGAAGAAGGGAAGAAGATGGAAAAAGAGGGTAGCGTTGCAGAAGAAGAAGATGAGCTCAAACTTTCCATTTTCAGATTCACTCCAAACAAAACAAAACACTCCCTTCTCCCTCACCTCAAAATATTATATAACAACAACACACCGCAAATAATATTAATATTTAATATTAATATTCATTTTAATATGAGGTGAAGAGACTCAGAGTCAAAACTCAAAACTCACTCACCATCCCATGCCTTCGTTCGTTATTTTTTCTTTTCTTTTTTTACCAAACACAACACGCTGACACACAGAATTTGTGCACCCTCATTCTACTAGATTACTGTAAATGTGACTATATATGTATGTATAACTTTAAGTGCTTTAGGCTCCAAACCCATGTATAGTGTCTGTAATAGACAAATAGGTCAAATTAATTATTTCGGTATTTTATGTTATGTTATGATATTGTAATTTTATTTTATATATTATAACTTCGTAACAAAATATCAATAAAAATGATTAAATAAAATCAATGTATTTAATTTAAAATTTTAAATGAAATATTAATTTTTAATTATATATTATTAAAGGAATATTTATCATTAAGAAATTTATGGTCCTTTATTTGATAAATTTTTGAGGTGATCTTGAATCTCATTTAATCATTACATCATCGGTATAATAATGAATTGTTTGATAAAAATTTATTAAATTTTGCAAAAATATTAAAAACTTAATATCTTTTTTCTTAAAAAAAATTGAAAATAAAATAGACTAAAGATGAAAGAGAATTAACAACGTTAAGAAGAAAATAAAAAATACACCAGTCAAAAAATCAACTCACCCGCAAAATCCAACAAACTCATGGTAACTGAAACCGACCCAAAATTCGGTTGACATCGGGCTTGTAAATTGTCAACTTAAAATTGAATGGTTTAACAAAAATGGGAACTGAACCCACTTATTCTTGATCGATGATCAACCATTCAATGTACAAGTTCCGTGCAAATCTATTTTTCTAAATTCTGTATAGATCAAATAAGCTTGAGATAATCTAAATCTAAGTACAATTAATTGCCTTAAGTATTATTATTATTATTATAAATAAAATAATTTATATTACTATCTCATATCTACATAAAATAAATAAAGAAGATTACACTCACCATCCTTAAGTTTTAACTAAATCTGACACACCTCCCCTGTAGTTTCTAGTAAGCAATGGCGTTAATTAGTAATATTTTTTGGTTTCATTTAGAGAGAACAAATTGAATCTTGGGCCAGGTTGCTCTTTCGTCTCTCCTCTCGCATGCTGTCGTTTTGGGATGGAAGTCAAGTCTCACCCTCATAATAAATAATAGTTGATCATTCTTTGCGTTTTTTTCCACAATTTGTAAAGGTCTATCGTTTCTTGCTACTTTGGATACAATACTTCTTGTTTGAAAGACCGCGTGAGAATTTTATAAAAAGAACAAAGACGACGTGGGAAATTGAATAATGCTCTAAACAAAACATTGCACAGAATGGGGCATTTTCATCTTCAAAATTCGAATAGCATCACTGCTTAGCTACTTGAGACAAACAGTGAAGTATTGGCTGACTTTTTTGGAAACAAAGATGAGTTGCCTCATGCAACCTCTGAGTTGTGTTTCCTTCCACACCTTTCAGGGGATTTGGGTTTACATCCCTTTCCTCTCCTTAGGAGTTAGCCTCCCTCGGTTGATGATGTTCTGATGCTTTTACTCATTATGTTATAATGCACCCATCCTTCAATCCTTCGCAGCCCTCACGTCATCCCTTACTTTCATAGTTGAATTTTAGAAAAATCATAACAAGTTCTAAAAAAACTTTTATCACTTTAGAAAAAACATATATAATAAACTGTTAAGGCAAGTGAGCCAGCTCCTGCCTTCTTGAATAAAAAAAAGTAGTGATTCTCAATCTTCAGTTCTAACAAACTAGGAATTTTTGTATAGCCATCAGAATCGTATATTCAGGTGATCAAAAAATTGAATTTAACCAAAGCATGTGAGGGGAAGATTTGCTCAAAATCAATCATTGACAACCCAAAAGATTAAAGCCTTAAACAAACAACTAGAAGAGGACTAATTTACATCACATACATAAACATAAAGAGATTAAAACTTATGTGCTGCTACAAAAATAAAATCATAAAAAATTACCACATAGAATTTACGATAAGTTGTATATGGATACTGTTAAGACAGTTCGCAAGATTCCACTCAACAGTTATTCTTAATCCTATATTATATACAATTGCTATCATTCTTCTGGAAGGCCCAGAGTCAACATGCACAACTCAACTCAACTGAACAAGTCATCTTGGCTGATCACATCTCCATCATCATCACCATCATCGTCGGTAGAATCATCGGAAATAGTATTGAATGTCAATATCAACTCTAAAAGTTCACGATCTGCAGCAGCACGTTCAACACTGTTTTCTGTCCTAACCCTCCGCCTCGGAAGTGAAAACAGTTGCAACATCAGGTCTTCTGGAGAAGCTATCTGGTACATCCAGCCCCTAGCCTTGGGTTTCTGTCGGACACACAAATTTTTTATCAATTTGCATCATTACAAACCACCAGAAAAATTATCATCATTGCCATTGTCATCATTATTATCATCACCAACACCATTGTTGTCACCATCATTACAATCATCGACATAATCACCATCGTCATATTCATCGAGATCATCATCATCACAACCTTCATTGTCATCGCCATCCTCATCCTCATCCTCGTCATCAATATCATCATCATCATCATCAAACATATCATCATCATTATCAATAAACATATCATCATCCTCATCGACATCATCATCACTCTCATCATCATCAAGCCAATTTTCATTGTCATCAAACATGAGAACCTTTTTCAAAGAAGTAACAGCAGAGAAATTAGTTCCTCTGCTGCTCAAATAGTTCACTCATGTATCATAAATATCAACCATATGATTTATCATTTAATAAGAGCAGTATCACTGTTAAAGTCATGTAAGTCAAGGACTTTCCAAGACCAGCATATTAAATTTTCTTTTATTAGAATTTAGAACCATTTTATAATCAAGGGTAGATATTTTTAGATAGATGAATATTCAAAAAGTATTAAATGCTCTTTCATAAAAATATTTGAGATAGTACTTATCATGCTTGGCATTCATAACACCAACCCAACTCCCCATGGCCAGCATGTTCAAGCCTTGCAATGATGTGGCTGATATCAGCTTGTCAAATTGTTAGGTACTGGATTTGGGCCTAAGCCCGACTAATGTGATGAATGGTGGAGTTGGTTACATTTGCTGATGTGACTAGTTTGTTAGAGGCAAATGCCAGTTATATAAAGGATAGGGATAGCCAGAGTGAAGGCATTGAGTATCATTTTGTTAGAAACCTTATCGTTTGGGCAGAGAGAGAAACCCCCTTATGAACTGCCGTGTCAAGAAAATCAGATATTTTCCTTAAAATATTATTTTAACAAAATCACAAGCTCTAACCACACTGGCTACGTAGTCAATAGCAGACAACGTAGCCTAGCGGCCAACCCCACAAAACGCTATAGCTGTGTGGCGGGTAGTGGTATGGCTGCTATGTCAAAGTCCAGAGACACATTATGTCAGGAACCCAAGAATTGGATTCCAATGATTAAGAGGAAGAATACTAATATTTAGAAAAAAACAAATAAGAAATAATATGAGATAATCTCTCCAAAGAAAATGATACACAAAAGCGGATACGCTCCTACAATGGTTTACACCACTCAATTTCTAAAGTTGATAAAAGAATCTTTCTGAAGGGGTAGAAGTCTCTATTTAAAGACTTCCAATACATTAGGACATGGATTAGGTCCAAGGTAACTAACTAATAACAGAAACACCAAAGCAGTTACACCTATACAACCACTAACAACCTAGGAACACAACTACTAACAAACTCCTAATTATCCCTATTTCTAAATCCTAACACATTACACACACTTTCAACCATACACATATGATGGCTAAAAAGTATAATAATGCACAAAACTAAACACATGTTTACAATTAATCACCAAAGCAGAAACAGAGAAATAGGGGAGAAGAAAGGAACTAAGACGAGGCCATATTAGGGGACTGTTAGCATAGAAACATACAGAAACTTATAAACAGAGAAGAATAATGGTCATCGAGATGGAAGGAACAGGGAGGAGAAGAATGGTTGCTGAGAAGACGGGAATGTTGGCACAGAGAAAATGGAAGCTTTCTTGAGAAGAATCAGTTGCGGCAAAGAAAGGAACAAAGAGCGACGGTCACTTGAGAAGAAATCTCTACCTTTCCAGAAACAGAGTGCTGCGATTGTAATGTTAGGAGAAGAAAGGTTGTAAAATTCCAGTAAAAAAATTATCTAGAGTTAAAAAGACAGAATGAAGGTATTTTAGACTTTGTGCTCTTAAATAAATGTTGCGGCCTCCTTTGTTTTCTTCCTCATTTTCTCCGAGATTGCGCCATGAAGAACACCCCTACAGCTGCAACCCTAAAACGCGCTGCAACACCGTTTTGCATAGACCAGAGCCGCTGCACCATGCCGCAACTGCGGCTGCAGCAGTTGCTATTGGCTACATAGATGCCGGTCATGTTTTTAGTAGTTCGTACTTCATAGGATTTCAAAATCCCTCCTAGAATAACATAAAATCCCTCCTCTCCTCTCCCTTCTTTTGTACAAACATATCTCTATTCCCTTTCCCTCCTCTACCCTGCATTAAAATCCCTCTCCTCCCCTCCCCTCGGTTGAACCAAACAGAACCTAAATAATTCTGCATTGGCAATAACTGAACCAGTTAATGAGCATTGAGCATGCATACTGCAACTTTGTCCTGGACTAGATAATCAAAACAGTCTGGTTAAGGGAAGATTTGTTGCAGAGGATACAAGTCAAGGTTTTAAATATTTGTGGTGTGGGTACATCAGACTTGGAGATTCTTGAACTCAGGGACAGACCCTGGTATATTGAAATCAGGGCTGTCGCCCCCTCATATAATATGTTTATACTGACCCCTCATGTATAAAAAAGTTTTCGCCCCCAAAGTGATAGTTAAACATTTATTTTTTGACAAATAGTAACACTTTTTATAAGATGGTTATAACTTGTAACAACGTTTAATTCATCCAATTCCCTTTATACAACCATCAACTTGATATATTTGTGAAAAAGATTTGTTTCAATGAATGCTTAAAAAGAATTACCAGCTATAACTTTATTTTAAATTTAAAACATGATTAAATTGAATAAAAAGTTAGGACCCAACTGCTATTAAATGAGCACCTCATTTTAAACAGTCAGGACTATCAACTGCTAATAAAAAAAATTTATTTTAGGGACTATCAACTTCTAGAAATAGTTATTGTTGTTTTTGCTTATTGGGTTATAATTTCGCTGCCCTCAATAATTTGGCCCTGTCATCATCTACCTAAGATAATATATGATTTGCGGTTGAGTTTTGACATCAAATAACTAGCTCGTGAAGACCAAATTCTTACCTGCTCAATATTTTTGGGCAAAGTAGCTTTCTCAAGGGCCTTTGGAGTCCATATCTTGATGTCATGCTCAATACCGCTGCTTGCAAGAACTGTTGTATGAGGATGAGACTCAATACAGTTCACAACATGCTTGTCTGCTTCCATGACACGAACAAGCTGACCACCTTTCTTTTTCCAAATGAAAATCCGACCGCAGTCTGACCCACTCACCACATACTCACAATTAGGACCAAAGAAATTAACACCCTTGACTGTCTCACAATTCCTGTGTCCTTTAAAAACTTGAGGGGTGAATTTCTCATCAGCATCCATGTTTGACTGAGATTGAACAGATCCATGACTACCTTCCACTTCACTTGTATCACTGCTCACAGATGAAGGGGACATGGGAACAGGGTCCAGTCCCAAACCCATATCTTGTGTAAAAAGGTAAATAAATTCATCATTGTAGGACACAAGAAGTTCCCTTTGTTCAGAGAAGGCCAGGCCTGTTATTCCTACTCGCTCATCGCCAATCAAGTGCGGAGGGCAAAAGTAGTCGGTCGGTTGACCAAAATCAGTTGATCCATCCCATTTATACTTGCGGATATCAAAAAGTCGCGTATACTCGTCAGACCCAGCAACAGCAAAGAGATTTGGGTTCCTTGGATCAATTGCAATTGCATTAAGATGGATGACTGGCATGTAATTCCATCTATCCTTAAGTGGCTTGCATGTACAAAGTTCTGTTGCAGTCCCAGTTCTCAGATCAAACTGTTAATATATAGTTAGAAAAAGAGGAATAAAGGATAAAGAACAAAAAACATTAGTAGCAAAAAGTCAATCACTCACATGTTGTACTAATCCATCTTCACCGCAGGAATAAAATATATGAGGGCTACCGGGCTCAATAGCCAACTTATGAGCCCGTCCTTGATGCCTGGCCAATAACTTGGTCTCTATTCGTCCATTTTCAAGAATTTGAGCATGTCTCACCTAAAATTGACAGTTTTCTTTTTAGTAAAAAACAAATGGCTTAAGAAGATTTATGCATATCCATTATATAATAATACTATAATAGAACATCATTCTATTTATCTAGACTTTGAAGTAAACGACCAAGTTTAGTAAGTAAAGAACCAGACTGATTACCACAAATCACAGATTCACAATGCACGAGGTATATTAATTGTTAGCACATCTAAACAGAATAAGAAGGATTCTTA
Organism: Cicer pinnatifidum; assembly: GCA_037974775.1. Taxonomy (NCBI): domain Eukaryota; kingdom Viridiplantae; phylum Streptophyta; class Magnoliopsida; order Fabales; family Fabaceae; genus Cicer; species Cicer pinnatifidum. The sequence goes on from JBBPBR010000005.1 coordinate 15,679,175, forward strand.
TTACATACCTGGCCATCAGCAGCGCAAGTGACAATGCTTCGATCATCAGAGTGCGGCATGAACTTTGCTTGGAAAACATTGTTACTATGACCAGAATGGAAAGAGAGTTTAATACGGGAAGTTTCCCAATCCCAGAGAATAATCCTCCTGTCATCAGAACCTGAAACAAGAATGTCACCATCTGCATTGAAGCATACAGTGTTTACACAACCTCTGTGCTTTTCCAGCTTTGTGAATACATCAAGTCGAAGGACGAGATCCTAAAACACGTGAGTGACATCAAATTCATTAGAGTAAAGCTTTAGAGACTCATCACATTCAAATCCATATATCTCTTGAAACCCTAATTATTTAATTTTATGAAGAAAAAAAAGTAACTACCTAAAACCAAAACGCAAAACAATATAATAGCGTATACAAATGGACGATTATGAATTTGAATATTCCCGAAAACAAAACACAGTAAACAATAATGAGTTGGAAAAAAGGAAAAAGTAGTAGTAGGAGGGTAAAGGGACGTACCTCGTTAGCGGCGAGACGGTTGGGGAAAATCCTGGCGGGTAACCGACCAAGCTCACGATTAGAGAGATCGTGAAGGGGCTTGTAGACGGTGGTATTTCTTGGCCTTTTGTTCATCCTGTAAAATGATGAATAAATGTTATACCTTACCTTGGAAGCTTATGATGTGATGTGATGAAAGTAAATGTGAGAGAGTTAGATCCTTTCTTTCTGTTGCGTTGCGATGATCCTGGAAACTGTTATTCCTCACGTCAAATTGCTTGCTCCACACCACCTAGCTGTCATTGTTAACAACGTGGCATGGCACCCACGCCTTTTAAACACTATTGTGTAATAGATATTGGGCCCCCGGACGCTGATGGAATGGGTCGATATGTACCCGAAATCCGAACAAGAGTGAAAACACCCTCTATGTTCTTTCTTTGACACAAATTACTTACTTAATCATTATGTCCAAAATACCCCTGTGGAAGCAGTCCGAGCGAGTAATCAAGAGAATACATTCCATTTGAAGATGACGACGACGCTAAGATTTCAACTTCAACTTCCAACCCAACCATGTCTTAGAACTCGCTGTACGCTAACCAAACAGGGGCAACGATTTCTCACAAAGATCTCCACCACCAACACTAACACCAACGCCACGGAAAATCTCATTCGAAAATTCGTACAATCCTCTCCCAAATCTGTACTTCTATCCACTCTCACCCACCTCCTCTCTTCCTCTCTTACTACCTCCAATCTCTCTTCTTTCGCCCTCCCCGTAAGTCTCTCTCCTTTATTTTTCTCCCCAAATTACCCTCACGGTCCCATATTAATTACCCTTCAAATTCTCGCTGCAGCTCTATACAAGAATCACCCAAGCACCATGGTTCACTTACAACCCAACCATCGTCGTCGACCTCATCACCCTTCTCCACAAACTTGGTCGCTACTCCGAAGCCCAAACCCTAATTTCCGAAGCCATTTCAAACCTCAATAACCGAGAACGAGACCTTGTTCTCTTCTACTCTAAACTCTTGGACTCACACTCCAAACGCGCTTCTCATACCGGCTTCGAATCTGCTTTTTCTCACCTCAACCACCTACTTCACACTTCCTCCTCTATTTACGTCAAACGCAGAGCTTATGAATCCATGGTTAGTGGATTGTGTGCAATGGATAAGCCTCGCGAAGCTGAATATCTGGTTCGGGACTTAAATCGAACAGATGGTGATGATGATAATAATGGTAATGGACAGTTTCAATTGCAACCTTCTGCTTTTGAGCTCAAGTCTATTTTGTATGGATATGGAAGATTAGGCTTATTTCATGATTTGCTTAGAGTTGTTGATCAAATGGAGAAAAATGGGTTTGTTATTGATACTGTTTGTTACAACATGGTTCTTTCAACTTATGGAATTCACGGAGAGCATGTCAAAATGCTTTCATGGCTTCAAAGGATGCGGGATTCCGGTGTTCCGTTCTCTATTAGAACATACAATTCGGTGTCAAATTCCTGTCCGACGATAATGAGGAAGGTGGTGGATATGGATATGAATGAATTGGTGTTGTCGATTGAAGAGTTGAATGGAAGCTTGGAAGGAGGGGAGGCTATGGTGGTTAAGGAGTTGGTTTCGTGTTCCGTGATTTTGGAGGAGGTAATGGTGTGGGATTCTAAAGAGGTGAAGTTGGATTTGCATGGATTTCACTTGGGTTCAGCTTATTTGGTTATGTTACTTTGGTTGGAAGAGATGCAAAAGAGGTTGTTGAATGGTCAGATTCCTGCAGAAGTCACCGTGGTTTGTGGGTTAGGAAAGCATAGCAATGTGAGAGGTGAATCACCAGTCAAAGTGTTGGTTAAAGAGATGATGATGAAGATGAAAAGTCCACTCAGGATTGATAGAAAGAACATTGGCTGCTTTGTTGCTAAAGGTAATGCTGTGAAAAATTGGTTATGTGAATTGAGTACTCCATAATTTAATTGAATGAATAGAACTCTGCTACTACATGTATGATGATGAAGAAGATAAACTTGAAACTTAAATGATATGACCAACATATTTTTCCATGTTCTTGCTAATGCTATGCTACTAGTATTTATTGACTTAAATTACTGTGCTGCTGTTCTTCAACATGTAGTATCAAATATTGGTTTTCCAAGGAAATGTCAAATAAGTAAGAACGTTTGTTAATAATATAAAGTAGACTTAAGGGATATCATAAAATATAGGAATGTTAATACTTAATAATGATAACTCATATTATTAGAATTATATATTTAATAATCAATGGTTCGTAACAGTTCAACCTTGAACAACACAAGTTTCACTCATAGGAAAGAAAATTATATTTTATTCAAGATTATATTGAGATAGTTATTTTACATATATATCACTCTTAGGGAAAAAAATTTATTTTAGATCACGTCCTCCCAGACCATCATCTAATTGACTAATCCAAGAAAAAAGGCTCCCAACTAATTTCATACCCCAATTTCGCCAAGACCGTGGCTCCATATTGCCGACAAAGGGCCAGTGTCAAGCGTACCGAGACGTACAAAGTACGATAAAGAAATACATAAAACATGGCAACTGAAAAGCCGCAACATGCAACAATAACATAAAAGATCCAGTTGGGAACAAAGCTGTAGATCAAAATAACACCAGATATGGTGCAAAAAATACCCATGGTTCCTATAGCTGCATAAAGAAAAAAGTACCCAAATGTCATCCTTGCTAGCCTGGAGTTGACATAAGTTATATTTGGACTCCAGCTTGAAGGTACTATAACTGAGGTGAAGCAGTGCATAGATACTACACATAAGCTCACTCCAATTCCAACTGATAGAAGAAATATCATGTGCCATATATCTTCCTTAAAAAGGGGATGTTTTCCACTAGTATTGTTTGTACGAATTGTGAGAAGTGCACTCATCCCTAGCGTGACCAGAAGAGCTGCAACAACTAAATAGTTATTTGCAATTCCATTTAGTTCAATTATAGCTTTTTCAGACAGTTCTTTGTGTTCCTTATAAAACACATCTTTTGGGGTCATAGATTCTTCATTCTTCATGGTTTTATATATAGGAGGAACTATCTTCTCCACTTCCTGCAGGGTAAAAAACAAATAGACATTAAATTAGGAAGATGAAAGTTATAATTGTATATCAAAGATGCTGAATTATGCAATGCACCTGAAACCATAGTTCTTCACTATGAATAAGAAATTGATGAATTGGTGATCCAAACCTTCCTTCAGCTGCTAACTTTCCAGCTAAGTGAAGAATGTTGTTTCGTTCACAATCAACATGTAGAGCTAACATGTTTTTGTATGCACCCTTACGCAATATTAGCCGAAATACACTTTTTTGTCTATTTGAAATCGCAATTTGAAGTAAGTTTTCCCCTTGAGAATTGACTTTCATAAACAAATTGGGGTTATAGTTAAAAAAATAGTCTAAAACCATAACGTTTCCTGATTTTGCTGCGCTGAACATTGCTTCTGTAGCTTTTTCAGATTGTAGGATCTTGTTCTCTTCCTCTTCCAAAGCTTTAAAAAACAAGCTTAAAAAATCTCGGTAGCCAGTTGCATGCTTGTTAAAGGCTAGCATTAAATATAAATAATTATATGAGCTAGCTATCAATTAATAAATTGAACTTTGTATTGCTGAAATATAAAGTAATAATGTTTTTCACAGAAATGATACAGCAATACATAATTGTTATCTATCAAAGGACAAAACTTGGGTGTTTATGTATTCATTATTTACCAACATATCAATTTATTTAAATTTAATATGTTTTTGTTTATTCTCTTTATTTTTACCAAATGATTTTGTTTAATCTATTAGATACATATTCCATGTTTTGAATTCTGATTGTAGAACAGTAAAAACAACACACAGAAACTGCACATAAATTTAAAGAGCTAACTTGATTCGGCAAGCACTTGCAAGGCAGTTAATCCCTTTTCATTTTCTGAAGTGGCGAGTCGAGGATATGTTTTCAACAAACTCAATGCCCTAGCTGTGATCACCAGAAAAAGAAAATGAGTAATGAATAATTTATTGAAACAATAGAAAATTGAAATGTAAAAATATGTAACCATATATTTGGAAAATTATGATAAATATATGTACATGACTCCTTTTTAATGCATTTGTAAAAAAATAGAAGGGCTTACTATAAATGCTGCATGTAAAGGTCAAGAAAAACAGCTTGACTATATCTTCAAAGGGTAGACTAATGAGCATCTCTTCTCCAGTTTTTTCTAATAAAAATTTAACCATATGAAGGTGTCCAGTTAAGGATGCTAACTGAATTGGCAACATCTCATCTTGGCCTCTAATCCACAACAATACTGGGTTCTTGCCAAATAAAATTTTAGCAATTTTCATATTCCCTGTAATGGCAGCTATACAAAAGGCAGTATTTCCATCTGTGTTGAGAATTTCCAAATGTTCTATGTTTGTAGTACATTTTACTAACTTTGCCACAAATCTAGTGTTTCCCAATGCCGCTGCAATGTGGAATGCTGTGTCACCATTTGCAGTCAAGGGAGCACATATCCAATTAGGATGAGTTTTATCGAATGATGAAGCAACAGCCCAATTCCCTGATGCAGCTGCCATACAAATGCTTCTTTTATATGCTCCTACACATTTCATGTGCACTTCATAACATCAGATATAGCATTTAATATGTACATGGATAATTTATTTTTAGATTTTTATCATATATAAATTATGTACTTGGGTTGGCTTCTTTGTAGACTACACAAATAAAAAAGCATTGGAAAAAACTGTCAGTGATATTACTCTTCAACGCAATATTTGATTCACCAAAACATCTGAGTCTTATATAAATTTAATAGAATTTGTGTATTTTAATTGATTGAATAGAGTGTGTTAAAAAATGTATATTAAAGAATGTGTTATTAACACTTTTACAAACAAAATCAAAAGAAACCAAATTTACAAATTAAGTTGTTGGGTAATGAATAATTACTAGTTGATGATGTTTTAAATGCAAGAAATATAAACACCCAAAATACATTTGAAAATGTTTTTCTTTTTCTTGTTTTTTTTTTAATCCAACTAGCGTTTTGAGTCATATCCTCCATCTTATTCAAAAATGAAGAAATCAGATATTTAATTTTTTTAATGGTTAATGTTAATAATTAATAATTAGAAAAAGGTTAAACTTATTATCTTTTTATCACAAAGTATGTATTTACATCTAGAAACGTATATAAATTTATGGATACTGCATGCCGACACTCGCATAAACTAGTAATTTTTATAATTAAAAATAGTGTATCAACTAATAATTTTTATAATTATAAAAAAGTGTATAAACTAGTAATTAATCATTAATATATTTGTAAATTATGACTATTTATGCACGTGTTTAGATTTGTGCCCACAAAATAATTTCTAATTTAGAAAAACGAGTGGTCCATGCTCATTTAGTTTTGAAGCACATATATAGTGAGTGTTTGGAATGCACATAGTCCGCGAGTGAGTGTTGACATTTATTTCCACATATTTTGGCTCCATAATCTAATGCTTTCCATATGTAGTCATAATCAAGTCCTTCTTCACAAAGATCCTAAAAGAGACTTAAGTTGGAAGATATCAAATTTTTGGGTGGGAATAAGAGGGCTCAATTAGGTTTTGTAAGACTTCACCTGTCACAAACATAATCTCTTAATCTAGTATGGGTTTCTCATTAAACTTTTTTAATTTTAAATTTTACACTTATTTAATATTAGTCTCTTTAAAAGTCTATGTCATTTTAAAGAAGTAATAAAATTTATTTTTTAATAAATTAACAAGCTAATTGATTTTTTTTTTTGTTTTAAAATTTAATATGATATTTTATAAAATTTAATTTTATATGACATTATATTTTAATTTTATTTTATTATGATATATTTAAATATGTCAAAAGGAAAAGGAATATACAATAATATAATTAAATTACTAAAATGTTAGAAAATTTATAATTTAATGTAAAATTCAAAATCTAATATATAATAATAATAATAATAATAAAATATTATTAATATTTACTTAAAATATATCTGATAAATCTAAAAAAATTATGGTTTGCAATATGGTCTTTTAAATTAAATATATAAACCTTTTTAAAAAACATTGACCTTATCTATTTATAAAATAATTTCATCCGAGTTTATCTTAGATTAGAGTGTAAAATCTGGACACATTCTCAATCCTAAACATTTGTGATATATAGGCACAAGGTTATATGTGTCAAAGATTGAATTTTGTGTCGAGGATCTCAATAAGTAATACTGTAATTGAAAGATTAATTGATTGATTATAAGATATTCAACAATATTATGAGAACAAAAAATGAAATCTAATATGCAAAATTAAAAGAAAAACTTAAACTTTATATCGAAAATAATTTTCACAACTAGCCTAACTAATGCATTAGTAAATAAAATTCCAAAGTTTAAAAGAATTGGATCTTGCAGCAGCAGGATAACAACAAAATGAACACATTTTAATTTATATATATATTAGTTCCTTTGCTCACTTCTGAAACGCATTTATAAGTATACTTCTGAACATAATTTTTTTTCCTGTCCAAGAATATATTTCTGAACATAAATGTGATGGTTTTTAGAAACATGAAGCAATTAATTTTCCTTTGCATTATGCTTGTGGAGCCCAACAAAAACAAAGTAATGAGAGTACACATGATTGATTGGGTTGTTATTATAAATAAGTGTACCTGTGGTCTTGTACATGTCTCCTACAACTGATAAGGCAATTGAATCAGAGTTTGACATAATTAAAACTATCGTAGATGTTTCTTATCTATATTAAATCACAAAAGTAGTTAGTGATACTATAACTAGTTGATATATGAACTAATTTATAGACACCATGCGACAAGAATATTATCAAGATTAGAGTTTGAAGTTATACATTAACTTTATGACCTATATTAATTACCATAGATAAGTTCCTTGTCATTAAAAGTTTAATTTTCCCCCGTGAATAACACTCGTGAGATAAAGTGTATATTATTTGCTTCATCTTCGTAACAAAGCATGGCCCAATAAAATGTTAATTAATCTTTTAGGACCTTCACGCAATATATTATACTATTTTTTTTTAGTAAAACTTAGAGTTGACAAGAACAAAAATAGGTCGGTATATATTTGTCACTCTACTTATTTAGTTACATCATAATATATTAATGCAAAAACAATCGTTGCAAAATCGAATGACGGTTGACAGTGACTATTGAATTTAAATGGACTTCAAAATTAATAATTAATTAGTTGAATATGAGCTTCCAAGAGACTATAACAAATAATTGATCAAATCAAAATGTCATACAACTATTTGCATGTGTGACATGAAGTGGAAAGTAGTTATCAAGAGAAAAAAAAGAATGATAGAAACTATTACAAGTAAAAACAATATGGATAGTTACTCACTCCATAATAATACACATACTAAAATATGGGTAATTGATGAAACATTCAACCTCAAAAGTACATTGTTGTTTTCAATTGCAAGATATTAGTCTAATAAGTCCGGAACATGCATAAAAGTCGATTCCCTTGATAATATGGTAATGGAGGATGTGGTGGATTGATATAAAAGTTAACAACTTAATTGAAAAGATGGTTTTGAGTTATAACTCAATCCTATATGGTAGTTATCTATATTATATTATATTATAACTCAATCCTATATGGTAGTTATCTATATTATATTATATTAGTATTGTTATTTATGATTAGAGCAGTAAAAAAGTCTCCAATTACAAGGTCTTTTAATTTTTTTTTTTTATTAAATCTCTATTATTAGGTCTCTATTAAAATAATTTTTAAAAAATTTCGGCTCATTATTTCATGGGGCTTAAGGGAGGGGGCTCGGAGGGCCTATAAGCCTCAATATTTTGTTAATTTTAAGACTTTTTTCTTGAAAAAAAAATTATCCAGAACAAAATAAAAAAAATTTATTGAAAAAAAAATCGGAAATTTTTTATCGAAAAAAATTGGACATTTTTTATCGAAAAAAAATTGGACATTTTTTTATCAAAAAAGAAAATTGATTCTTTTTTTTAAAAAAAATGGGTCTATAGGCCCACTAAGCCCACACAATTTTAGGGGGCTTTTAGTTTGGGACCTTGTTTTTTGAGACTTTTTAAATTATTAATTTTTTTGCCCTTTCAAAATGTAGGCTGGGGGCCAATAATTAGGGGGTTTGTCAAATTGACAACTCTACTCATGATCTTCATTATATATATAATATGTGAGTTTAGAATGTGACAAATATGTTGGTGTAGAATTTTTAGTTATTCTAAATATATAAATATCAATTGTAAAGATTATTTTCAACACACACAATTAATTAATCAAGTCTTTACTTATCTCTATTGTTTTTACTTTATTTTTCATACAACTTTAGATATTAGGTCAACTTTCAACACTAGACACTTTTTAGAGGACTCTAAGAATCTACAACTTAAAAATAGTCTCTTTTTCAACATAGATACAAATTATTCTACATTTCCGTTGAGTCATGACAGACTTTTAGAAATATATTCTTAATGAATCAAACGACAAATCAATCAAATAAAATTTTATTAATCTATTAAACACCAACTTTCTCACGACAAGACTTAATTTTGATCTTAATATTATAAGGTTGGTCACTTCATACACTTTAATTCTTAATAATCCATCTCATGTTATGACTCTTCTTAATATATTTTTTTATGTACAGATAGAGACAATAAAATTTGAATTTAGGATTTTGTGCATACTATCCAAAATTTAAGGGAATGTCAAACACCTAGAGGCTCAATAAAAGTTGACAAATTCATGTTTGACCGACACATAATTTAATTGGATCATGTTAACATGTCTCATAAAGGGATATATTAAAGATATTAAAAGTAAAAATATTTTATCAAAAAAAATACTGTTTGAATTTTTAAAGAGTTGAAAACATAAATTTTAAAATAAAATATAACATTTGATTCATTAACATATACACCATTTTAAAAGAGATAATATTTACAAAATATATTTCAACATTTTAAAAGAGGTAATATTTACAAAATATATAAGACAATTATTATTATAAATTTATTACAATTTTGTCACAAAGTACAATATTGTCTAATTTGAAAAATCCAACACAAGTAATTAAAAAGGACCACTCTCACATTGTATCATCATCTACTTTGACATAAGTGTTGCAGCACCTTCTGGTAGGAGGCTAGTTTAGAGCCCACATAAATAGATAAAGGATAACAGAAAAGAATAATATACAAGACAAATGGAATAGCATTGAATACATCAATAGCATAAAAGACCCAAGTGGGAAAAAAACTAAAGATCAAAACGGCACCCGAAAAAATAGAAAGCATAAAAATATTAGGAAAAGCAGAATATAGGGACAAATATCCAAGTGTCATCCTAGATAATCTAGATGTGACATAACCATGTTTTTTTGTCCATGTTGATGGAAGCACAATTGAGTTTTGGAGAAACATAGATGTTGCACACAAGCTCACTCCACATCCAATTGATAAAATAAGGACTTTGAACCATTTTTTGTAACTAAGAAAATGAGGATTTTCACTAATTTTATTATTTTGAATTGATAGGGCCCCTGTTATTCCTGTTGTCATAATAAATGATATTACAACCAAAAATGTATCTGCTGTTTTATTCACTTCAATCACAGCTTTTTCAGATGAACCTTTGTGTTCTCTATAAAATACTTCTTCTGGAATCATATCATCTTTATTTTTCTTTGTTTTTAATATCGGAGGGATAATCTTCTCCACTTCCTATAAATAATTAAAAATAACTTATTAAATATAAGGCAATAATAAATATATACATTGTGTGGTTTGTTAGTTTAGATTTGTGGTGTCAATAGTTAGAATGATGCACCTCATGCCCCTTTGCTAAAAAAAAATAAATATAAACTATCTTCTCCAAAAAACTATATACTAGCAAGTATTAGGTATATTAGAATTTATGTAACAAATGTCAAACTAAAGAATATTTTTGTTAGAAATTAACATCGTGAAAGGTAGCTTATGTGGAAATTAACATATATATATATATATATATATATATATATATATATATATATATATATGTGTGTGTGACTTTTACATCAAAGTGTTAATTATAGCAATGATCGTCAATGGTAAGAGGAACTTGCGATGGTTCCTAGTGATCACCATTGGTGATCATGCACTCCATGGGATTAAGAGATAACTCATTTTTTTCACTCATTTCATTTTTCTTTTATAATTTTTGTAAGTTTTCTTTTTAGTGTATCACTCTTATACCAACATAGTCAACGTCGTAAATTTTGAAATTGTCAAATCAGACCAAACTAAACATAGATTGGATTGCACTTATCCATTTCATTGGACCATCTATTAAGTGATTCAATAGAATCTTAAACACATCACATCAATTGTGTTTAAGTTTGAGTTTTTAAGAAATAAACTACTAAAATTTTGTATAAAAGGTGGCAAAATTTGGTCCATATCAATCATGTTAAACTAAAATGGCTCAAATGTTTCTAAACATATAATTAAGGACTCCAACCCAAAATATCGGCTAATCAGGTTGGTAATTTGGACCTACTTAAATTTGATAGCTCTAACGAGTTTTGCATTATTGATGTTGACTATGTCGACGGAGAGGGGGTTTCTTCTTAGAAATGGGACATAAGCCCAAATCCTACTATGTCATTTTAGAGAAGAAAAATCTTCAAGTTTGTCTTTTATCTTATTTTTCTTATTTTGACTAGATCATTTATCTTATTTTATGGTTTGATTTAGTTGTCTTTAAGTGTCAATTCATCTACCAGATCATTTGTCAATTGCATATACTAACTTTTACGACGTCAATCAAAGAAGAACTATATTATTAAAACATATTCAAATAAAATAGTTTGGTTAAATTAAATTTTATATACTTGCACAAATATCGAAATAGATGGTAATTAATGATGTACCTTGAACCATTTCTCTTCTTTGCAAATAAAATCTTGATGTAATTGTGGTAATCCTAATATTCCTTTAGATGCAATTAGCTTTCCAGCCAAGTGAAGAACATTGTTTCCTCCGCGATCAACAAGTTGCACTAAAACATTCTTGTATGAACCCTTACTCAATATTAGATCGTACACACTTTCTTGTCGGTTTAAAATAGCTATGTGAAGTATGCTTTGCCCTTCATTATTTACTTCCATAAACATATTTGGATCGTAAGTGAAAATATATTCCAAAATTAAGGTATTTCCTATTTGTGCTGCATCAAACATTATTTTTGATGTTTTTTTATATTGTAGAAACTTATCTTCTTCCTCTTCAATTCCGTCGAACAACAAACTTATAAGATCTTTGTAACGAGGAGTCTTTTTTTCAAAAGCTAGCATTGATTGTAAATATTTAAATGAATTAGGTTTTAGTTTTCTTTTCTAAAAAAACTTTTCAGTTTTTATAGTAAAGAGATATGTAATATAAAGTTCTATCATAAAATAAATAAAATATAAATGGGAATTATTCAATCCATAATTTAAATTCGAATTATTCTCAATAATTCGATTCTTAACTTGAGAAATATTATAATTTGTCTCTCATGTGTTAGTTTTTCTCGTATAATAATTACTAATTCCGAAAATTAATTCATTCATTTCAATGTGATAGCTATACATATACTTCATCAATTGATTGTAATTATACATGGTTATCTAACATGTGTTACCCTATATGTAGGGTATAAATAGATCAGATCGAACAACAAAAATTTATGGTTAAAAATATTAAAATTGAAAAAGTTTTTAGACTTCATAGGACAACTTTCATCAATATTTAACAATATTATTATAAAACATAATTG
>JBBPBR010000005.1:15709805-15736418 GCA_037974775.1 Cicer pinnatifidum
AAAAAAAACAAATAATATCACAAAAATAAATAATACAATATCATATCATATCATATTCAAACCACAAAATCATAAATAAATAAAAAACTAAATACATATTAAAATCACTTATTATTTAAATAAATCAAACAAACAAAAAAAGTTACAGATTTATATATTTTACATATCATCACTTAAAAATAACAAAAAATAAATTTTATTTTACATCACACACACACTATATGAATTTATTCCAAGTAATTAAGAGGGCGGTGTTCTCTAAAGAGAATGATGTCTAGACGTTCTTGGCAAAACTCTAATACCAATCTTCCAGAGACATACAAAGCTTTATATGAAAATGAAACAAAGAAGATGACTGGAATGATAATAAGTGGAATAATGAACACAAAGACCCAAGCTGGAAGGAAGTTATAGACCAAAATAGCCCCAGACATAGTTGAAAACAAACCCATGAATACAGCTGAGGCATAAAGAAACAAATAACCAAATGACATCCTTATTATCCTCGAATATACATAATCTCCTTTTGATCTCCAAGTTGAAGGGAGTATAACCGATGTAAATTGAAGTAGTGCGGATGCACAAAAACTCACTCCAATTCCAATTGATAAAAGAAATATCATGTACCATATGTTTTGATCACAAAATAATAGTGACTTTGAACTAATATTATTTGTACGAATTGTTAGAGCTCCTGTTATTCCTAGTGTGATAAGTAGAGTTGCAACTACTATAAAAGTATTTGCTATTCCATTCACTTCTTCTATTGCTTTTTCAGATGATCTTTTGTGTTCTTTATAAAATAAATCCATTGGGGTTTCACCTTTATTATTTTTCATGTTTTTGAATGCATGAGGAACTATCTGCCCCACTTCCTGTACATAATTAATATTCATATAATAAAGACAAATATATTTAAAACTATTATGATTAAATTCAAATTCTTTTTACAAGTTATCATTAATTGTAATTTTTTTATATTAACATTACGTATATGAATTAAAAATTTATAAAATAATATTATACTATTATTTTATGAGTCTTTTACTCTCTTTCCAAATAAAAGTTTTCATTAAATTGAGAGGAATCTATTAATAGCTTTTTTTAATTTCAAATATGGTATACCACTTTAAAAATGTGTCCACATAAAACAATTTCACTAAATAAAAAGAGAAATGTTGACATAAACAAGATATAATGTACCTTAAACCATAGTTCTTCACTGCAAATAAGAGATTGATGTGTGGGGGATCCAAATCTTTCTTCCAATGCAAACTTTCCAGCCAAGTGAAGAACATTGTTTCCCTCATTATCAATATGTTGCATCAAAACATTCTTATATGAACCCTTCTCAAATATTAGATGGTATACATTTCCTTTTCTATATGAGATAGCAATGTGAAGTATGTTATGTCCTTCATTATCTATTTCCATGAATAGATTTGGATTATAGTTGAAGATTAACTCTAAAATTGTCGTGTTTCCTGATTTTGCTGCCTCAAACATTGCTTTTTGAGTTTGTATAGATTGTACAAATTGATCTTCTTTTTCTTCTATCCTCATAAACAACAAATCTAAAAGTTCTCTATAACCAGAAGCATGCTTGTGAGAGGCTGTATTGATTGTAAATATTTAAATGAGTTGGTAATCATTTTGATCAATATATATTATAATTATTAATTCAATAATCTAATTATTAATAATTTGGTCTGTCATCTAAAATATGTCAACTCTTTATTTACTTGGAGTTTGTTTCAAAATAAATTATATACAAATGATAATTTATTTCATGAGATAATTATTTCAAACGAATCACAAAAGAGTGAAGTAGAGTATATATGATCAAATTGAAACAGTTAATCGTTTATTTTTTTATTGATATTGATTTGGGTCAGTTTGTTATAGTATTTTCAATTGATTAGAATTATTTAGTATGTTTTCTAACAATGTAATATCATATTAATTTAATGATTTTTTTTTCGTAAATATGTGAACTGAGAAAAAATTAACATATTTTGATTATTGACAATTTAGGCAATATAGAAATAAAAAAGCCTAAGTCATTTTCAACCAACAAACTTTAAATGTAGATCTCATGATTGAAAATTTCAAACTTTTATTATGGGTTGACTTAAAATGCATGTATAAAAGGTTTAAGTTAAGGATATCTAATCGGTACTTTTAATATATTTGACATTAAGTGTGGCTATTATGACATAATTGTAGTGGGTTTTTTGGTTTTTGTGGGTGTTGGGGGGTAGGTTGATGATTGAGGAAATGCTTTTGTAACATTTTTGTGTGTCTATTTTAGGCACATATTATCATGTGCGATTGTGCGTAGAGCAATGTTATAATATATTCTTTTTGGCTTGTTAAAAAAATTATTGTGATACAAAAATATTGAAAGGACAAAAATATATATATAAAAGAAAACAAATTGAAGTTCACAAAAGTGTAATTAAGGTGAGAGAGAGCTAACATGATTGAGCAAGCAATTGTAAGGCAGTTATCTCATCTTCATTTTCTATGCAAGTGAGTTTTGGATTTAAATCCAATAAACTCTTTGCCTCAGCTGTGTTGACAAAAAAATATATATTAAAAAATATAAATAATTTATTGTAATATTATGAAATCTAAGTTGCACAAAGAAAATATGTGAAAAATAAATTGTAATTATTAGTGTAGTTAGAATTTACTTATAAATCACATGCTAATTAATTAAACTGGAATTTTATTTTAAATTGAATCAACTCTTAAAATTGATGTTTCAGATTATTATGTTTAAACTAGTGAGAGAAAGCAGTTATAAAAAAAAATTACGAAAAACTACTGAAAACAACTTTTAAATTATTTTTATTTTTAAAAGTTATAACAAATAGATGAAAAATCTTAAAAAATATTATTTTGTTGAAAAAAGTAATTATTTTTAAAAATAAATCGTAACAAATTGAACTAAAATAGCTAAACAAAAAGCAATGAGAATCTCACTTACTATAAAAGTTGTTGGTAAGGGTTAAGAAAAATAGTTTAACTATATCTTCAAATGACAAATTGTTAATGTGATTGTCTTGTAGAGTCCTATCAAGCAAAAATTTCACCATACGATGTTGTCCAGCTGATGATGCCAATTGAATTGGAAAATTATCTTTATACCCTTTAATGCATACCAACTCTGGATTCTTATGACACAAAATTTCAGCAATTTTCACATTCCCTGAAATTGCAGCTAAACAAAGGGCATTATTTCCATCAACCCTACGAGTTTCCATGTCTTTTTTGCTTATACGTTGGACCAAATTTTTGACAAATTTAATTTGTTCCATTCTGACAGCAATATGAAGAGCTGTGTCTTTATCCATAGTTAAGGGAGTACATATCCAATCAGGATGAGTTTTATCGTACGATGAAGCTGTTTTCCACTCCCCTGTTGCTGCTGCCGTACAAATACGCTTTTTATATGCTCCTGTGCACACACTTCATATATCATAATCTATAAACTTAGTTTCCTCTTAATGTTAAATCTTAAAGTACATAAAAATACATACTGTCCGATCCTCGTGGAAAACGTTCTTGAGATTCAGTATGTCTTGGTTCTTCCTCAAGTTGTCTAGCTGCACATTTTTAACAAAGATGTTATCAGTACAATTAAAAAATTAAAAAAATAAAGATGTTAGTACATGTGAATAAACTAACCATACCTACTAGTCATTACTCATTAGGCTATTTTGCCTATTAGTATAATTTTATCAAAATCTACGTAATCAACTATCTATTTTTATCAACTTGAATAAAATGGAGGACAACGTAAGATAACGAAATATAATAAACTAAACCAAATACAAGGGTTCAAAAGATATAAGATGACATTAAACTTATGATACCATGTTCAGTTTTGGGAACAGTAACCAAGAGCCAAAGTTGAAAGGTATACACGTTATTAATTTTTTTTATATAATAGTATTATTAAATAAGGATAAAAACTTATATATATATATTAAAAATATTAAATGAGATAAGTTTTAAATGAAATGGTGAGAGAGCTCAATCTTGACCATATAATCATATATTGATTGTCATGATTAGAAGAAAAATTCATACGACTTTTTTAAGTGATCGTATGATATTTAAATAATTTTTATTTATAATCAAATAAATATTTATATATATATATATATATATATATATATATATATATATAACTTGTTATTTGATTTGTTTGATCAAACAAATATATTTTTTATGATTTAAATTATATTTAATAACAGTGTAAAAAAATTCACATGCATGCAAGCAAATTTTACTACATAGGTTTTGGTTCAACCAGTCAAATGGCACGTGAAATGAGATTTGTATAAGAATGATAAAGAAATTGAATTGTTATAAAAATCATACCCGTAGGAATGTTCACTTCCCGTTGAACTGGTGCGGTAATTGGAGGAGTGGTTGATTCGGAGTCGGACATGGTTAAAACATACAAGTAGGAAGTAGGTTACTGATTTATAGTTTCCAAAATTCTTGGTGATGTGAAGATGATGGATTAACTTTATATAGAGAGAACACTATCTAACGATGACACCATAAGATATATTCTGAACAGAATTCCTTATCATTGACAAATTGAATATATTTTTTCCTTGGATGACACCTTAATTGTTTAAGGACATGAACCTTTAATCATCCAAGTATGGTATATTTTATTTACTGAATCTTGACAACAAAGTTTCGCACTGCAGAATTTAGCTCTTTTTTGCATTTCCACGCAAGTTATATTTTTTAGTACTATTCTTCGTTTGTGGCCCCAAAGAGGAAAAATATGACATGACGTGAGCAAATTTTATTTGGTCACATTAATATGCAATGGAATTTATGCACCTATATACAAATCATATTCTATCAATAAACTTCAGGGCCACAATGTTGAACTGGAACTGCTCATGCCACAACGACCAACGCAAACAAGGATTCATATACAAAGAATATACATTGTACTTTCATCTTTAAAACATGCTTCCATAAGATGGATCCTTGTGAAGCAGAGCACAAACAGTTGCAACTATGTAGCATCAGTTTCATTCAGCCGCAGCTTGATGCGACTTTGGATCCACAGCGGTCAGTATTGACTGTCTCGCATCCCAGGCCAATTTCACTATGAGTTTGAAGGACAGGCGTCATCACCGTGAATCTCCATTTTTTTTTTTCCAAACAGGCACTTAGCCCAACCCCATGACTAGGACAATATTTCTGCTTAAATGCTTACTTTATGCATTCAGCTCCAATGGTCCCACAGTCCAAGACTCCGTTTGACCAAAATAAGATAAGCTTGATCCATTCCTTCCTCAGTTTTCTGCTTGTGTCTCTACATCTCTTCTATGGATAAAAACATAAACAACATTCAGCAATTACACTGAGAATCAAAATGAAACTAATGACATCATACCTGTCTGAATCAATATGTGAAGATCTTTTCTAAATCTTCAAAACCAAGGCATCCACCATATATACATCTTTCCTAGATTCTTGTGAGAAACTGCTTCAGCAATTAGCCTACGAGCTTGACCTTCTACAGCTAGAGGTAATGACGGTGCAGCTCCAACACCAACAACCACTCCTTCTAACCTTGCCTCGATATTACTAATGGCTCGCTGAAAATAAACTCCATAAAAAAATTATTACAACAATTATTTTAACTGCTTTAGTCTTTCGCAAACCATAACCAAGAAAATAGGTCATCTACTAAAAGTAATAAAAGATAAAACACAAACATTGAAACTTCTCAATTATTTAACATAAACTATTCCCAATGAAATAATTGAGCCATGTAGTTGATTGATCTCATTTAGGGAAAAAAGCTTAGTTGTCATTGTATTCCCAATGAAGCAATGAACTAAAATTCACTTTTCAGAAGCAGTTGATTTAGAGCCATTCTTGTAAACAAAAGCTTATTATCATACCTGTGCATGTGGATTCTGAACTTCTATGCCACTGGACTTGTGAGTTTTTGTCCATTCCACGAGAGGATCGTGGATAAAAGTTTCAAGCACACTCATGAGAGTCTCCCTATGTGTCCTCAGTACAGAAAGTGTGATTTCACAAACCCTCAAGAAGATACCCTCATATCCAGTGATGCCTAAGCCATCAATCATGTTCTGTAGATTTTATTGCAGAATCATGGAGAACCAAGAGGTCAGCATTCGTACACATGGGAACAAAAAAAATTAGCATCAAGTGTGATAAAGTGTTGCCAGAATGAAGTATATAAATTTAATCTTTACTGATAAGTAGTGATGAAAATTTTCCATATTACATGCTTCCAAAACTTGTGCAAGTGCATGATCTTCGTTGCTTGGAGAAATAAGATGTATGATATTATCATGATTTGTTTCCTATTTAATTATAATTAGGAGACCATTATAAATATAAGAGTTAGTACTTTGACTTTTGTGTCAATGCCATAATCATATCAACCATAATCATTATTCTGAAGACTTTTTCATATTTCTTCTTCTCCCTTTATCTAAAATTAAATATTTACAACAATATCTACGCCTCCTCAAAGGAAAAGGTAAAATAAAATATGGTATTAGCATATATTATCCTTTTTTTTTAATAACATTATATCATCTAATTATGAGCTTCTCTTACCTGTGTCAGCCTGAAAGGAACGAGCTCGGGTTTCTCCAATTGCAAACCTTTGTCAAATAAGCAACTGAAATCCACGTGAACACAATCACCGCTGGTAGAATCAAAAAGAATGTTTTCACCATGCCGGTCACCCAGTCCCACAATATGCCCAACCATGGACCAAACAGCAGTTGTCTGAGCATAAGCAACACGTGCCCTGAACCATGCGGCAGGCTCAGAAAATGTTGTCAAGAACCATTTGTGGAAAACAGGGGGAAACATTGGAAGTATTTTGTTCTTCAGCATCTCATCCTCTGGCATTTTACCTTGACATTGATCATAAATTCGTTTAATTTGAGGATTTGTCTTCTGCCTATCAAACTTTCCACAAGTAATATATATGTCTTGAAGAATTTGTCGAAGCCCACGAGTGTGGGGTACCCACTCTACCATGCCACAGTCCTCTGTCAGAGGAATCACTGCAAACGTACGAATATAGAGCTTCCTTCTACGACTTTCAGGATATTTGGATAGCAGTCGGTTAATCATTGCTGTGAACTCCATCATGCGAGCATCTTTGCGTAGGTCATCCTTTGGTTTGCAGAGAAACGGGCGCTCAAGGCCATCACTGCCCAGTAGAATGATCTGAAATACATGCATTTGGAGATCAACCCTCCAATGATTTATGTATGTATGTAAAGAATGTTCCTAATTATTAGGTATGAGCAGTAACAATATCGTAATGTAGTCTTACGAGTTATGATGCTTACTCATTAAAAATATGTGGGAACCAAAAAAATGTTGTACTTCACCATGCATGTAAACAAAATTAACTGTCTACTTAAAAATCACAGAAAAACTATACAGGGATATTAAGGGAGCAAGTCAGTAATAACATACTTTCTTAGGTCGCTGAAGAGAAGATAAAATTTCAGCCTCATCGGCAATGCCTGTTATAGTAGGAAGATCTGTGGCAGAAAATATATTCGACATAAGTGAATCCCCCAGATTCCCATCATATGCTGGCAGATTTACGGTAAGAGACTGTTGAATTGGCATTATAATTCCCAGGGGCATCATCCTCTTTAGAGCGCTAAATTCAGTAGAGAGATTGATTGCTCTTGCTCTTGACTGACCAGCATGGAAGCATAACTTGATCATATGATCAATTAGGCTAGCAAATTGAACAAACAAATTGTTCTCATTATTTCCTGAGTTGAAACCTTTACGCGCAGCTTGTATGATTTCAGCTGCTGCTTCGCGCCTTGATGGAACAGTGGATTTTGAAACTGCAGCCATAACCCATAGGGCCTGTTGTGGATACTGGCGGAGAACAGAGGTAATAATAAGTTTGACTAGTCGAACAATTTCTTCATTTTGATGGCAAATTCTTGAAACCAATTGAGGTAGCACTGTCAACCAATGGTATGTCGGTAAATCCTTC
Source organism: Cicer pinnatifidum (assembly GCA_037974775.1). Taxonomy (NCBI): domain Eukaryota; kingdom Viridiplantae; phylum Streptophyta; class Magnoliopsida; order Fabales; family Fabaceae; genus Cicer; species Cicer pinnatifidum. The sequence continues at coordinate 15,717,871 of JBBPBR010000005.1, forward strand.
AAACAGCCTCTCATAATACTCATTACCTACTAAAACAAAAGACAATGCAGAAATTACTACAAATGCAAAAAGCAGTGAACAAAAAGAATGTCTGTGTTTCGTTAAATAAAAAGTGTCTTGAAAACAGAATACAGAGGGAGAGAGAGAGAGAGAGAGAGAGACGAAAAGTTCTCCACCCACCTTCCCATGCACAACCTTTAAATCCTTTTTTAAAGAACCATTTCTTAGATACATGCTTCCAAAGTCAAACCAGAGGGTTAATAACCTTGGAAGTGCCCGAAATAAATTCTTGTGTCCCCTATGAAGTCCTTTTGCATAGAATAACAGAATATCAGGAACATAAGACCACCAATGCCTCTCATTATTTACGTTTGAAGAGCCAACAGCAACAGTTGCCGAAGGAACTAGTCTAGGGACAAGTTCAAAGTTCTCCTCCTGGCGTTTCCTGGCATCACCAAGCACTTCATCACAATACTTAGCCATATAGAAGTATCCTTTCTCCCATTTAGGCTGCAGTTCCCTCACCCTGGTATAAAGACTTATTACATCTTCCTTTTGTTTCTGCCCAGTGTAATGAGTCCACCTTGAGTACAGAAGAAGGGTCTTTGCAATGTCTCGGTTCTCATTTAGAGCTTGACTTTCACAAACAACAGGTGGTGGATTAAGTGGTACAAGGGAAAGGCTGGTAATAGATGAAATTGCAGCAGCGCCTAAGACCTCAACAGGCATGTTCAAGAGAGATTGTTGCAGCACTGCTATGGCGCCATCAGACCGCCGGGTGCTCCAGAGGAGTTTTGCTTTTTCCATGTGGACGTTGGGTGCACCAGAGGCCTGGGCTTCTAAAATTGCTCTGTTGGCTGTTTCGAAATGACCAGCTAAGCGGCATAGCTTTGAATATTGAAGCCAGCAATTGCCAACTTGTGCACCAAGACCACTTGCACCAAAAATCAATCTCCTGAAAGCCAAGAGTGGCTCCCTAGCCCAGAGTGATGATTGTGTAATTCTAAGTCGATTCTCCCAGTTGTCCACTAATTTAGAAAAAGCTGGATCATCTAAGTGAAACGATTTCTCTAAGAAAGAGTCATCTCCCAGAAGAGAGTGGAAGTCCTCCAATTCCCTTAAAAAGTGAAGTTTTACAACAAATGGGTAGGCCCGTGTGTAAGAATCCATTCCTGCAGCAGCTAGGGGAGCAATCAGTGACTGCTTGGTTAAAGCAATTTTCTCTGCAACTGAGAAGTGGTCCCTCTTCATCATTGCTTGGAGAATCTTTGCAACATTCAAATCAAATGAAGCATTACTTTCTGAGCTACTGCAAACTAAACTGTCATCTTCAGCTCCACTAAGGTACTCATCCATCAAATCCCACCTTCCTAGCCTCCAGGCAGCCTGCACACCTTGCATGCACCATGCTTTCTTGTACTGAGGAATCCTAGAAACTAAGCCATCCACATGAGTAACCATGGCCTGAAGGTGGCACATGTTTAGTAAACAGTTTAGGACATCTGAATGCCTCTGAACTGAGGTCGGTTCCATCTGCAAAGCTTGTTCGCAAGAAGTTAAAACATCGGCCCAATTCCCAGCCTTTTTGTTCATTAATAGCTGATCTTGTAACCTTAAAGATTTACTTAAACATGACAAGCCAGATAGTCCATCCGGCTCATCCAAACAGCTGTATATTTCCATAAGATGTGAAACATCTTCATCCTTGAAGATGCCACTCCTCTCAGCAGCAGGGTTGAAAGCGCCAGATTTTTCCCTTACATGAGACTCAAAGTACATCAGTGACCTTGCATAAGCCTGACACCTAAAGGAAGCCCTAGCAAGAGTCACTTTTGGAATCACAGATAGAAGCTCTGAAACATATTTACATTGTACAAGGAGTTGGTCCTGATCTGTAAAGGAAATTGGAATTTGATCCTTTGACTTTTGTTGCTTAGAAACAGATGATTGAGAAAGGGAAAGAGCAAGTTCTTGTTCAACATCATCCACCCACTGTCCAAGATTATCAAGAAGAGTGAACACGGATTGAATACAAACTTCACTTTGACCACCACTGAATCCATGAACTGAAGCTCCACTGTTCTCTGATGCAGCTGCATCAAGAACAGATAAGATTTCCTCTGTTATGCTGTGGCGTGCCTCCTGAGTGCCATGACAGACAGCATTAAGAACCAAGTATGGAAGCAGATATATTGCTGTTTGCATATCATGACGTACAATACCTCGACAAGCATTGAAGATGCTAGCACGAGATCCAGTAGCATGCACAATCAGTTTTTTCATCCAAAAGAAAATCCATCTTCTAAATGACATAGATGGGTCGTAAATAGGGCCAACAGATGTTGAGTCAGCTACATTAGGAAGCTGAAACCTAGATGTTAAGCATGGGGCTATTATCTCTTTCACATAATTAGAAAACCTATCCCATAATTTCTGTCCCCTATTATTCATCCCATTACCGCCATTGGTAGTCTTGATCTTCGTTGAAGCATTCTCATCAAGTGACGCCTCACAACCAGCAAACTTTAGCAACTCCTGTATAGCCAATGCAGCAGAGTCTTGAATGACAGTATCAGGTGCAGATCTAAATGCCCGAGCTAGATGCTTGTGGATCAGCTCAAATATGAGGTCATCATCAGAGCATTGAATTTTGAAACGCTGACATGAAAGGCCTTTTACCTTAGCAGGGTCAGCAGCACCAAGGGCTCCAAGACAATCAGCACAGACCAACTTCAACCGCTGCCCAACTGTGGTCCTTGATTCTTCAGCACATCCTCTTAATAATGATGTGATCAGAGAACTCAGAACATCCAAGTCTGAACCAGTTTCAGCAGTGATTAGATCTATAATATCCTTCCATCTCAAGTTCAAAAGCTTGCGAAGCTCACATGCTACCATGTACCTCACATTTAAGTTCTCATGATTTAAACCATCAACTACGTCTCGTAGTTGATCCTTCAAAGCCATTGTCCCACGAGCAACCTCAATTTCTTTGTTCACTTGCATCAAAGCAGGTATACAGGGTAGCGGGGGGAACTCAGATATATGCTGCTTTAGGATAACCCTATTCTTAAAAACAAGTTCTTCTAAAATTTTTACCACTTTGTCCAAATGTATTGAGGGATTTTCTCTGTCTCTTTCCAGGAAGGGGAGAAGAGAAGCAAAAACTTGAGAAATTATGTGCTTAATGCTAGATGGTGAAACTTTAGCCAATTGCTTTATGAAAAAATGCAAGACAGACAGCCCCTCCATTTGCAGAGATTCTTTATCAATAGCATGCAAGAGAAGCACCATTAGTTTTGGCACATAAGTATTAAGATGTGAACCCATCATTCTAATCAGCATCTCAATACGGTGTAATGCTTGTTTTCGAAGCAAGAAATCATCAGAATGGAGCATTTTTCTGTCTATGCAGTTAAGAAGGCCAACAAAATCACTCCTCAAAAAGCCTGGAATATCTTCTGCACCAGTGAGAACTTTAGCAATGTCTTTAATCATCGGAGGCACCCTAGCTAACCTGTCAACAATTAGGAGAATAAGTTAAGGACATGCAAAGCTCATGTACCCTTTGTTAGAAATATAATATAAAAACCATTTATGTCTCTTCGACTAACAGCTTGAACTATCGGGTAATTGATTCACCATTCATGACACTGTATCAAAGTCTCTATAACCATGTTTTATAGAGCTCGATCCTTGCTCCCCCATTCTTCCAATACAAGGTTAAATTTGAAGCACAAGAGTGGAGAGTCTATGCATTGTTCGCACTTCAAACACAAAGACTACCCACTTGAAGGGAGTGTTAGAAACAAAAAAAAAAAACTACTCATGTCTTCAACTAACAACAAAAGCTTTGGGGATTGTTGGTTCATGTCATGACACTCTTATTTACCATTACTTAGTTTCCTGTTAGAACTTCGTTCTAAAAGTATGAAACCTTATGTTTGCTTATGATTGAAGTCTACAAGAGTATCATGAAAGAAATGAATATGCAGGACTTCCCATAATTGCTAGTCAATCCCCATAGTGAAATAAACCAGTTTCTAATAGTCAATGATGAGTGAGCAAATACAGACTAGTAATAATAATAATATTAATAATATAGTGTATAACCCTTATTATTAATTATTACTAATAATAACAATAATAATAATTTGAGAAAATGAACTAATTGAATGTAAACAAAATATCGGTATCGTGTCGGTGTCCAACACTAACACGTGTTGGAAACCCGGATACGTCTTCGATTAGAAATGTCGATGCTACATAGGGTTTGATAGTTGCCAACCAAAATGTGCTCAAGAAAGTCCATCCACGAAAAGAGTGCAATCAAGTTTCAGAAAACATCATGTTACCTTTTGCTTATCTCATCTGAATCACCAGCATCTGTAAAGCATACAAGTTCATCTAGAAGAGTAGGTAAAGCAGCTGAAAATATTTCCTTCTTGTCAGAACCAATCTGTGCATGGTAAAACTGCAAAGCTGAAAGTAGCTGTTGGTCATCTGTTTGATGAAGAGCAAAAGCAAGCACTTTTGGCAGCCAATTAACTATCAGACGCACTGTTCGGATCTTTGATAGCTCTTCACTATCACCAACAAGTTCCGGATCAGTGTTCGCAAGCTTGGCCAACTCGCATATGGTGTCAGCAGCTTGACTATTATACTGCTGAGCAACCACAAGCTTTGGGAGAACAGAAGGAATCATTTTCTGGACAAGTTCTTCAGTCCTAACACCAAAAACAGCTTCTGCAAACTCCTTCACTAAGATTCGGTGGCTGACAAGTCTCTTAGAGAGATAATCATACAGTTCATTACGAATATGAGCATCTTTAGAAAGAATTAGTTCAAGTCCTCCTTTAAGATGGAAATAACAGGATTTGTGTATTAATCTTGACGCATTTATCCTCACAGTCATGTGTTTGCTATCAAGCTGATCAACCAACAGTAGAAGAGAAGATGAGAACAGTTTGCTACCTATATCAACAGAAACCATTATTTGTGCTGTACATTCCATTAAAGTCTCTAATAAATGTGGACTATCAGCAACTGTCATGGCATGTTTAACTGTATCCAAGAACTTTTGCTCCTTGGTTTTGTCTGTATCTCCAGCAAATATTAAACTCAAAATACGATCATCCATAAAAGAACTAATATGACCGCAAAATGCATCTCTCAATTCCATGTTACTACTAGTCAAAAGATATTCTACACATTTTATCCATTCAAGCCTAGTACTGAGCAGAATATCAGGGGCACCATGTGCAAGGATCCGATGAATAACTTTCACACAGGAAATCTGGACATCCCCTGACGATTCATCAAAAAGAAGGTCAAAAAATAAAGATTGCAACTGCATGAAATTACAGTCCAAACTAACTTGTGCGTCTGCTCCACACATCTCGGATCCAAGAACGATGGGAGGATGCCGCTCATTGTAATTGCAAATAAATTTTTTATCACATTTTGAACAGCTAAAACCTTGCATTAAATAATCTATCGTCCAACTTGATCTTCCACTTTTCTCCTTTAGAAATAACTTGCATTCGTTCCTAGGCAGACCAGATACAGCTCTTCTGCATCCATAAAGGCATGACAATAGGCCAAGAGATATCGGAAGAAGTTTCCTAACCTCTTCATCTGTTCTTAGGTACCTGCATATTGTATGGAGACAAGTAAACAGCCAGAAGACCTGTCTCTCCATCATTTCATTCAAGAGGTACAACTTTCATCCACATACTTCCATGTGATCCAGAAACTTACAAAGAACAAATACATTACTGGGAAAAAAACCAAAAAGAAACTGCTTAACAATATGGACACCCATCATAAATTTGAAACAAGGAAGACTGTAAAGAACCAAATCATTTATAGAATGGGCAACTCGCGTAAAGGAAAAATATTTTATCATTTCAAAGTTTGTGATTCATAAATTGAATCCGGCTAGACTAAATAATATCAAAAAGCAAGTTCAGTGTGTATTAATGATGATTTTTGAAACATATTGATATGTTTGTATTTAAAACAGAAAATCCATTCTAGGATATAGATCCAACAGTTCAAATGAAAAAGAATAACTTAAGCAAAAAATATAATCTTTCAATCAGCTCCTGCAATTTAGACATTGAAATTAATATTTGAGAAACTGAAGTTAATGATGCATCTATATTCAAACTAACCAAACGACAAGTCTGACCACATGTTATTGAAATCTGTAAGCAAAAGCATCGACATAGTTTTCTTACTCCATCCTTTTAATGACAGGAGATGATATGTCAAGACCAGACCAAAAAACCATCATTGGCATAGAAATAGCAGCTTCAGTTCTGACTTCTCCAGCTTCGTCTTGGAGACCCAAATCTAAAACTTCAAAAACAACTTCACTGCTCAAGCTTGGACCTAACTTCGATAATACTTGAAGAGAAAGGCATTTGGTTTTCCAAGGCAGCTGATTATCAATAACAAGGAGCACATGAGTCCAGGGAAGTTTAAGCACAACAAGCATAAGGTCTACGTGATAACTCCCATCTTGTAATGGATTATTCTCTTTGAAAGAGGCACCTGATTGAGAGAAGTCACAAGTGACCCAGGTCAGGAGAATGGAATAGCAGACACCACAAACATGAAGTATTAGTAAATTAAAGGATATATTCAGAAAAATCAGTCAAATCCCCATATTTGGTTGCTTATTGTTAGTATTTTTTCCCCTCAAAGAACCTAACTCAACCCTCACTTAATATACAGAAGAGCACAGGAGAACGGTGCCATGAATCTGGAATGCTATTAGCAACAAGATATCAATAAATTAAGGAACATTTAAGAAGAGCCATGATTGGCAATGGCGGACTTGGCTGTACAATATATTCAAGGCTCCAATATTTACATACACAATGGATAACAACTCCACATGAAATATATTTATTTGAAACAACAGGTTACTCTATGTCCAAATCATTATGATTTTCTGTTCAAGACATAAGTGGCATTAGGTGAGAGAGGCTAAAAAGGTTTGTTCATTTACAAAAAAATTATACCTGCCAAAATCCAAAGAATCCAATTTTGACCATTGAGACAATGATCAGAATGCTAACAGTCCTTATAATTTACTTGCCATCAAAGAAAATCAGACGCAATGTAATGTAATCACCTAAAAAGAAGTATAATATTTTTATGCGAAGGAAAAGGTAGAAGTTAATTCAATTAAGGTTAGGTCCAAAGCTTACTTTGCAAAAGCAATACGCTATGAATTCCTTGTAGGTAGGTGGAGATATCTACAGTAATTGAATTCCCTTGTTTAGCCTATAAAGATGGACAACTTAGTTTTGTTGGAATTTAAACAAATAATATAATAAGAATTTGCAACTGTTACCTACCTACCTGCTCAGCTATCCAAGGAAGCCATGCAAGCATCTGCTGGAAGATTCTGATAGACAGATCGCTCTCTGGATATATAGAAAAGGCAATGCATAGAACGCTAAGTGCAGATAAAGCAATATCTGGCCTCAAAAAGCCAGGTCCAACAGCCGGAGCATTTAAAGATTGAACGAATGACAGAAGAGATTTATTCATATGGTTAGCATAATCTTCTACTCTTTGGCAAGTAACTATACAACTATATTTGCATTCCACCTCAATACTGGCATCTATAACATCAATTTCTTCATTTAATTTTTGGCGTTTGATCTTTGAATTGCCCATATCCTGAATGGACCTCTTTTGGCCATGCCTCATGCTTTCAGTTGACTTGATTCCACTTGATAAAAGGGCTACACTATTGTTGTTTCTTTGGTTTCCCCCAACAAGATGTGGACCAAGAGTAGATACCGCAACTTGAAAGCACTCTATCAAAGGAAAACATGGTTCCGGATGATAGAGTGCAGATATGAGATGCTCTGGCTTCCAAACATGAGGGGGGCAAACTTGAGCAATTCTAGCATAAGCACTGCATAGTGCAACCTGAAAAAAATACTATTAAGTCCTCTTGATCAATTCCCTGCTTCAAATATGTAAACTTGTAGAAACTGGGGTGAAACTTCTATGAACAGCTCTATAGTTATAACTAAGATGTTCTAACAAAAGTAAGTATCAATGTTAACCTTAAGTTCCTGGCTTTTGGTTCTCCACAACGATCCAAAGAATACACCGACTAAATCAGCAGCTGTTAATTTGACGATATCTTCTGGACAGTTAGAGTGGAGTGTATTGAGGCAAACACCCAACGATGAATCATAAGTTGTGTCTCTGCACGTGAGCTACATCTTAATGTTGTACACCGTAAAATACATAAGAAAAAAATTATTTACTTTGTCTTGTATACGTGCTTTTTTTTTTCAAAACATCATAACGTAATACAAGTAACCATTTAATCAAAAAGAAAGCAGAACTCTATAAGAAAATCACTTTCCAAGGTCCTAGCCATACACTCATAGTTTACTGTAAAAGGCCATTCATATGAAAAGAAAAAAGCAGACATATCCAAACCTGAAAAAAGGAAGCCCCTCCTTGTCCAAATTCAAGATAATAACCATTGAGCGGATTAAATTCTGATAAGGAATGATATCATATTTTGTGACCGTCGCAACAATGTGCACAAAGTCAAAGCATGCCTTCCAGAAAAACATAAATTGTCAGACAATCGATATCATTTCCAATAAATATAAGTAAAATAAGGTGGAAATACTCAAATTTCAAACTCTCATCAACATCACCCACCATATGCAAATCAGAATCCCCATAGCATAAAAGAGAACACGCAGCAGAGACAAAGGAAGCATGAATCAATCCTTCAACATAGAGTGTTCCTTCAGTTAGACATTTACCAAGAAGTTTCAAAATCCAAGTTGCAAATGGTTGCCACCTGGCTTTGCCAGTTAGGTCAATCAATAGACCGCAACCATCAACTGGTTTGTTCGTTGTTGGAAGATCTTCAACTCCAGAGAATGACTCGGAAAAACACTTAATCATGACACTAGGGGATCCATTGAAACTTAGAGAAGCCACATGTAAAACATCTACAATGTAAAAACAAACAAACAAACAAAAAAACAGTTACTAACAGAAACAGCAGCATCAAAAAATTAATCAAACAAATTGAATATTGATATAAATAATGAAGTTAGGAGTATCTAATATGATTGAATGAGAGCATGAATAACTAATTATAGTTTGGTACCTTGAATGAGGAAGACGGAATCAACAAAGAACTGTCTGTAAGAATCTCGAGCACCGGAGCGAAGTAAGGATAAAAGCGAACCGATAGCTTCAAAGAAAACTCCATGACGAGATCTGAAAGAAAAAATAAAAATGAGAAGGAGAAGATAGTGAAAAGCGAAAAAACAGAAAGAAGGAAGAAAAATGAGAGACCGAAAGAGAGGTTCAGCAAAAAAAGGGAGTAAACGAGCGATGATAGGTAGAATAGCGGTGGGTTGACCATGGAAAAACACTCCGGGGAAGTTAATTGCTGTGCGAGAGATGAGTTTCACTACGGCAATCACTTCTCTCTCGTTACCTGCAATTCAATTCAATGCATTAGTATTATTGATTATTGATAATGATGATGATGAAGAAGAAGAAGAAGAAAAGAAGAGTACCGGAGGAAGTAGGGAGGACGTAAGCGTGGAGAAGATTGGGGAGGACGGTACGAAACCTAACCTCCAAAACGTCGTCGTCGGAAGGGTTGTTAGGAGATGGGGAGGAAGAGGAGGATGCAGCTATGCCTTCACGAAGTTCGTGAACTAAGCTAGACAGGTTTGCCTTCGCCATTCTTATTGCTATATCATTCTATCACTATAGTTATTTTTTGAACCAAACTTATAATAATGATCGTTATTGTTTTTTTATTCTTTTCATCTTCCCTCCCAAAATGTTGATTACGGTTTTATCATTCAATTCAATTTCGCTTCCTTTCCTTTCCTTACCCTGGAGGGTCGGTCCATGATTATAGGACAAAAATCTAGAGTCATGGACTTGGATCTCACTACAGACTTTACTACCTACACCCTCACTATTGCTACTCAAACTTCCTTACAATACAAACGGCTTTTCTTTTGAACAAACTATTTCTTCCGTGTTTTGTTTACTTTGGAGAAAAAATAAAAAACAAATACACCGCTATTATTTTTAAAAGTTGGTTATTAAATAAATATGTGATACATTCGACTCTTGTTATTTTCTAAAAGATATGTTTAAAGCATCATTTTTTCTAAACAAAACAATTAAATGAGGCTAAAAATTTGAAAAAACAAGTTGTGGCACGAAAGTCTTTTTCAAAACTTGAGTTGTCCAAATTCAAAATATATATAAATTTTGCAAAACTGTAAAACATGAGTTCTTGGAACGTATTTTTGTCGAAAAAAATTATCAAAACCCAAACTTTGAGTTTTTTAGAACTTGAATTTTGTTGTGAAACTGATATATCTGAGATAACTTGATTTTTAAGTTTTTGAAAATAAGTTCTGAAAAAACTCAAATATGTATTATTTGAAACATACTTTTATATTTAACTAACTCAAAAATTAAATTTAACAGTACTTAATTAAATAGATAAAATTTTGAAAGTGATTAATTATTAGTAAAATACAATTTTCACTGTGCTTGTGAAGTATAATAAAATTTAGCTAAATTATTATTTGTAATATTTTATTTGATCTAGTTTCTGCATAAACTTTTAACTTTTTACCCAAATATAAAAAATTAAAAATAGACTAAGCTGTATGTCAGGAATTATGGTCTGATTTATTTATAGCGTAGTCTGGTCTGGTCTGACTTATTTAATATAAAAAACGTCGTTTTTAAAATTTATTTATTTAAATAGATCAAAATTAAAAAAACTTATTAATTTTGACAAGTCGACTTATAAAAAAACATATTACACCTGCTTGTCATTTTTTAGGTTATTCCCATTTTTATCGATAGTTTTTAAAAAACGCCAATAATTGTAGATGAAAATATTTATCCTCATAATCTCTTATTCAAAATATTACATCAAATTTCTTATATTTTTTACATCTTTCTCTCTTTTTTCACTATCTTTTTCTTTTCTTTTTCTTCTCACAACTAACGTAATTGAGAAGGAAAGGCGCAAACAAATCTAAATTGGTCTAATAAAAATTGTAAATCCATTACAAAAATAAAAAATCTTACAACACTGAATATTAATGAATTTTTTTCTCGTTATTTAGTGAAAATTCCATCAATCGAATTAGTTTTTAAATTATTTTTTAAAACCAAATTAAACCACATATATAAAATTTAATATTTTTAATTTTTATTAGTAAGATATATTGTATTTATATATTATTTGTTGAGTTTTAATTTTTTTCTTAATAATTCTTTTTATTTTATTTTTTAAATATTTAATATATTTTAAATATATTTGTGTTATTTTGTAACATTAAATTTTAACATATGGTATATTATATTTTGTATCAAATCTATTACTCGACCATATTTTTTTAATATTAATATTAGTATATATTTTTTAAACTGTAATTTAGAGATAAAAAAAAAAAATCAAAATAAACCATTTCTAATTAAATAGGACTAAATTATAGTTTTATAAACTTATCAATCACACCGAACTAGAATTACATTTTGAGATGGAATAATTATTTGTCTTAAAATCAACCGAAACCACGTGACAAACACCCCTGCAAACAACAATGGACTCTGTGAGTGGGAAAAGAAGGTTGTGGAGAGTGGAGAAAGGGTACGAGACAATAATGAATGTAAGCAAAGTGACCCATACATATGCACCACTTTTTGAGTGGCGCATGTCACGAACCTCTTAATTGCATAATCTACTGTTGTCACCATTTTATTGTTTTTTATTAAAATGATTTTAGATTTATCAAATTAATTTTGATATGTTTAGTAGTATTCAATAGAAATTTGATTTTGTTTTTAAAATTATTTTTAATTTTGAAATTATGATATGTAGTTTTAGATTCTAAATATTATTTTTACACTCAAAGTTATTTTCAAATCCTTTTTATATAATATATTTAGATTTAAATTATCTTACGCTCAATTTACTTTTAATTGAAATTAATTTATTAAATACATTTTAATCATGTAAAACCAAACACACATAAAATTTTAACTACACTTCATTTTAATTACAAAATAAAATCTCCGTATACTCAAAAAGAAGTCTTCAACAAACATTAAAAAAAATGATGTTTTTGTTTTAAATTTTTTTTATTGCTATCACTTTATTTCCTAACTTCAATTTATATAGAAAAAGGGGAAAGAACTCTTAGAAAAGTAAACTACCAAATCATAGCACTTATATAATCACAATCTGTTTGCATAACCTTCATCAAGCTCTAAGACCAATTTTGAAAATATATAAATTAATCACATGTGTTCACTAAACTATCAGAGTGTTATTCCACTAAATGAAAGAAACAAAATTGTTTTAATAGATTGAGGTGTGGTGACGGCCACTCCATAACTATAGAGGGCAAGAACAATGGGAGGATTGAAGAGAAGGTGGAGAAACTTAAGAACACATACGACTCAAAAACACATGAGAGGAGTGATGAGGGCTTTAGAAATTTGAAATATATAACTAATTTTAAAACATCGTTGAATTTGGTGAAATGCTGAGATATTAAGCTCTCCAAACAGAAGGAATTATATGCAAGAGGTTCAGAATTCAATACCTGATATTAACATTTCCTCCTCTCTTTAACATATATACTAACTATTAACATTCATCAAAAAAGATAAAAACTGCACCCTTATAATTTATCTAGAGCTGGGACATGGTAGAAATATAGAAACTTCGAAAGTATAGAGATTCAGTAAAGTGGTAGATAAGAGGTAGCGACTAGTGCTCATTATTTAAAGAAAACTGCATCAGAAATGCGTGTACCAAGAGACTTTGATTTATATCAGCTATAAACTAACCTTAGTAGATATATCAAATTAATCTACAGCAATAACCAAAAGGAACTCTTTACATAAAGCCTATCTTGCTAAAAGGTAACACTTGGAAGCAGATCATGCTACTGCACTGCTAAGTACATGGTGGATATCTTCCTTCTACTCAGCCTGTGATTGTCGACCAACTAGGTGGAAGACGATCAGAAGTGGTAGGCACAGCTCTAACGTTGATGTCGAGAGGCATGAGACGGTATTGAATGTCAAGATCCCTGAAAATCTTCATCAACTCTTCAATCAGAGCAGACCTCCTGACAAATCTTTCTCCCATGTCTTGGAAGTTCATTCTATGAGTCGGCCAGACCGCCACTCTCACCATGTTCAATTGTTCATGATCCTTCAAGACTATGAAAGGTGAAGGATACCAGTGCTCCTTCTTGTTATCAATGTAACTGCATTGTAGTAGTCATTAGCAATTTCAGCTCATCACATATATACCAGCAAAAATATACATAATAGGTAAATGAGAGACACCTTTTTTCAGTACATACCTATGTATTCTGTGTTTCATAAGTGAAATCTTTTCAATTGGGGTAGCTACATGAATACAGAATTCTAGAGCATCTCCCATGTCGGGACTGCGGTAGAAATTATGTATGGCCTTAGTAGCAAGGACACTGTTAGGGATCACAATCTTTTGATTGTCGAATCTCAGAAATACGGTTGTCAATATATTCATTTCTTCTACAACCATCTGAAATCAGTAAAGCGAAAATGGGTGGAGGGGTATAAAATTAGATCATGTTTGCAAGAACAGAGAATCTATAAACTCCTAGAGTGAGAGATAAACATTACCTGGGTTGCATCAATTTCACATCTATCTCCCACATCAAATGGATGCATTACAAATAAGAATATAATTGCTTCAAATACAGTCTTGCAGGTGTTTCCAAATATAAATGCAACCAAGACAAGCTGTGAGCTGACAAAGAGAAGAAATTTGGTGGTGGCAATTTCCAATATCAAGAGCCAAATAACAAGTATGATAATGGCAACTAAAAAATTGAGCATTCGATGAAGTTTGTTCACAGCCGTTTTGGTGTCATTCAATGTCAAAGCAAGTGCTCTCCTCTCCCTGAAGGCATTCACCTGGACAATAAAATGCACAATGTTGCTGTAAATAAATACTATAGAAGTAAACACATTACACTTGAATGTAAAAACATTGAATGACATCAGACACCAATGAAAATATAGACTGTGATCTTGATGCAAATTTTGTTCGTAATAAGATCCTTTAAAGCATGTGAGGACAAACATGCATGATTGAAAATAAGAACAAGAAGAAGCAAAAAGACAGTGCCAAGTTTAATTAGATGCAATGATTTTGTCACTGCTATTGCACAACTGTCTTAGGCAGGGTCTAAGAATTAAATTAGCTTACAATTTCAAACTGAGCTTATGTAATATACTATTATGGTTTGATGTTTAACAAGGGAATAATGTCATTAAGCCATATTGAAAATTTGATGAACATCAATGAAGTGCTACTCGACTTTGCCTCTATGATGCAAACAATATTCCATCAGACAAACAATAGGAAAACAAAAAGATAAAAAGGAAACACATGCAACTATAGGTAGTTAAACCCAGATAACGGTGTGTCGCAGCCAAACTCAAAAGTGGGATAGGGTGTTTCGAGATAGGCAAAACTAACAAATGACTCAAACTCTGAAATTAGTAATAAAATCAACAAGTCTTACTCTTAGTCAAAACATACATTGAAATACCAACAAAATTCAAGGAAATAAAGATGATGCATATCGAAAGACTTTAACACATAGTAATAAAATAACTAAATATTAAAACTCAAATGCATGTTCTAGCATAAGAATCAAAGATAAGATGATCTTCATTAACATATTCTACTTCTTCTTAAGTAAAAGTAGAAACGTGAAAGTAGAAACAACAAAATAGAGAAGGAATAAATAATAGTGGGATCTCCCTGGAAAATGTTGGGATTAACTCCGCCGGGATAACGGGATCTCGTTTTACGCTGTCGCGGTCAGACACTACACCAGGACAGCGGGATCTCCCGGGAAGACGCTGGGATTAACTACCTAGATGCAACTACACGGTTTATGTTTGTTAATTCTTACCACCCAGTTCTTCAAGGCGGATTTGCTGATTTTCCCAGTATCGGACGCTCCTTCAAAGAGATTTATGGTTTTTATAGCTTCATCTTCTCTCATAAAACGCATTAAGTCCTCGGGGTATATATACCTGCAGAAAAAGGAAAGCAATAAAATAACAGAGAGAGAAAAAGAGTTGGAGTAACCTTTTCTTTATTAGTCAATGGTCATCACAAAATACCCAATTAATTAAGTCACATAGACATAGGAGAGAGAAACAGAGTTGGAGTAACACTTATAAGTCAAAGACCATTAAAAACTTTCCTAAGGTGATTTGGTCATGTGGCAACAGAGGCTCCAGATGAGAAAAAACATTAATTGGGAAATATTCCAACTATGGTAGGTTTGTGAATCAAAATTCTGAATAATAACAAGAATCACCTTGGTGAAAAATTCGTACATAATAAGAGACCATTTTGAGTTAATCATCATAACAGAAACTAAGATCAAAAGTTAATAGCTTGCAAATGCATAAAAAGAGTTGGTCAAAGTGTTCAGATATGGAAACAAGCAAGATATAGCAATAAAACATAATTGGCAAGTAACACTAGCTAAATAAATGGATTACCTGCAGCCACGCCTAGCAACATTCTGAAAGATTTTCTTAGCGGCTGCTTTAGCCTCATTTTCACTTCTGATTTGTGTGGCACTCTCGTCATCATTAGTGGAATCAATTATCTGCTCATCCAATGTAGTAAGCGACCCATGCCGAACCATATTCATTAACCTCTTCATATTCCAAGCAGATACATTATTATGATTCAGCTTATGCAAATGATCAATAGTTATCCCACCACCATTCCCAACCCCATCATCGGACTTCTTGGAAAGTGGCATTGAAAACTTTCCACTTTTAAATCCAGGGCTTTTCTGAAGCAAGCCACTCTTCAACCTTCCACTCTTGATGTTAGGAAACGCGGTAGCTCTAAGATCAGGCGGTATGGTAACACCGGCATTCTGCAACTTCTGAACCTCATCAGCAAGCCTTTCTTCCTCCTCTTCGGCCTTTCGAATTTCCACCAGAGGCGGCCCGGAAAGTGTTTCAATCACGAATTGATTAAACAGTGACTCTTGAATCCTATCAAAGTAAGTGCTGACATGAAAAGAAGAAGCTAAAACCTTAACCACTAGAGTTTTCAACAACCAGACCAAAGTACCCACCAAGAAACAGACCAAAACCTTAGTTACATATTGAAGGAAATCACTTTTTGTCTCCCTTTGAACTCTCTTATCAAACAAAAAATGCCATGCAATCAAAACAAGACCCAACCAAACACAATTTTGCACAGCTTTCCTCACACCGTACACAAAATAAAGAACCCTTTTCCTTAATAGGAAATTCCTTTCAATGCAAAAAACAGCAATCCTAATAACCCAATCAGAAACCAACCTACCACATATTAGAACAAGAATCATTACCTCCCATTTCCACAACTTGAGCTGCCAAAGATTCTTCTCCCTCAAATTAGGAACACTCAAAGTTGTTACTAATGCACCAATGATCAAAATCAAACTCAACCACTCAAGAAGAGTCCAAAGGCTAAAATGGGTTTTCTTATACTCATCTGGAAAATCCTCTTCCAAAAAAGGATCATCTTCATCTTCGTCACCTTTCTTTCCGAGCATCCCAGAAAATAACTGACCCGATTTCATGACCCGACCCGACTTTCTGTCGGGCTCGTCGGGCGGGTCCATCAATCTAGACCTAGTTTTGGTTTTCAACAACGTAGATTTTCTCTGCATGGAAAGATTCCTTTCGAACGAAGCGTTAGAAGTACACCTCACGACCTCGCAATCACCACCGTTACCAGCCGGTGACGGAGACCGACGACGGTCATTATGCGGCGGGTGTGGAGGTCTCTGAAACTCAGCTAACGAAGGCGAGTCCTTGCTGTGTCTTCTCCGAACAGGATCGTTAATCGCGTCGATTATATTAGAAGCTGGTTCTTCAAACGAAACCTTAAGCTCGCGTTGTATAATCGTCGGAGATTCATCGACGGGCGTTAATTTTCCGTCGCCGTCACGTTCATTCTGAAGCTCCTCCATTTCCAAATCCATATCAAGCGACATCTCGCCGGAAGCTCTCTGTTTATGCAGAAACTTACCGATTAGCTGCGACGGCGGGTCCTCCGGTTGCTGACCTTTGTTGCGGAAATCGAAGCTCTCTTCGCGTGCATTGTCGCCGGTTTTATTCCAGAAATCGTAGCTAGACTCTCTCCAAATCTTGTTCCCTTGAACAGGTTCAACCTCGTCGTCGATCTTAACGACGACATCTCCGGCCATGGGATAAGACTGAGTGGTGTTGTGGTTGTTTTCGTGATCGAGGAGAATAGGGAGTTGTTCGTGGTCGGGATCTGGATTTCCGGTAGCGGAAAACCTTCTAGAATGTTTGTTATAAGAAGCATAAGATTTGAATGATTTTCTAATAGATTGCATCAGGGTTAAGGTCTCTGGAAAAATCTATTTCAATTTATTAAAAATATAAATGACTGAGAAAGTGGGAGGTGGAAAAGTAGATATTTGGTGACCAACAAATTTTTTATAATTTTTATTTTATGAAAAAAAACTTTTACTAATGTAATGTAATGATATGCTATTCTCTCTCGCATAGTGCGCAGACGCGTGTATAGTGTTGGAGATATTAACAGACCATATGAATGAAAAAAATGCTCTTCACGATGATGATGACGATGATGGTCTATGAACGGAATAGTATAATGTTTTAAAATTGATTGTAGAGAGAGATGTGTTGCGTTTATATTATTAGTAGTTTTGTTTTAATTATAAGTATAAGTTGGTCTGTTATATACTTATGCGCTGGTCCTTCCTTTCTTCTGGTACAACCGCGTATTCTGCTATCCCATGCTATCTGCGCCATCGTCTTTACTTTTTTAATTATTTTATAATATGATCTGATTAATTATACGATAATGTAAGAGAGGGAAACTGTGACTAGCTTAGGTTAGGAGTGTTTTTTTTTTCTCTGTTTTCTTTGTTCCAAAAAATACCAGAAATTATTACCAAACGAAAATATGGTTACATAGATTCAAAAATAACTCAATCATTAACTTGATTAGGTTCGTTTAAAACAAACTAAACGAGTAAATATACCTCCAAATTTGCCGACCTGAATACCAATTTTATTTGTTTAAATATGTTTCTAATTATATAAATTTTAATATTTTTATTTTGAAATAAAAATATAATTTATAATTCTGTAAAATTATCAGCTGATTAGTTTTAGTTTATTTTGAAATAAAACATATTTAATTATGCTTTAATTTTAAATTTTTTTATAAATATATTTAGAATATTACAAAAAAGTTCTTTCATAAAATATATAATTTTTAAGTTTGGAAGAATTAACAGAGAAATTTTTAAACGTAAAAGCCTAAAAATAAAATGTAAATTTAAAAATCAATTTTTAAACTCATTTTTTGTAATGAAAATTTTTATATTACTATAGATATGTTT
>JBBPBR010000005.1:15765346-15779522 GCA_037974775.1 Cicer pinnatifidum
AAAGTTTTTCAAAAAAAAATCTAAATTAACAAAACATTGAGTCTAAGAATCATTCTCTTAAGTCCACTAAAATAATAAACCGGAGTCTTAAAAATTTTATTTTAATAGAAAATTTAAAACATTAAATCTATGAATCATTCTCTTAAATCCACTAAAATAATAAACCAAAGTCTTAAAAAATTTATTTCAATAAAAAATTTAATATAATGAAAATTTAGAACTTTAAAATTTTGTTGACAACTCTAGTCTCACCCATACAAACCCTCGTCCTCTATTTTTTTTTTTTTCCTTCATATTTAGAGCAATCTTTATTCAATAACTCAAAAGTAGATGTACTTAAACTACTAACTGACTGCTACTTGTCATTTACCCAATTCCCTATGAAATAAAATATAACTAAAAATAGTGTCCCAAAAAAGTCAATATATCTTATCCGAAATTTAATCCAAATAGTGTTTATATTTCATTCTAATAAAAAATACACATTAAAAACATCTGGATGAAAAGAAGCATCTTCGATTTTACACTATTCATGATTCCATGACCTCTCTCTTACAGACATAAATAAATGCTATCATAAAACTAAGGAATGCGTAATTGGACATTCTCAAAATCCTTAAATCTTGAGAGTTCTAATATAAAAACAATAATCAGACAATGTGAAAAAAAACTGTACATGTCAACGTAAAAAAAAAGTGAAATGGCCACTATGGTTGATCCTAGCTATGACAAAGTTGTGGACATGATCAATTCAAATAACTAGTGATGACCTCGTCTGAGGACCGACAGAAATCCTCCCGATTTATCCCTGCGCCGCTCCTCTCCTTCATCTCCAACCTGTTCGACATACATACAAAGTTTTACCCATGTTATGGTCAAGTATGCAATATTACATCTATCACACAACAAACTACATCGGCACTTGGATTCAAGTTTTCTTTTTCGCCAAATGCAGCTTTTAAACCTCAATCCCTTTCCATGTTCCTCTTTTACGTGAATAAAGGAAATACATTAAATGTGATGCAGCCTTTATAAGGTGTGTCACACAACCCGCTGACTTTTAAGTTTCAAAACTAGCATACTTAAGCATTCAATAATCTTCTATAGAATACAAGCTCAACCAATTCAATCATTGAAGTAAAAGTAGTCATCAAAATAGATCAAGTCGACAAACTTTCAGACAATTCCAAATCGATTTGATACTTCATGACATCAATTTATTTTGACATTAATGTGATATTTAAAATATAAGTAAATATCAAACGGCTAAATAGTCTGAAATTTTGTACAAAATGATAATGAAGATAATATGATTCAATGGTTCATTTGGCTAAATTCATATTCTACAAAGAGCTGCTATATGTGTAAGAAAACTAAATTTAACATCTAAAGTCAATTATCATGTTTCCTGCGCGAACACACATGTATGGGCAAGTATATTGTATGTATATACAGGACGTATTTAACTAGTAACTAATACTATCCAATCATATATGGATAACTAAGATTATTTTATTTTAATCTAATTTTGATTGTCTAGTTATGTTGTATGGGGTGAACTTCTCATGTGAGAGTTACTCTCACATGACAAGCACCCTATATGCATATAAGATAAAACATAAAGTGGCCTTGTTATACCTCCTTCGCTAACTGCTGCAGGATCTCAATTATTTCAGAGAAATCGGGTCTTAATGTTGGATCTTGCTGCCAAGACCTCTCAAGAAGTTGAACAAGCTTTGGATGAGTGCTCTTGGGGATGGTAGGCCGTAAACCCTGAAATCCATTTGAAGTTATAGTAACATATAGATAATCACTTTATAACACACGTCTTTCCAGTCAACCACGCATGCCACTTTCCCCAAAGTTTTCAGAAGCAAGGAGACATTAAAAGAATTATTCTACAAACCAAATTAAAAGAATTACCTTTTGAACCACTCCTATAGCTGCCTGTAGAGGGGTCAAAAATTCGTATGGAAGCTGACAACAAAAACACAGAATTTAATAAAAAAGGAAAATTAATATTGGAATAGTTGTGTGATAATACAAATAAGTTATACCTTTCCGGTGAGCAACTCCCATAAAACAACTCCGAAACTAAATACATCAGCCTTGTGATCATATGGTTTGTGTTCTATAACCTTCAATGCAGAGGAATCATGGTAAGAAAATATGACAAGACGAGTTATATCTCTCATCTACCTTCGTCACTAGAAAATTTTTAAAGAGAAGAAAATCCAATAAAAAACATATTTTAGCTGGCACATTCAAGGCATTAAATTTGTCAAATCTTCCAGTCTTCCCATAAAACTAGCAATGAACATTTCAACTTATCACACTACATCGACAAAATATTAAAAGAGTTAACTAATACTAAAATTTTACCCTATATTTAAGTTTTGCACATTTTTTTACCATTAATTTGAACACAATCGTTATTCTATAATATAATGTTGCAGTAGTCCTTTTCTCCACACCATATGCAGAAATACAATTTAATCTCACAACACGCTAGGTATTGATAGTTAGTTGTGTGCGATTGAGTTGAACGAGAAAAGATAACAATGTAAGTCAAAATTGAACACTTCAGACAGTGTTCTCTATACACTAGGATAAGGTGATTGGCAGTATATTTTGCTACAGTCAATATGAAAACATGACTGGATCATAAGTGGCTGATGAGTAATGTCAACAATTTCATTTGTTATATGGATATATATTTCTAAATCAACTGGACTCTAAAAAAATCATCAGATTAATATAAACAGAAACACTTACACATTTATTGAGAATGAAATTGATAGAAACCAGTACAAAACATAGAGATTTAAAGGAAATAAACAGCTTCTATTGATAATAGAATAAGATTATACAATGGGTTCCCAAGAAATTCGAGAGTCTCAGATCTCTCTCTTCCAAGAATTCGAGAGCTTGGCCTCTCCTAATCAATATCCAATCCCCAAATAATTGCCTACTGACTTTTCTATCAGTTTTCCTATTTATAAAATTTATACAATAACTGCCTATAAACACAACAACAACACCAAGAGGTCAAACAGAAACAACCAATCCTCAAAAGACAACAGGTCTTGAAAAGCCCAGCAACATCATGTTACATGTATTTGAACAACCTAATAATAATACAATGAGAAGATTACCTCAGGAGCCATCCAACGATATGTCCCGGTTTCTGCTGTCATAACTCCAGATTGAGCTTTAACTCTAGCAACCCCAAAATCTGCAACCTTTACAGCCTGTGATGGAACACATAGAACTTTCACTTCCATATACCTGATTTATGTTATTCATTGCGTTTACATCCATACATATGGTATGTTGTATCTGTGGGTGTGTGCCGCACTTGGGCACGTATGTGCGCGTGAGAGAGAGAGAGAGAGAGAGAGAGAGAGAGAGAGAGAGAGAGAGAGAGAGAGAGAGAGAGAGAGAGAGAGAGAGAGATCAAATGAAGCATTGGATAATACTATATATGAAGATTAGAGAAAACATACACCATTTTCATCCATTAAAAGATTAGCAGCCTTCAAGTCTCGGTGGATTATGTTATGTTGGTGCAAGTAGTTCATTCCTTTAGAAATATCAATTGCAACTTTGAGCAGGGTAGGAAATTTAAAAAACCCTTTCTGCTTATGTAGGTAGTCATACACACTTCCACCAGACATAAACTCTGATATTTTAAAAGAAACAAAACAACCATTACTATGAGGTCGACAATTGCTAAATATTTAAGACCACATCTATTAAATTATTATACTTCAGAATGCATTCACCAGATTTCACCTGTAACTATGCATAGGCGTGGGGGTTTGGTACATGCTCCTATGAACTGCACAACATTCTTATGTCGAACCTTTCTGCAGGTTCCATCAGCAAGTTTTTATACGCATAATATTTTTTTAAATGAAATCACAAAACAAAAATCAATTTGAATTATGCAAAATATTCCATCGTAGAAAAAAAATTAGCGAATAAGCCGGCTACATTAAAAGTTTGGCATATGATGCAACGTGTCTTTTATCAAAATGAATAAGCCAGTTAGATCAGAATGTAATTGTTAAGTGCTCTTGTAAACTGATTGGTGCAAAATGTCTTTTATAAAAATTAATTTTCAGAATTTTCATATTGAAGATATATGTAAATCTATTATAATTATTTTTCAAGCAAAACTCACTCTTCTTATTAATATTGACTTGAAATGTTTTTTACCAAATGTTATGAGAGCAAAATTAGAAAGGAACTAATCCTGCTAAAATAGGTGAGATCTGCTATGAATTTCAACTTCATATTTAAAGGAGGATGTTAAGTTACAATACAACCCACAATGGAAAGAACAATAGAATTATGGCGTATGCAACTATTTGAACGACTCTGAAAATATTATATGTTCTTGTAGCTCATCCACCTTGGCCCTACTAGAAATGAGTTATGCCATCTTTTTTTCAGATAGTTTTGCCATCTCATTAAATAAGTGGATAGACATCAGATGGTAAAAAATGAGAAAATTTATTACAAACCTCATGATGTAAACTTCCTGAGCAAACTCTCTCTGCATTTCTGAAGTTACATGCTCAGCCTTGAGAAATTTGATGGCCACTTCTTGGCTACAATATATACCTTTAAATCTGATTTAATTTAGAGAACTGGTCAATTAAAATTGAAATAATATCTGTGCTTGCAGAGAATGTCTGTGGGACTAACACAAATGCAAATTTCTACACATTTATGTACTTACAATTCACCATATGACCCAGATGCAATTTGAGTTCCATATTTCAAATGCTTGGGATCTATTTCCCAAACATCTGTCCCATCATTTGGAATCGCCAAATGATCCAGTTCACTTTTCATCTTTGATTGATCACGCTTGTCAACAGATGATGATATTGATTGCTGACTGGACCTCACCTGTCCCTGAAATTGGTCAATATCAATTTAATTACAGAACTTTTGTCAAATTGACTTAGCAGTCATTTAGAAACAGACCACAGGGCCTGATTTACCTCAATCTTCGATACTTCTTTCTCCAAAGCTGTTTTTAGCTTCTCTGTTTCCTGTTTTAATACCAAATCATCAAACAGAGCTCCGTAAGCTAAACCATTTCAAAATACTTGGACAAATTAAGAGAGCGAAACTGATGGCAGATAGTGACATAACAAAGAATTATATAATGCAATAAAAGGAGATTCGAGCGAGTATGGTTGATAAGCCGGTGCTTTTGAACTGAAATATGGCAGCTGTGATATGATTTAGATGGATATGAATTCCACAATCATATTTTTCAAAATAAATATAAGGATCAATGAAATTAACTTTTGAAATAAATTGCTCATTTTTATTCCATAATGCATCCATCCCAACAAACTGGTAACTGGTAAGTATAAGAAAAATTTATCAACATACCTCATTGGGCCATCCATCAACAACAAACACATCTAACGAGTAACCGTCAGTTGTGGAAAAGGCATGTGCCTCTTGGATGTTCAGTCCAACCTCAGCAAGCAAAGCAGTTAACTGCAGAAGCAACCACACTTTTAAGAAACTCTCATTTATCACATGGGGTTCAAAGTTAGTCCTAATTAAGTTTATATAAGTGATCGTGTGTTCTGTGTAGGTTAGTTTTCAATGCCTGTTCCAGCTGAGCCAATGTTGTCTCAACCATCAATCACGCGTTTCAATAACATTTGAACCGAAAGTGATGCCACTCCAAATTTTGGGAATAAGATAGTTCTAATATACATAATAATTGATAAGAAAAACTATCAGATACCTGGCTGAGAAGCTTTGGCTTGTCATCAGTTGAGAAGGTGATTTCATGCATGGGCCTACATCATTTTTAGTGACAGATGTTAGATTTTTTTTTTAATAAAAAAAGCATCCTAATTAGAACATCAGAGTAAAAACTTCATACATTATTTGAGTTATAACATCTCCACCATAATACAAGTTTAGATAGGTATATAAGTTCTTAGTTTTGTATTGTAAATGATTAGCCAAAGATCTTTGCTTGCAACAAATAATATTATCAGCATCTCAACCTCAAGAATGCCAAAGAGATATTAATATAATTGAAAAGCAGATATATATGGAAAGTAATAGTGTTGTAGAAGAACTGAGTTAAATTTTCAGATCCACCCCCACATGAAAAGAGGAGGAAAAGTAATCTATTATTTTAGGTCATTTTTCAAAAATATTTTCCAAGTCTAGGCCTAAAAATAGCTTGCAGCAGAAATTTCACCGTGAGTACAGAACACTGGCATGTACAGAACATTCCTCCTCTAAGTCTTCAGAATCATTTGCTTCAAGAGCCAGTGCTTCAAGATTAGGAGAAGAACCAAAAGCAGGAGGCGGATGTATACTACAAACAAATAAAAAAGAGGAGGAAAAAAAAATCAGAATTGCATATTACACCCATCAAGGCTAATTATCTAGAAAAACGATTCAAACACTAGAATAACTGGTGGTGCTGTACACAAAGCCGTTACTTGAGCTTTATGATAAGAGAACCCAAATTGTTTACTAAATTTTATGAAATTGGGTTAACAAGTGAGAAAATGATACCCCTGTCTGCTTGAGTACTTTGAAGAGCTTTGATCAGAATCAACCCCAGAAGCATATGATTGGAAAGAATCAGCTGAGTTTCCATCAGATGAGGGATGAAGCTGCACAAAGATTTCAACGCCAAAATGAGATTGTCCACATGGAACGAGGTAAATGATAGGAATTGTACCACTCAAGATATGAAAAATGAGAAGAAAATTATCTGACTACTAAACAAGAAAATTCAACTGGACAAATGCAGCTTGATAAATATTTGCAGACGGAAAGACTCGCTGATGGCCCATAAAAAATAAAAAATAAAAGACCTGTACAGATTTTCCTGAACTACAAAGCTAGTATGCTTGAAGTTCTATATTTCTTAGGTCAATAGGCAATGAAAAATTCAAGGCATGCTGATTAGAGTACTCCAGCATCATAGACCATACTAGCATAAATGTAAATTGTGTCATGACAACAAACCCAAACCAAGACCTGTATGTGTAAAACTAAAAGCAATGTTATTTCGGTTTCAAACAAGCATTTAAAATTTGACTTTGAATTTCCTAATATAAGTAACCATCACTACTTTGGTTTTTCCCCCCGGCTTACACATTCTTACCAGTATCCCTAATCAATTTAACTTCGAATCACATATGAATCAGAAACACAATTGGAGAGTATGGTATGCTTGTAGTACGCCAAGATAGTGAATTATCTCAAGTATATTCCTTTAATGACTGTGTATGAACTATGAAGTTGTATTTTTTTTGAACAAATTACATGTATAATATTATATAAACCTTTATTTAACGTAAAATTAACAAATGACTCAAACTTTGAAACATTCATAATTAGTAGTAAGAATTTACAAGTCTTACTCTTAGTCAAAATATACATTAAAATACTAAGAAAAGTCAAGGAAATAAAGATGATGCATATTAAAGTATTTAACACAGTAATAAAATAACTAAATATTAAAAACCCAAATGCATGTTCTAGCATAGGAATGAATGATAAGCATCATCTTCATTAGCATATTATACTTCTTCTTCTTAGGTGAAAGTAGGAACAATAAAACAAATAAGGAAGAAATAATAGCCGGATCTCGCAGGGAAACGTTGGGATTAACTATAGCGGGATCTCGTCCAGATCTCGTCCAGATCTCGTCGGGATCTTGTTTACGCTGTCGCAGACACGCCGTTGTGGTCAGACACTGTACCGCACCGGGACAGCGAGATCTCACCAGGAAACGCTGGGATTAACTACCTAGATCTCACTCATTACTTGAAAGAGTCTAGGCAGAAAAAAATTGTTGTTCAAAAGGGTGTGCAACAACACCATTAAACTCCACATATCTTAGTCAATTTGTTAAAGCACGGGGATAACAGGCAATCCCTGATTTGAACATATACATTTTAAATGGTTATGAACCTATGATGCATAGGTATGGGTACAGTACTGGTACGATTACGGAATATAGTATTTACAAAAATATGAAGATACGGGTACGTCAAAAAAAAACATGATTTTTTTTGTATATAATTTAACTAAGAGCTAAATTGTTCAATTCATAATACAAAATCACAATAAAAACTTAAAAAATCGCAAATTATGTTCGGTTACACCAATAAATAAACTCAAATACACAGATAATACTATGTTAATATATATAAAAACATCAATTTCACTGGCAATAGAATATCGGAAAAACAGATTACCCAAAAGTACCCAATATGGGTACTTTACCATTTTAGGAGTTGCTTCTTAGTTATGAACGACTTGTGAATGATGACAATTGTTCAGTCAACAAAAACACAGCAACACAACAATGCCGCACCACAGGAAAGCACTAAGAAATGAAAACAGCATGGATTTGAATAAATAGCATGAAGAACACAACACTGCAAGTGTAAAGTCACCTGAACTAAGCGAACTTCAAACGAAGGCCTATTAGCAGGATCATGTGCTAAATGCAGTAATCTCTTGTGCATAAGAACATCTTCCGCCCTTTCCACATTCACTTCTAGCGCATACCTGCATTTCATAATTCCATCAAATCTCTCTCCAAAACCCAAATTCAAAAATATTTTTAAAACAAACATAAAAAAGAGGAAAATAAAACTCAAATACCTAATCAACCCTACTATTACTAAACCAACTAAACGGAATCACAAAAATCATTAAAGCGAATTATCAAAATCTAATATATTGCATGCAAGCCGTTTCAACGAATAAATAAAAAACGGTAGAAAAAAAAAATCACTGTTAATTCTGCTTCATACATAAATTAACGGTTAAAACGAAATGAATCCACTGCGAAAACCTAATATAAACATAATAAATAAACATAATATTAAAAGTAAAATAAAAAAGACATTCACATAAAAAGATGAAAAACACGCGAACGAGAGAGAGAGAGAGAGAGAAGAATGAAGATAGTGTGTATATGTGGGAGAAGATAAGAGAAGGGAAAATGAGAGGAAAGAACCGTGAAGGAAGACGGTTGAAGTGAGCCCAAAGTTGATCGTTGAAGCCAGGTTGCATAGCTTCTTCATTGCCGGAATCTTTCAGCCGACGGAGAATCTCATTATACACTTCCAGTTTCTGGCGCTGTTGGCGACTTTGCACCGGAGTTAATGATGTAGTCGTGCGGCGGTGTACTCCGCTGCCGCAGCTGTCGTTGTCTTCCATCGCCACCGTCACCATCGAAGCACGATGTAATGCGATGCGTTTCACGTGAAAATAACAAAAGTTAAGCTTTTATTGTGATGGAGAGAATAGCTTCTTCATTATAAATACTACAAATTATTGTCAAATATATCAAAAATTAATAAAAACAAAATTGACTATTCACGGTACACAATTATTTAATCCTATTCTATCTTACCCATCTAAAACAAAATATAAAAACCAAAAAAACTCAAAATTTAATGTAATTTCGGTCTAACTGATATAAAAGAATTAAATTTGTATTTGACCTAAATTCAATATTTGATACATCAATGTTTCGGCTATTCTTTATTTATAATAATATTTTATTTAAAAAATATCAATTTATCATAAAAATTATTAATTTTGTCTTTAAATATAAAATTGTCTTTTATAATAAAAATATTAAATGATTTTACCTCTTTAATGATAAATTTGTAAACACTATAAATTATTAACAAATTTAATATTATTATTAATATTTTAATAGTTACATACATCAAAGATAATCTCATATTTTAGAACACGTGTAATACATCTTATCAATGTTATGGCATTCATTTTTGTAAAACATCTAGTCAAATAATTTTAACCAAAACAATATATCTAATCAAATAACTACATTTAAAAGTATTGTGGCATTATAAGTCCATTTAGGCAGCTAAGGAGGGTGCCACATGAAAAGTGTCTATGAATGTATAGTTTTATTCTCAAATTTAATATTCCGTTTATTTTTATTTAGCAAATGTGTAACATGTGCAAGTGAGTTTTTAAGTAAAAAGTGCTTATAGCATTATTAATAAAAAGTGCTTATAGCATTATCAAAACAGTTTTTAGATAATATCAAAATTATATAAAAAAAACATAAATAAATGTTTTATTAGTCATTTAAATGTCAAAAAAATATATCAAATTCTTCTATTTAATCTTCAAATATTTTTTTTTAAAAAAATTAGTTTATACATTACTAACAACATATATATTTAGTGTATTAATATTTTAAATACATTTAAATACTAAGTAACAACATCTCATACATTCAACCATCAAAATAATCTCAGTACTATAAATAATTTAATAAATACATTAAATATATCTTTAAACAATATAATAATTAATTATAAATGTGACTAGCGAGCGAGCTGTATGACTTATCTTATAATAAACAGAATAATAACATTTCCAAAATGAGAATTGGACACATAATTCAAACATATTTTTAGAATTAAAATTATCAACCACCCACTTATAATCTTAGCAACTCAATAGATATGTGAAAACCATTACGTTTCAACTAATGTAAAATTTTAATCATCACCTCTAATGAATGTGTGAATATCATGCTCGATTAAAAGTTATATACAAAGAGACATCAACATTCCACACCACAGAGACATTGGCATGCGTCCTTGCATTGCTTAAGTGAGTTGTGAATATGTTGATACGAAATCCCTTTCTCTCTTTGCCCAAACAAGTTGTTATTATAATTTTTGTTATTGTTTTATTGGACAAGTAGCATGTGTTCTAATTTTTTAAGTTTGTTGTAACATGATGATCATGTGGCGGATGCTTCTACATGTATTATAGAAAGGCACGAGATTTAAATTATTGATACATGTTGAACGCCATATCTAAATTTGTGTTTAGTTATACAATAACAATAATTAAAATTAAATGAATTGTTAATAATTAGTTATGCCTTAAAGTAAGGTAAATATAAGATAAATTTATGTTTAAAAATAAGTTAATAATAAATAAATTTGATAATAACATGTAATTTTAGAGACAAAAACTCTAAATTATAAGTTAAAATCAATTTTTACAAAATAATTTTTATTTTTGTCTCGTTTAAGAATGAAACCAAGCATAGATCAATTCACATAGTTCCCCCATATTGGATTATAGCAAATATTAAGGCACTGATTATTATTTTTACTTAATTAGGGCACTGATTAGATTTAGTGATGATAGAGGAAAGAAAGTCCATATTGGATTAAAATATGATGGCATTACTTCATTATTAAAAAAAGATATGATGGCATTGATTTTTTTTCTTATTTGGTGTTAATTACAATAAAGCTTTTATAAATGAATTTCCTTTCTTTTGTTTAGACTACACGTAGACAATACTTTCATATAAGTATACATATAATTTTACAGGCATCTCTAACTTGATTCGTATCTTTAAAAAAAAAAACTTATTCGATATGAAAGGAATGAGCTTCTAGGAAAACAATAACTCAATTTATAATATATATAGACGATTTTGTCGAGTCCAAACAACAATTTCAATTTGAGTGAGACATCATCATGACTGACCCAAAAAGTTATTGTTCTTAATTATAGGCACCATCGAAAAAAAATGTCTTAAAATATTATTAATTAATATTATTGTTTCAAAATATAATTTTAATTAATATTATTAATTTATTGTAAGATATAAAAAATAATTATTAAATATGTTAATATATAAATAATATTTTAATCATTTTTTATATAAAATAAATATATTAACTATGCTACTAATTTTTTTTAATAAGAGTCCAAATATTTGGAGGGAATAGAACACTATAAAATATCATATATATTATTTGCTGGAAAACTACAAAGTGAGCGAGAATGACGTTCCTACATATATATGTTTAGTATATAAGGTAGGTTTATCGTAATTATAACATTGAAAGTTATTATTGTCCCTCATTATATTATGCACCATAAGTTAGAGAAAGTGGTTTAAAAAGATAATACCAAATTCATGTGTCATGTTTCTCTTCTGCTAATATTTCTTAATGATAATCATGATTATATTATCAACAAAATAATTAATAATCGGGGAAGATGCCAAGTCATATTGAGTGGAAAGTAACATATATAAAATATGGATAGATATCCAACATAAATTTATAGGAGAGATTTGGTTTTTCTGAAAGAGACTTTTAAATAATTGAATATCAAATTTATTGACCAAATAAAATAACGAATATTAATATTTAAAGTTTATTTAATAAATATCAATATTATTAAGTTAAAAATTATATTTTAAAATTGACTTTAATAATTCACAATTATACGTAAATTTCAGAATCTTTATGATTTCGTTTACCGATCAGAAAAATAAATTAATACGATAATTTCTTAACAAATGGAAGTCCATTTTATTTTATGTTAAATTATTGTGTCATAGTGTCCATTATAAAATTAAGCAAGTCAATTTGTTCATTTAGGGAAAGTATTAGGAGAGCTTAGCGAGGATTATGCGAATCAACTTAAACAATATTATCACATTAACAACCAAAACTTTAAATAGTTTAAATTTGCTAATTTTGGGATCCCAAACAAACAATAGTTAATTAAGGGATTTAATATATCACGTGGGATGAGAAAATCCGACCTTGCAAAGTACACGAGAAAAACATGTAGTTGACGCAAACAG
Source organism: Cicer pinnatifidum (assembly GCA_037974775.1). Classification (NCBI taxonomy): domain Eukaryota; kingdom Viridiplantae; phylum Streptophyta; class Magnoliopsida; order Fabales; family Fabaceae; genus Cicer; species Cicer pinnatifidum. Next base: position 15,778,041 of record JBBPBR010000005.1, read on the forward strand.
CCACACTAATTAAGAGATGGAAAATGAAAATAAATTATTTGATTGATTTGGATTTTGAATATGATTTAAATAATTTAATATGTTAAGATCTACAAATAAATTAATCAAAAAATATTCAATTCAACATATACATTTTAACATATAACGTGGTTGTCTGTTTATTTTTTCAATATAAATATTATCAATTAAGAAAAAGAAAATGATATCAGATATTTAATAAAATGTTGATGTGTTAGATTCATCCATGTTATCAACTATGGATGAATTTGATTAAGGTTGTTTCAAAGGACACGAATTTGATTAAAGTTGTCTCAAAGGACACCTGACTAAAACCCTTCTTTTAGGTCTCTCGAAAAATAATTTATTTTTTATATTATTAAGAGAAATGTTAATACGTGCCATAATTTATTTTTTTTTTGTATAATTCATTTGTCATATTATTAATTTACATATTAGTGTACTAAAAATATAAATTTTATATTGAAAATCAGACATTTCTCTTTCTCAAAAATTGTAGATTTCATTTTTTTAAAAATAAAATTACTACTTATGAAATTATTAACATATGTCATAAACACACATGTTAGCATAATTCTTTTATTAATAAGCCTATTTTTGTAAAATAATCATTAGATCTTAAATATTTAGGCAAGTTTTGCAAAAAAAAAATATCCCTTATAATTGTTGTCTATTACACTAAATTATTTAAGAAATAAGAACTAATAATTAGACTATTGTTAAAAAAAAATATAAATAAATCAAAATGCAAATTTAGAATATGTCTAATATTTCCGTTGAACTTGTCTACTATTTATATCAATATTGTATTTATTTAATTACATTGTCTATTTGACTCAAAACAATTAATATTTGAAACTTGAAAACAAATATTTAATTATTTGACTATAAAATATACTACATTCTTAAGAAAAATTAAGCCCAACAACAAATGTTTATTTTAAACTTCAAATTAGGTTGGACAGCTCTCAGTTAGATATGGATTGAATGAAATATTGTGACAATATGATCATATTGCCACCACTAACTGACACTATTCGCCACAATAAATTAGTATTGAATCTACAAGTTGCACGTTGTTTATTATTTTTGTTTTTATCATAAGTCTATTACCGTATTCAGATAAAATTAATTTATTTATATTTTGTTGAATAGATAGATTTAATATGTTAAAATATTAAAGTTTAACTGAAATAATTTATAAAAGTTTAAGTAAAACAATTCGAACATAAATTTTTATTTTTAAGTAAAATACACATACATATTTATATTAATATACTATCTATATATAAAAATTATTCTCTAAATTTACAAACATTTGACTGGTGACAAACATAAATCATATATATGATTTATACAGTAAATAATAATTAATGTATTATCATTTGTTTTTTAATTTTATCTAGTATATTTTCAAAATGTGCACTGCTAATAATATATACATTTGTTTTTAACTAATAAATT
>JBBPBR010000005.1:15784386-15801565 GCA_037974775.1 Cicer pinnatifidum
AGTTCAATAGTTATTAAATTAACTTTATAGATACAATAATATTATATATTACTATTTCACAAACTTGTAAATTTATGAAATTTTACACAACAAAAACATATCACTAGGAGTAAGAAATTGAAAATTTTACCCAACAGGAAATTGAAAATTTTACCATAAACCAACAGCTATACTCATCCCTCACATTTTACACAAATAATCTATTTTACCATTTTTTTAACTCAAAAAATAAGAAAAGAATATTTCACCCACCATCTTCAAATGTGATACAAAAACTTAATATAAATTTTCTAAGGTATAAATGTGTTTCAAAAAATAAAATCTTTAAATTTTTCTGAACATATTTATATAATGAAAAAGTTAAAATAAGTTTTCGTGTACACACTATTTAATAATTTTTTAATATTTTATTGATGGATCAATAAACTTTTGCTAAGTTTTTCGGGTATATATTTTAAATAATATTTCTGTATGTATTGATAAACTTTTCATAAACTTAATTTAAATAATATTCTTTTTATGTACTGAAAAAACTTTTTAAATTTTTTTCGGTTTTCAATTTTTTTTTTCTTTCTATGAAATGGTGATTCTGTGTTTTTTATTTATTTATGTAAAGGTAAAATAGGATTTTCTATTAAAATGTGGGATAGAATATAATTGATGAATATAGAGTAAAATTTTCCCAGAAATTTACACGGAGATGTTAGAAATTGGCCCGTCCGAAGTCCAATGGGGCAGCATGTTTGAAAACTGATCCAAATTTTGGGTGTAGAGTATAAATAAGTGTGAAAATCACTTAAATTTATTATAGTTTCAAATATTCTTTTTTCAACTTTTGAGTAATGTTATTGCTTGTAATTTTAACTCCTTTGGTGGTTAGTGATATGCATTTTGTTGACTTGTAGAAATAATTCATTAATTCGATGGTTTGCGTTGCTACATCTTAATATATAATTTGTTAATTGGCAATTGCAAAAGAAACATAGATAGAAAAAAAATCAGATCATTTATACAACAAATCATATGTACAAAAAGTATAGTATGAATCATGTGTACAGCAAACCAGTTCTCTTTTCTTTTCCTACATTTAACAATTTGAATCAGTCTAGAATTTGGATTGTTATACCATACATCATTGAACTGGGCAGATAGATTCTGACATAGAAGCCAAGTAGGCTACCAAATAAGTGATCCTCTGGACATATCATTATATTCTTCCTTCTCTATATTTTAGGAAAATGCCAAAAAATAAGGGATTGAAAGATGACGATCCACAACCACAAGGATTAATCCAAACAAATGGGATTTTGGGAACATTATTTTTTATACAAGTCCGGGAACAATATTTTTTTACAAGTTTCCCAACAGCAAATACAAGGCAAAAGTGGAGGATTTGAAGAGCAAAAAGAAAAACCTCATAACAAGGTTGTTATTTACTTAAAACAAATCTAATGATCTTTTACACAACTTACCCACAACAAGAAGATACATAACAGAGCAGATCATAAGTTACAGACATGTGGAGGAGTAACACCTCGCCAGAGAATAAGTTACAGTTACAGACATACAAGGAGTAATATACAAAAGTGTTTAACAGCAAACTACACAACCAATTCTTCATTATTTTCAGCATCATCCATTTCTTCATCATCATCAGTATTAGCTTCAAGAAGCCATTGTTCAAATTCATCCACCTCATCATAATCATGTGTATATAAACCATCTGACATATCACAGGGGTCAGCCCCAAGCTCCTCACCATTGCATTCCACATACAAGAAAGGTCTACTTCTAGCTAAAGCATCTACCATATCTCTATTAACACTTCCTGTCACACCCAACCATTTAAGCCTTGGAAAATATGGTTTCTTTAACCACCGAAAAGCAAGTGGCGTAATGCCACCACAGTTATAAAGATCCAATAAGCGCAAACCGCTTTCACACCATCCAGCATCATCAGTCATCATGGAAGCTAATGCCATGATTGAGGTATCACCAATTAGAGGGCATTGTCGCATTCGGAGATCCAAAAATGGAATTCGGCTTTTTGCAAGTTGTAGAACTCCATTATCTGAGAGGTTGGGAAGATTAGATAGATCCAAGTCTCTTAATTCCAATTTGCCACAACCATCAAATAGAATCGTGATGCATTTATCTGTGAGTCTCTTGCACCCTCGAAGAGACAATGCATATAGTGAATTAATAACTGTTGGCCGTAAGTATGAAAGTCCAGCATCAGTTATATCAGAGCCATCTATTAATAAAATTTTCAGTCTCGAAAGTATGCCGACAGCTCGAAGAGCTTCATCCCCAAGGCTTCTGCAATCTCTCAAGTCGAGAACTTTAAGTTCCTTGTTTGATGTCAAACTAAGAACAGCATGATTGGTTAATAGCTTGCACCATCTTAAGCTCACATGTGTTAAAGTTAGGGATGTTGCAGAGATATCATGGAAAACTAGATCAGTTAATTGAGTCCCATGAGTGACCTTAAACTTGTATAGACGAGAGCAAGAATGCAGGATAGTTTTGATTCCGGTGTCCGTGACACGGCAAAAGCCACCAAGGCATATGCTCTCCATGTTTGCACACTTGTCAGCCATTAAAAGTAGTCCTAGATCGTTTACTCTTCGAAAGTAGCAAACTATGTACTCTTGGCTTCGGATCAATGAAAGATGTTTCAATCTCCCAAGTTGATTGATTTGCTGAAGGCCGGCATTGGTTAGATCAAATGTTATTCTTGGTTCAACAAATGGTGCATCACGAAGATCCAAGTGGGTCAAAAAGATCAGACCTTTGGATATGGTAGAAACCATAGCATCAGTTATATAGTTCACTGAAAGACACAATTTTTGAATCCCTGGAAGTATGGATGGTTGAATAGGATTAAGGGACTGATGAGATCCCAAATTTGAGCTGAACAGTTCGATCACTGTAACTGAAGAAATATATCCAATCTCAAGAGAAGTAAGTTTCTCAGAGGCGGAAGCCCAAATTCGAGCTAAGTTATGACGTAGAAAGCGAGAGACATCAAACATCAGAATCAAAACCTACAAAATCAATCAGAATACACATTAGATCTAGTTGCATTCATAACTACAGAAGATATCATCGTCATATTTTACAATAGAAAAAAACTTCAAGAAAGACCACGAGTAAATTTTTGAGACGTTAATTATTAAGGTGTTACAGTTAAAGCAGTCATTCAATCCTTCATTCATCTGGATATATCAATAGTGAAAACAGATGGATATATCCGAAGTTGACCAAGTCTTAGCATTTCTCTCTATTCTACACATAAAAGAATGATTAAGTGAACATTTAAAGCTCAATAAATGTCCAAACAGAAATAAATTTAAACAAAACACGCAATGATAAATTAAAAAAACGAAGCCAATTACTATAGTATAGAGGCTTTAACCATAACAAGTAAACATCTTTTAATGTCTGATAAATGTTGATAAAAGTAAAGTTAAGCACGAGACCAATGAAGATTAATAAATGCAACTAAAATACTAATGTTAATAAGACAACAGCATTCATAATGTAAATGAGAATTCCAAGCAGTAGACAAATGAGTGAATGTTATTAATTATCTTGGAAGAATCTTACTTTCTTCAATACTATAATCTTACAAACTTGTTATTTTTGTTATTAATTATTAGTATGTCTTACTTCCAATTGGGAGCAACCACTAAGTAACTCCTCCAAATCAGATATATGAATTGACCTCCCTCTTTTTTCTGCAACCGAACCCAAGTAAAGTGACCTATCGAAATAAACATCATGAACATATAAGAACAAAACCGCTATGCTACATGTAACTACGAATTAACCAATCCCTAAACAACAAAATTTCATAATCAAACATTTAAAACAGTGATTCAATTTAGGGATATGTTATTCAACAAACCTTAGGTCTTTGCATCGATTCCCGATCTGAGAGAGAAGTTTCCCACTGAAATCAGAACAATTATGCAAAGAAAGCTCGTGCAAAGACGGTTTCACCAAAAAAGGAATTGCAGAATCATCAAGACGACCACAATCAACTTTGAGGCTCGTAAGGTAGGGATTTGGTGGAAGCAACGGTGTAACCAAGTCACTAGAAGGCGCAATGTCCTGAAAAAACAAACGTTATTGGGGAATTTTGGAAATCTTAACGGTTATCGATGGAATTAGGGATAATGTTATGTACTTACGAGGAGATGAAAATTGGGGAGGAAGGAGAGGATGTGTTTGGCGCAGGAACGGAAAGTGGAGGAAGTTGAAGCTAATGAACAGATGGAAGCGATGTCGAGTTTGGTCATGATGGATGCAAGGAGAGCGTGAGGGAGGTGGTCCAGACGCGCCTCCGCACTCGCCATTTTTCTCAATTACAAGTTTAGATCTATTTTCTTGTCTTGTGTATTGAAAATTGAAATTGTAACTTCAAAACTTACGTTGTTGGACCAAATGTAATTAGGTCCTTTTGCTGTGGTGTTTGTTGGGGTTTACATAGTATATAACATTGCTATTTACACGCGTTTTTTTTTATTTTTACGCCTCCCTTTTCATTATTTGTTTTATGATTTTAATAAATTTTGGTACGATATCCGTCGTAATTTTAGTGAACATATTAGTTCATTGAGAAGGTAGGAGAATTCATGGAGTTCCAAGAGAAAGAAAGTCAAATTGGAATCTTTTATCTCGACCTCCACTTCAAGAATCTAAAAATAATATTATCAAATCAAATTTTTAAATATTTTAAAGATGTCAATAAATTTCTTAATTTAAAGAAAGTAGAAAAATGATATCAATACTCTTAAATAGTGTGTGTTTGTTGGAGATATTAAAACACGATTATTTGCGTGAAATATAGGGTCAAAAAATTTTATAATACATAATTAATTATTAAGGTACTTATTTGATAAATTCCTTATTCAAATATAGTAGTGTCCAACTTTTTTAAAATTTGTAAACTTTATACGTCATTTTAAAATTATAAAAGAATGTTATAAATATTTTAGATATATCAAAGATTTCACTAAATTTGTACATGAGATTAGAGAGTAAATTAGGATAGTTCTTTGTATGAAAATAGGGTTTGAATCTTTTTACAATAAATAGTTAATTATATTCATACTTCTTTAAAAAACTAACATTTGAATATAGTTAAGTTTAATGTACATGGTCGTGCTTTCTATTTTCAAATCATACTTTCTATTTTCAAATCATGCTTTCTATTTTTTAAATCATACTTTCTATTTTTAAATTTTCAATAAATAATACTCCATTTATATATTTTTGGATAAAATTATCGGGATGAAATAAATTTGTGGAACACATTATTATGTTTATTAAGCACGATTTAACTAATTACAGTCAATTGAATTTGTTTTAAGATGAAAATGATGTTTAAATTGTTATAGGCTTGGAGAAGATAAAAATTGTGAGAAATTTAACTTTATAAATAGAAAAAAATGTATAAAAAAAAAACTGTGGTCTTTTGAAAGATAAATGGTCTAAAAAAAATTAAAAAGACTAAATTATTAAAAATAAATAAAATAAATCACCTCTGGACAGAATATACAAATTAATTTAAATAATAATAATAAGTGTATATTAAAATTGGAAAAGAAAAGTTATTTAATTTTGTTGATAAAAAGATTCCGTTATAGAGAGTAGTTTATTCGACAAGAAACGGCAAAAGATGAACGCTAAGAAACCACAACAAGTCCACTCTAAAAGAAGAAAGTCTCGTCGTATTTGACCCAAATGCTGCATAGATAGCTAGGGTTCACCTGGCCATTTTCATCTTGTGTTCATTATTAATTTAGTCAGTTAAAACAATCAAAACTCCATTCTCTCAAATTTGAATTTCAATGGCGGGGGAAGAGAACGACACAATCACATATACAGTAAAAGTCACAGTCACAGTCACAGTCACGGACACAGTGGAACCCGTTCCTGATCAAGAAACTATAGCTACTATCAACGTTGACTCCGAAACAGAGCATTCAAAGGGTGATGACGTGGCACAAGATATGCATGGAGAACCACAAGCTATGGGCGCTGTCTCCGAAACGGCGTCGTTGAACGACGATGAAGGTTTGGTTGAAGGTGATGACGTGACACCTGGTGATTATTCTCCTGTTGAAGTTGCCACAGCGACAACGAAGAACGTCAGAAGGAGTAATGCGGAAATTGCGGAGTGTGAAGAAGAGTCGTTAAAGAAAACGTTAGAGAATGGAGAAAACGAAGAAACTGGTAAAGATGATGACGTGGCAAACGGAGGCTCTTCATCTGTTAAAACTGCCGCTACGGGGAAGAAACAAGGCAGAAAGAGGAAAGCGGAGAAGGAAGCTGAAACGGGTCATGGTTATTCTTTAAGGTATAATGGAAACAAGAAACTGAAATACAATAAACCTGAGGTTGCACAAATCAACAAGAGAAATGCTAAGGTGACATACATCATATGATCTTTATTCTTTTTGCTCATTTATATTTCATTTTGTAGATATATTGTATATGTATTTGAGTTTGGTGTTATATGTTGTAATTGTGGTTCTGTTACTGTTTCTTAATCAACAGTGGATTGAAGAGGAGTCCTCAATGTGCCACCGATGTCAGAGAAATGATAAGGGCAGGGTTGTCAGGTGCAAAAAGTGCAAACGTAAAAGATATTGCATATTCTGTTTAAACAATTGGTAAGAATTTCTTTAATTCTGTTTCACTTTGTTTACCCCTTTACCTTACTTCCTGTGTCGGTTGGTTTTATTGATATTGAATAGGCCTTGTTCAGTTGGGGAGGTAAATTGTGAGGTCTTTATGAAATTGAATTAAAGTTATTGCACAGATTACGCACTTGGATTTAGGTTGATGAAATATTGATCAAAATATGATTTTTGTTGTGTCTTGTTATTAAGGTATCCTAAATTGGAAGAGAATGGTATTGCAGAGGAATGTCCTGTGTGCCGTGGTATCTGCAACTGCAAAGCATGCTTAAGGTCCAATAAACTTATCAATGTTAGTTATCCTTCCCTCCCTTCAAGACTAGGTATTCCTGTTTTTGGGTTTTGTTTGCCTTCTACATTTGAAATGTGACCATCTGTTTTACTGTAGTTAATTAGGTATAGGAAGCCTATAACCAATTGTGATGAGGAGGTTGAGCTCTCTAAGTATATGCTGAAAAGACTTCTTCCATATTTAAAACAGTTGGATGGAGAACAGATGATTGAGAAGGAAGGAGAAGCCAAGAGACAAGGTATTCTTTTAAAGTCACAGTTCATTTTTAGTTTCATCTATTTTTCATTTTATAATTTGATTTTGGGATCTACATGACAGGGCTCTCAGTCTCTGAGCTAAAAATAAAAGTTGCAGATTACTCTAAAAAGAAGCCCGTGTACTGGTAAGGACTTGCTCGGTATATCATTCTTATTTTAGTTATTCTAATGCTAAATAGTTGTTGACTTCACATTTTTTTGTAGTGACAACTGCAAAACGTCAATATTTGATTACCACAGAAGCTGTACAAAATGCTCTTTTCACCTTTGTCTCCTCTGTTGCTGCGAGCTTCGTGGTGGGCAGCTTCTCGGTGGTGCAGATCCAATTGAGTTCAAATTTATCAACGCAAGATTATCTGCATGGTGGAAAAGCAGAGAGAATGACCACAGAAAATGAATCTCCTGCTGTTGTCCAGCCTGAGATTCGCGAATGGTCAAAATCTGGCTGGCGTGCGGATTGCGATGCTAGCATTCCCTGTCCAAAAGCCAATAATGAATGTGATCACGGTTTCCTTGAACTGAGAAGCATACTTCCTCCAAATTGCATCTCTGATTTAGTATGCAAAGCAAAAGAACTTGCAGAAACAATTAAGCTTCAAGATACAGAGGAGACTCTTGATAATAGGTGTTCGTGTTTGAAGCCTGTTAACACAGCAGCTGCTATACACAGTAACACAAGGAAGGCAGCTTTTCGTGATGATTCGAGTGACAACTTTTTGTACTGTCCGACTGCAGATCTACATCATGAAGATTTAAGACATTTTCAATGGCATTGGAGCAAAGGGGAGCCTGTAATTGTCGGGAATGTACTTGAATGCACACTTGGTTTAAGCTGGGAACCACTTGTCATGTGGCGTGCATTCCGTCAGATAAGCAATACCAAGCATCATGTACATTTGAATGTGAAGGCAATTGATTGCTTAAATTGGTGTGAGGTTTGTTTGATTTCTCAATCTTTAGCATGGAGGGATTCTTGCTGGAATTCATGTTTATTATCTTTGTCATGAAACATATTTCTAATTTATTTAGCACTCTAAAATTTGGGTTGAACTTAAGTCAATCCTACAAAACTGGTTTGTAAGGTAAGGTTTGTCTCTCACTTATAAACATACTTTTCAGTCTATATCTCATCCAATATGAGAGTCCTAACAAACATCAAATTTTTTATAGGTACTACTCTGCTTGAAAGTGACATTTAGAGAATAATTTAACTGTTGCAATTTGTTTTTGTACTGTTGAATTTTATATATGTTTTCGAGACTGAAAGAAATTTATGTACATTTAATATTGTCAGTTACTCAAATTATAGAGTACATCTGTATTTTAGTGGATGGTTCTTCCGTAAGAAACAGTTTCTAGATGTTCTCCCAACATTCTCAACAAATGCTTCTTCTCACTCAATATCTTGTCATCTTATCTTTCAAATTCATCTCAATTTCTTGCAGTCATGTTGGTGATGTTAGATTGGACTTATTACCTAGATCTTACTACTTTGTTTTACTGAATTTTCTAACTGCTGTTACTTGATACTTGATAGTCTATTCTGTTGCTGATAATGTCTGCATTTTTATTTGAATTGTTGAATGAATGCAGGTAGATATTAATATCCACAAATTCTTTACTGGGTACACAAACGGTCGCTTGGATTGGCTTAGTTGGCCTCAGGTGTTGAAATTGAAAGATTGGCCTCCATCTGATTTATTTCAGGAACTTTTACCTCGTCATTATGCTGAGTTCGTATCTTCCTTGCCTTACAAAGAATATACAGATCCTTTTAATGGTGCTCTCAACCTTGCTGCAAAGTTTCCGGATTATTATTGTCTAAAATACATGGGACCAAAAACATATATTGCTTATGGATTTGCTCAGGAGCTTGGACGCGCTGATTCTATGACTAAGCTCCATTGTGATATGGCTGATACAGTATGCTTCAATTCCTTTTTGTCATCACTGACCTGTTTTTCCTAGAATTTCTTGATTATTTGTATTTTTTTAATTTGAGTATCTTATTGAAAAGTGCACAGTTTGTAGTAGGTATATAATTTTGTCTTAGTAAGCCATTGCATTTATCTGTTTATTTTCTTATGAGCTGCTTGTTGTGTAGTTTAAGTACATGTCATAAATTTTGTTCATTGGACTATCCTAGTTAGAAAATTTTACTCATTTGACTCTGTTTGATTTGATACTTGATGTCCCTGGGTGTTTTGGTAATTAATAATTCAAAAAAGTATTCTTTTTATGACTAGGGGTATAATCTGCAAAATATTAATTTTTAGGACTTGCTATATGAATGATGATTTTCCTGATCAATTATTTGTTACTGCTTTATAATTATTGCTTTGTTTCTCTGGGTGCATACTCTATTATGAGGAAAATGAAATGCAGTTTCTTTTGTAATTTATTAAAGTAAATGTGTTGACTCATAACAGAGGTTCCAATCAGAAAAACAAAATCAATAGTTTTTATTTGGATGAGAAAGCGGTAATCAATGTACACTTTCCATTAGACGCATTGTCTTGCCTGATTAGTTCTTTATTTGTGCTTTATATTTTTTGCTTTGTGTCTCGGAGTGCATACGCTATTACGAGGAAAATGAAATGTCGTCTCTTTAATATTTTGGCTTTTTAGGTAAATGTGTTGACTCATATTGCTAACGTGGAATTGAAACCCCTGTGCATTGCTTCCATTAAGAAACTGACACAAAAGCACCTTGAGCAAGACAAGAGAGAGCTAAATGGTGATATTCTGAATGGAGAGACTAATGCTGACATTCGTGATAATTCATGGTCTACTATAATTGCTTCCGACAAGCAAAATTGTATTCGAGTCATGGAAAATGAAAGTGGATTATGTGATGGGAAGGTGATTGATATATTGCATCAACACTCTGGCACTAATGATGATGACCTGTCTTGTGGACCAAAGCTCAAAGAGGTTGAGAAAGTAACAATGAAACAAGAAAACAGTTTGTTAGTTGGAGGGGATTCCTTAGAAGGTGCTCTCTGGGATATTTTTGGGATATTTTTCGGAGAGAGGATGTACCTAAATTGCAGGAATATCTAAAGAAGCATTTCAGAGAGTTCAGGCATGTCCATTGTAGTCCTTTAAAGCAGGTAAACTTAGTTAAGATGATTATCTATTATCTAGCTATCTGGATGCTCCTTGTGATCATTTTGTGTCACTGCCGTTAATAATCTATAAATGTTTCTGTTTGTTTAATTTTGGAGGGTTGCACCATGATAAAATGGATACTATCTCATACTTTCTTCTAAGTTGAGATAATTTTTTTATCAATTATATATCTCACAAAGGATTTAGTGAAGGATCAAGCTGGCAATAAATAATAGATGTGAATAGTTACTATGGAGAATAATTTAGTAAATGATTTATGTTGATAGGATTGCTAGTCAAGCAAGGCTTCCTATTAGGAAGGTGTATGAGAGAAGGAACCAAACTTAATTTCTAGGTTGTTAGTTCTGTTAATTACTGGGCTGTGCCAGCTGTAAATCCTAACTGATTAGTTAGGATGGTTAGTATAAATAACAGAAGCTTAGTCTTCAATAGGTAGGCAGTTAGAGAGTTAATTGGTGGGAACTGAATTGCAGGCAATTTAGTTGGCATATCTGTAACCGCTACTCTATTCATTTTTCTCAGTTTCAATAGTACATTCTTGAAAGAAACTATATTCCAATCTAACATATGTACTATCATTAGATAAGGAATTGTGTTGATGTGATTAGCTGTATCGAAACATCATATATAGTCTGATTGGTTTATTAATTTATGGATCTTTGATTATTATGATTTATGATAACAATAGATGCTTCTGTTCAATGACCGGAGAGAAGAGAAATGCATTATTGATGCAGTTACGAGTTCAAAAGGTCTTTGGTTGAGTAAATATGTTTTATATGTTCTTCAAAGATTACCTGGCAGTCGTTTGCTGCTGCATGAAGATGTCTGGTTTATTAGATTGTCGTTCACACATTATGTATCTTCTTGAATAAGATATCATTTGGTAATGTAGGTTATTGACCCCATTCAAGATCAGACAATATATCTGACTACATAGCATAAGATGAAACTTAAGGAGGAGTATGGTTAGTAATGTTAATAAATATTCCTTTGTTGTTTCGGGGGTGACTGATTTGATAATTTAAATTGTATCAATTTGTTGACATTTCAACATCGAATTACAGGAATTGAACCTTGGACTTTTACTCAGAAGCTAGGAGATGCTGTTTTCATTCCTGCTTGTTGTCCTCATCAAGTCAGAAATCTGAAGGTAAAACTTGCGTACATGGTACATATTTCCTTGTTTGCCAATATAAATTCTATAATATTTTGCTAGGAACAAGGTATAACAGCTTGAATTAGACTAAGATAGGAATTGAGATCTGATATCTTTTTTGTTTTACCTGAACGTGGGTAGCAACTGTCATACTCATATCCACCTATGTATAATAAATCAATAAATAACAAAATATTCATCATTGTAACTGAATTAAAAAATATTCAAATATCCGTAAAATCAAAGAAAAAAATATTGTAAACTAAATTATTTAATCAACTCAACAATCAAAACAATAAACATCCAAAATGTTCCAAATATGCATGTTCAAGCTAGGAAGTATATAAACATGATTAGTATATTAAGCAATAAATATGATCAGTATGTAAACATGATCCATATAAAGGTAAAAAAAGTATCATCAAATGATTGGTATGTATTGAACAAAAATGACCATCCATATTAATAAATCAACTACTACAAACAAAATAAAAATAAAGACTAGGCAGTGAAAGAATAATAAAAAACTTTCATTTTCCCTTGAAGATAATAAGTTATCAGTTATATATATATAGGAGGGATATCTAGTGCAAAAGGATATTTTATGTGAGTGAGAGGACTCGTTCTCAACCTTTGAATTAAAAACAAATGGCTCACTTAAAATATTAGGTAATGAAATCACGTGCCTTTGAATAGACAAAGTCTCATACACACCATACATGTTTTTTATGAGATTTTAGAGCTTCAATTTGTACTTTTATATCACTTGTTGAGTGATTATCTTTATTTTAAATTGTTTGAGAGTGGGAGATCTCTCTGTTGGAGCTAGTGGGAGACATTCATTGGATTTGGGTTTCTCGAAATGGGGCATGACATCTCAAATTGGGTTTCTTTGGATAGTTACTGTGAAAGAAAGTCTTAAGCTGGGCCTGGGACCAGATAAAGGCCAAGCGTGGTTTAGTGGCTGAACTAAGATAAAATCCCAGTTTGATCTTGCTCTCTTATCTTTTTGTAAAATATGAGTAATTTATGTGTTTATAATGAGATCACGCACCTTCTATTTATAATAATGGTGCAATAGCTACATTAAATTTCTAAGTTGTATTGATTAGGACTTCTAGGATGATGTTGCACACCGGAGGATTGTGCGGCGGTCTGTGGTGGTTTTAAGCAGTGGGTCTCACTGGAAAAGGGACAGCTGGAGTTAGCACAGCTGTAACAGTGTAAAATAAAGGACAGAATTGTGGAAAAACTATGAAAAACGGTGGTTATAGTGCTGTCGGCGACAAATGCCGCCGGTAATGAAGCAGAGATACAGGTCACAAAATCGGAAGCTACTCTGATACCATTTTAAATATGAGTAATTAATGTGTGTCTTTAATGAAATCACACGCCTTCTATTTATAATGATGCTGCAATAATTACATTCAATGTCTAGGAAGTTGTATTGACTAGGACTACTAACAATTAGACTCAGGATGTTGCACAATCAAGTAATAATAAAAACATACCGACTCACTTTAGTATAATAAATACATTTTGAATTAGGGTATTTCCTAATTAGTATAGTATGATGGCTTCAATATGATTTCTTGCAAATTGTTGAAGTCATGGTATTCTCACTTTATGTCCAGATTGCTTTTCTTTTTGAATGAGGCTAGGAATTTTCATGTTAATGTCAATATATGCGTCATTTTTTTTTCCGCAGTCATGCATCAAGGTGGCACACGATTTTGTCTCTCCTGAACATGTTGGTGAGTGCTTCCGTTTGACTGAGGAATGCCGCAAGCTTCCGATAAATCACACGGCTGCTAAGGACAAGTTGGAGGTAAGCCAGAATCTTCTTTTCTTGACCTGTTTCTTCTTTTTCCATGTATAAGGATACAAGAATCTTAATCCTTATTGAATAGGGAATCAGTTCATGATAATATTAATAACTAAGTAATATGAAAATTAATCTTAAGAGAGATACTCTAAGATAAGAAACTAATCCTAACAGATAAACTAAAATGTTCTAATATATTGTTTTATTATAAGGTTTTTTACATATATCCTCACACCTGAGAACAAGTGATTCTGGCATATCAGTATGGGTCACAAGGTTCTAACTTCTAATATTGACTGTTTCAATTCGGCTAAAGTTCTTGTTGAATGTTTGAAGTGTTAGTTGTCAACCTATTTCAGTTCTATGTTCCTGTGTCGCGTCGTCTTGTCAACAGTTTCTTATTGGGATTTTATGTACTCTTTTTCCTGATGGCTGCTTCTTTGATATCAGGTGAAGAAAATGACTATATTTGCTATGCTTGATGTGGTTGAAAAATTAGAGAAAGCAAGGTTAGTGATTGCAAACTTCTGGCCCTTTGGTTATGGAATTGTATACATAAATTTCTTTATTATTTTGTTTGTTTTACTGTAAAAGGCATTGGTAGATTAGATCTTATGTACATGTTTTTTTGTTGGCTTGGTTATGTAGGCTCTCGGTTTGAAATTTGCATTTGTTGTGTGAATATAATGAAAATTGATGACTGCCATTCAATTTACAGGTCTGTGAAAACCAAGGTTCCTATGTAAATATACCAGAGAGAAAGATTGAGTTCATTTGGGAATACAATTTGTTGAGTCACTTAATTAGGTTTGGTAATCTTGGGTTCTTTGTTTCGCAACTGTAGGGAAGGTTCCATGTTCTGTATTTTATTTTATCCTGCTCACTTTGATGAGGTACATTTTAAACATTATATGTTGACTTGTATATAAGTATCATTACTTGTATAGATATATGGTGCTAATATAAGTACCATTATGGGCAAATGCCAGTATAGTAATGTAAACACTGTACTAATCAAACTTCTGAATGAATATATGATGAGATTTTAAGTTGCGCTCGTAGCAGCATGTTTTGTAAAAATTGTGAGTTGCTGATTTGTTGTCATGTCCAATAATTAATTTTGCTATTAAAACATATATTCCTTGCAAAAAGACATTAATATTAAGTGTATAAATAATTAAAATATAGTACAGTTGAGTCTTAGTGAAGTCACCTATGCTGACTGAAACTTGATACCCTATGTAATATTACGTACAAAAGGTGAGTGGTACTGGAAATATATACAGATATATAAAACATAGTGTAGTTGAGTCTTTGGAGAGATAAACTATATATATTTAATGAAACTTAAAAACTTCCCCGTGTTTATATCGTGAGACATGTGACATAGATTGTTTTTTTGTTTCGAAAAACAAAACATGTTTGGCCTATATAGTTTGTTTTTATTTGTCCTCGAGACAGGTTCAGGTTTATTGTTTCTCAATCATAACATACAGAACAGCAAAATAATTGTCTGCTTTTTGGTAAAGAACATTAAGAAAGAATAAGACGAGGAGTGGAAACTCCCATACTGTTAGAATAATATAAAATATCTTATAATATCTTTTATATTATATTAGAGTATCTTGAGTTATTTTCTATGATCAATTTATAATCATAGAGAATCTTATAATATCTCTTATTATTATTATGATTTATTCCTAATTTAGTCTATGTTTCTCAATAAATAGATATTAGTATTGAGTTTATTATAATCAAGTCTTCATTGGAATTACACTTGATTCCAGAGAAGGCATATGAATTTAAAGATTCATATTTTTATTGATTGACCTACAAATAAATCCACACAAAAATGACTTTCTTAAGATGAAAAGTGAGTCTTCATTGGAATTACACTTGACTCCAAAGAAGGCATATGAATTTAAAGATTCATATTTTTATTGATTGACCTACGACTTTTTAGAATCATCATTAATTAACCTTCTTAAAATTTGTTGGGATTCTACATTGAAGCATTTGTAAATTACAAGTTACTTGATAAGTGAGTGCATAAAAGATAAGTGATAGCTCAAAAGTGATAAGTGATGATTGGAAGTTGATAAGTGATAAGTGATAAATGATAGCAAATAAGGGATACGTCATAGCTGATAAGCAAATAAGTGATAGGTGATAGGTGATAGGTGATAAACAATAAATGATCCTCTGGTCCCGAGCCTGCTGCTCTGGACCCGAGCCCGCTCCTCTGGACCCAAACCTGCACCTCTGGTCCCGAGCCTGCTCCTCTGGTCGTGAGCCTGCTGCTATGGTCACGAGCCTGCAGCTATGGTCCCGCTCCTCTGGTCCTGAGCCTGCTCCTCTGGTCCCGAGCCTGCTGCTATGGACTTGAACCTGCTGTTATGGACCCGAGCCTGCTGCTATGGACCCAAGCCTGGTGGTCTGGATCCGAACCTGCTGCTATGGACCCGAGCCTGCTGTTATGGACCCGAACCTGCTGCTTTGGACTCGAACCTGCTGCTATGGACCCGAGCCTGCTGCTATGGACCCGAACCTACTGCTCTGGACCCGAACCTGCTGCTCTGGACCCGAACCTGCTGCTATGGACCCAAGCTTGTTGGTCTGGACCCGAGCCTACTGCTATGGACCCGAACCTGCTGCTCTGGACCCAAACCTGTTGGTCTGGACCCGAACCTGCTGCTATGGACCCGAACCTGCTGCTATGGACCCGACCCTGCTGGTCTAGACCCGACCCTGCTGCTATGGACCCGACCCTGCTGGTCTGGACCCGAGCCTACTGCTATGGACCCGAACCTACTGCTCTAGACCCGAGCCTGCTGCCATGGACCCGAGCCTACTGCTCTGGACCCGAACCTGTTGGTCTGGACCCGAACCTGCTGCTATGGACCCGAGCCTGCTGTTATGGACCCGAACCTGCTGCTCTGGACCCGAACCTGTTGCTATGGACCCGAACCTGCTGCTCTGGACCCGAACCTGCTGCTATGGACCCGAACCTGCTGCTATTGACCCGAGCTTGCTGCTATGGACCCGAGCCTGTTGGTTTGGACCCGAGCCTGCTGCTATGGACCCGAGTCTGCTGCTATGGACCCGAGTCTACTGCTATGGACCCGAACTTGCTGCTCTGGACCCGAACCTGTTGGTCTGGACCCGAACCTGCTGCTATGGACCCGAGCCTGCTGCTATGGACCCGAGCCTACTGCTATGGACCCAAGCCTGCTGGTCTGGACCCGAGCCTACTGCTATGGACCCGAACCTACTGCTCTGGACCCGAGCCTGTTGCTATTGACCCGAACCTGCTGCTATGGACCCGAGCCTACTGTTATGGACCCGAGCCTGCTGCTATGGACCCGAACCTGCAGCTATGGACCCGAGCCTACTGCTGTGGACCCGAACCTGCTGCTCTGGACTCGAACCTGTTGGTCTGGACCCGAACCTGCTGCTATGGACCCGAACCTGCTGCTATGGACCCGAGCCTGCTGGTCTGGACCCGAGCCTATTGTTATGGACCCGAACCTACTGCTCTGGACTCGAGCCTGCTGCTATGGACCCGAGCCTGCTGGTCTGGACCCGAGCCTACTGTTATGGACCCGAGCCTGCTGCTATGGACCCGAACCTGTTGCTATGGACCCGAACCTGCTGTTATGGACCCGAACCTGCTGGTCTGGACCCGAACCTGCTGGTCTGGACCCGAACCTTTTGCTATGGACCCGAGCCTGCTACTCTGGACCCGAACCTGTTGTTATAGACCTGAGCCTGCTGGTCTGGACCCGAACCTGCTGCTCTGGACCC
>JBBPBR010000005.1:15810069-15855568 GCA_037974775.1 Cicer pinnatifidum
TTTTTTTTTTAATTTAAATTATGTAAGTTCAATTTAATTTTAAAATTATGTTTGTTGATGTTAAAAAGAGTTAATTTAACAAACAAATGAGTGTGACAATCTTATTTGACATGAGAATAGTTGATGATACGTCAAATATTTGACAATTAAATATATTTATAATGACTAGAATAAAAATTCTCAAGTTTGCAAAACATAAAATATGAAATCCCCTTTCTTTTTCTTGTTATCTTTTGTGCAACTTAAAATCTCAGTTATTCTCATATTGTTTTTTGTTTCTTATTCGTTCAACTATGACATCTATTTCGTCTATAACAAACTTAATTTGTTTTCAAGTGTTTTAAGGTAGGCATTGGAAAACAATGTGTATATGCGTCTCTAACACTGATGAAAATTTTAAACGGCGGTTTTTTAGATGTCTTCATTGGAATGTGAATATTTTTTAAAAAATTATGATTTTCCATATTTATTTGTTGTAATGGTAGTTGACATTTACGAAGTTTAATGTTTAATTTTTTATTTGTAGAATAACAAGAAATAGAGAAAGGATAAAAGCGAGGAGTGAGAACTTTAATCCTCAAATTTTCTCATTATGGAGGGAAAAACTAAAACATAACACTTTAAACTTAACTCTATTTATTTTTTAATTAATTCAATTACTTAATTACAATTTTTAATTATTCATTATTTATTTAATAATAACTATTCGTGAAATTGACACGTCAAATTTCTATTTGCCACATAAGCTTTTTTAACAGCATGAATGATTTTAAAATTAAATTGAAGCATGAATTATTTTATGCTTAATTGCAATTTTAATTCATTTATTTTTATTGATTCATGAAATCGATCTTCTTATTTTAAAAGACGATAATTTTGATCCCTCGTTTATAGTTTTTGACTAAAAAATAATGATGTGAAATATTTTAAATAATATGACATATGATAAAATAATATAAAATGATTAACACTCATGAAATATGAATAAAACGCAGTAAAAGTTTAGCTTTCAACTTTAGAAATTTTTCATATTTTTAACTTAATTAATGATATATAAATAATTAATGTATCTAGATGTTATATAATATATAATTATATGTTACGTCATTAAAATATATCAATTTCACATTTTTTAACTTAACAACCTCAGAGAGACAAAAATTATCACCTTTTAAAGTAGAATGATTATTTACGTGAATTAGTAATATAAAATAACTAAAGCTATAATTAATCTATGATTTTAAAACTAAACTTAATTTATAGAATTTAAATTAAAAAAAAATTAAAGAACGAAAGTCAGAAAACACAAACTTACAAAACAAATTAAATATTTAAGTCAAATATTTAATAATAAAAAATAAATAAATATGTAATTTTTTAATGAGAAAAAACATATACGTGTAAAATAATATGTCTAATAATAACATAGCAAATAATTATTATTTTAATAGTTAGTTATTAAATAGACATACATAACATTAACGATATAGCGTGTTCAAATGAATCACACTCATTAAAACTCTTTTCAAATTGCGTGTTGCTCACTGATTATTAAATTATTATCAATTAATTGTTGTTTGAGTATTTAAAGTTTTGATCACCTGATTCACCTTTCGAATGTGGGAATGGCTAATCCACAGCTTGAAAACCCATTGTTTTATTTAATCTGCTCACACACTTGTTTCGCACGTGTCACCGTGAGTGGTTGGAACCGTGAGCAAGAAAATTGAAGTTTCTTTTATTTTGTATTTTTTTTTTTTGGTAGAATTGTAAATTTTTGCCGAGTATGTTTAAAATTGGTTTAACTATTTTTCTTAAATATTTTAGTTTTAAAATAATCTCTACATTCAATTGATGTTAAAAAAAATATTTATGATGACTGATATAGCAGTTTGATAGATGATTATTATTAATTAATAATTAAATTAAATAATTAAAAATATAATTAAGTAATTGAATTAATAATTTAAATTGAAAGTGTTATATTTTAGTCATCCTATTCAAAATCAGAAAAATTTGAAATTAAAGTTTTCACTCCTTGCTCTCCTCCTTTCTCTATATCTCATTGTTCTACAAACAAAAATAAAACATAAAATATTAAACTTAGAAATGTAAATATAACTATAATAATAAATATAAAAATCACATATCTATGAAAAATTAATCACGTTTCAATGAATCCATCTCTAAAATTGTCGTTTAGGATTTTCATGAGTGTTATAAATGAATATATACATTTATTTCCTACATCCATATTTATACAATTGAAAATAAGTTTGTTGAAAGCGAAAATGATGTCATGGTTGAACAAAATATAAGCAGATGAAATTTTGAGAATAATTGTGATTTTAGGTTGTACAAATGAGAAGAGGAATAAAGGAGATTTCAAATTATAGGTTTTAGAAATTTGGGTTTTATGTATTTATTTAATCTTCATAAATATATCTAGTTGTCAAATATTTAACGTATAATCAACAATTATTATGTCAAATATTTTCAAGTCATTCTTCTCTTTTTTTTTTTAACAACAACTAACATTATCGATGATTTTAAAACTAAATTGAATTTACAAAGTTTAAATAAAAAAAACCTATAAAAATAAAAATCAATCGGACACAAACTTATGCGAACGAATTAAATATTTAAACTTAATTTTTTTATAAAAGGAACAATGCTTATGCATTTTATGTATAAAGTAATTTTACGCTATTTCCAATCAGAAATAATTATTTTATCATATATATTATTTATATTGTGATCATTTTTATTTTAAACTATCAATTACTTAATTGCTACTTAATCTGAATGTAAAAATAGTTTATATTAACTGCTCGTACCCTTTTTTCTCTTTTCATAGTTATTTACTTTTTAGTTATTTAAATATTGTATTAGTTTTATTTTATGAGCATCGATACCCACTATTTTCTCATTAATATCTACGAATCTATCATAATTTTTATGATATACCAATACATCAACCCATGCAATTTGTGATACTAATTTATCAAAGTAATCGAAATTGTTTAAATTTTTTAATATAGAAATTAGAGAGTATGCAATGCAAGTATATAGTTGTGATATACTGATATCTAATTATAACTCATTGCTTTGTTACACTACTCTATATTTTTATGGTTATGTTGTATACATGAAAATATAATAGTATTTTATTGACTTAATTGCACTTTTGGTCTCCCTATTATAGGTGAAAATTGAAAGTAGTCCCTATATTTTGTTTATCCTCAGTTTTAGTCCCCTAAACATAATTTGAGGTCAAATCATGATGAGTTGTCATTTTTTAATGACGTGTCAATAAATAGGTGACGTGGCAGACGTTTACGTGGAATAAACTTATTATTATATTATTTATGATTAAAAAATATAATTTTTATTTTCAAAAATCGTTTTAATAATTGTGAAATATTTTTAAAAATATAATTAAATTGTTAAAATTAAATTAAAATAAAATTGCAGAACCCTAAAGCCCCAAATTTGTATGAACATGTTTCAAGCTAAAGCCCCAAATCTTTGAACTCTAAAGCCCCAAATCGTGCAACTGTTCCTGTTTGTTTTCTTCATCATCATCCTGTTCGTGGTCGATTCCGATTTCGTCTTCGTGTTCGTGGTCTCTGTTTCGTTTTTCGTCTTCGTGTTCGATTTCGTCTTCTCTGTTTCGTCCTTCTGGATCGGTTGTTCATCTTTCGTTTTCATCAGTTATAAAATGGCGAGTGGATGTCATTTTGAGTTCTCTTCATCTTCACATAAGAAAGAAGATACAAAGTTTTGTGCTAGGTATGTGATTTTAGAGTTTTCGCTTTGTTTTATTATTAACATTATTAAACTTTGTATTTGAACTTTGATTTTAGGGCCAAAAGTTTTTCTCTACACTGTTAACAGAACTCAATGCCTTTATGCCTTTTTAATAATGTGGTCCATTCGTTTTTAATAATATGGTCCATATAGGCCAACTTTGATTTATGCAATGGTTTGTTTTGTGTAGGTAAGCTTCAGTCCACAGAGTTAGGTTAAGAATTAACCATGGGGGTAGTTTTGTAAACCACCCAGTGAAGATGTACGTTTGTGCCCAAGTGGATGAGATGAATTGGTCTTGGGATGTAGACTTAATGTCCACACGCAAATTAGTAAAATGGTCAAAAGTTTGGGATATATGAGTATTAAACGTTTGTGGTACCAGCATCCAAAGTACTCATTTACATGTGGACTTAGACCTCTCAACAATGACGAGGATGTATTAAAGTTTGCTGAAGATGTCAAAGGGTTCAACGTAATTAACGTCTTTGTGGAACACTGTATAGATAATCCTGAAACTGAACCAGATCAACCAGATTCTGAACCACTCCAACTTGAAGCAGAATCGGAATCTGAATATGTACATGTTCAACCTGAATTTGATGTTGTTCAACCTGAATCTGAAGCAGTTCAAACTGAACAAGATAAATTAGAATCTGAAGCAGTTCAAGTTGAACAAGATGAATTAGAATCTGAACCAGTTCAAACTGAACCAGATCAACCAGAATCTGAATCTGTTGAACCTGAATCTGAAGCAGTCCATGGTGAAGATTATCTGAGTGAAGAAGATGAAGATTATGTTGCTAACTCAGATGATGACGATGATGATATGGGTGAGTTATATGAGGATGAGGATTGGGACTGGATTTCTGAAATACCAACTGAGATCTTTGTTAATGGTGATGAAAATTCATTTGAAAGACATGAAAACCCAAGAGGAAACCCAAGGCCTAGTTCTGCAACTGATTTTGAAGAAAATTATGTGAATTCTGATGATTTAGATACTCCACCAGAAAGTGAAGTTGATGAAGAGAATGTTAGGAAATTTCCTAAATTTAACCAACCTGAAAATGGTGATGAAGTAAGGTTTGAGTTGGGCCTAAAGTTCAATACAAAAGAGCAGGTTAAGAATGCTGTTAAAGATTTTGCAATGGAGACTAAGAAAAACTTGTATTTCAAAAAGAATGATGGAAAGAGAATCATTGTTAGGTGTGAGCCAGAATGTCCATTTTACATGAGGATCAGTAAGAGGACTTCAAATGAATATTGGCAATTAGTGAGTTTCACAGAGGATCATACATGTCATAGGAGTGCAAAAAATAAACAAGCTAAGACTGAATGGCTTGCCAAGAAATTTGTTCCTATGTTGAGACATACACCTGAAATGAAACCCAAGGGATTGATTGTTGAGGCGCTTGATAAATGGGATGTGAATTTGTCTAAATACCAAACATATAGAGCCAAAGTAAGAGCCATAGAAATGATTCAATGTGCTCAAAGGGAGCAATATGCACATTTGAGATAATATGTTGATGAACTTAGGAGATCAAATCCAAACTCTACGGTTATTATTAAGTGTGGTATGTCTGACATTGGACCAGTATTTGAGAGGATATATGTATGTTTGGAGGCTTGTAAGGCTGCATTTACTAATACATGCAGAGCTTTAATTGGGTTGGATGCTTGTTTCTTGAAGGGAGAATATGGCGGTCAAGTAATAGCCGCAGTAGGTAAAGATGGGAATAATCAAATGATTCCCATTGCATATGCAGTTGTTGAAGCAGAAACAAAAGACTCATGGCAATGGTTTACTGAAGGACCTCAACAATGTTCAGCATAAGTAATATGCATTCATATCAGATCAACAAAAGGTATGCAATGTGTTTTTCTGAATTATGCAATCTGTTTTTCCTGAATTATGCAATTTGTTCTATGCAATATGTTTCTAAATAATCTGTTTCAGGGATTGGTACCTGCCATTGCCAACATTGGGGCCCGTGTGGAACACCGATTATGTGTTAAACACTTATATGGGAATTGGAAAAAAAAGTATCCTGGAGGACATATGAAATAGCTTCTTTGGTTGGCAGCAAGAGCTACTGTGGTCCAGGATTGGGAGAAAGCAATGCAAACAATTAAGGCAATCAATGAAGATGCATGGAAAGACATGATGCAACTTCCACCATCTATGTGGACTAGGTCAGCATTTCGCACTGATACACAATGTGACCTTCAAGTAAACAACATGTGTGAGGCTTTCAACATGGCTGTATTGGAGTATAGAGATAAGCCTATCATAACATTACTTGAAGGTTTGAAACATTACATTACAGTAAGTATTGTGAAACAAAAAGAACTCATGCTACGATATAGAGGCAATATATGTCCTAGGATTCAACAAATATTGGAAAAGGCAAAAAGAGCAGTTGGGGGTTGGTTCCCAACTTGGCATGGAGATGATGATTTTAACTTGTTTAGTGTCACAAATGGTGTAGATACTTATACGGTAAATCTACACACAAAAACTTGTGCTTGTCGTAAGTGGGATTTGACCGGTATTCCGTGTTGTCATGCTCTTGTTTGTATTTGGCATAACAAAGCTGATCTAGAATCGTACGTTTCACCTTATTATAGGTATAAAACTTGATTTTAACTGCATTATTGGTATTCTGCATTATTGATGTTCAATTCTTGATTTATTGTTGTTCTGCTTGATGTTCTGCATTATTGCATTTTGATTTTAACTGCATTATTGTAGTGTATTGATGTTCTGTTCTGGTTTCGCATTATTGTAGTTTATTGATGTTCTGCTTGTTCAGTTCTGGTTCTGCATTATTGATGTTCTGCTTGTTCTGTTCTGGTTCTGCTTGTTCAGTTCTGGTTCAGTTCTGGTTTTGGTTATGTTCAGTGCATTAGAGTGATGTTATATAGTTTATACTTCAATTGTTAAATAATGGACTGCATTTACAATTTAAAACTATACAGACTTGTTAGTAGCAATTAACAAGAACATAATAAGGCAAAGGTTTCATGCTGTAGAAAACAATATTTACCTGCTGTTTCATGTCATAATCCCTCAATATAGGGACCAATTGTTCTTTAACCTGCGAATTTGACATTATCATAATTGGGTTAGAAAGGTAATTTCAACAGAGAAAGGTCACAAATTACTAAGCGATAGCAGATTATAGGATTCAAATTAAACTTTGCATATAACAATTATATAAGAATCTCAGCAAGACAGCATTCTCTTACAACTTTGTGAAATTAATCTGAACTCAAAAGGAATCTGAAAGATTAGTTATTATTTATCATCCCTAAACGAGATGGACAAGTGCGGAACCTGACTTCATTTAAATATTAATATCCCATAAACTGTATAACATCACTCTACATGGTTTAGTTCTGGTTTTGGTTATGTTCTAATTTTATTGTTCTAATTTTGTTTTGCCCTGTAATTTGGTTTTGGTTTTGTTGTGGTTTAAATAGGAAAACAAACTTCTTGACATGTTACTCTTACATTATAATGCCATCAAATGGACCAAAACTTTGGCATGCATCAAATGGAGATCCTATAAATCCCCCAATCATGAGAAGAGCACCGGGTAGACCAAAGAAAAATAGGAACAAGTCTAATGACGAGTCAAAAGGTTCTAACAAACTACCAAGACAGTTTGCAACTGTGAAATGTAAGAACTGTGGGAAGCTTGGCCACAACACGAGGACATGCAAGGGTAAAAGTGCAGCAGATAGAGAGATACCAAAAGGTGGAAATAACATCAACAAAACAAATAGAGCAAAGACAACAAGGGTTGGAGGTGATGAGGGAGAAACACCAACAATTTTATCTCAATATTCACAAGCTCCACAAATTCAAGATTCACAAATCAATTGAATGCACGAAACTTGTGATTTTTATTTTGGTTATTATGAATATGTAATCATACTTGGACCTATTTAATTTGGTTCCTATGAATATGTACTTTTATTTTGGTTACCTGTGAAGGAACAATTTTATTTTGTAATGCATTAATATGACCTTTTGTTGGATCCTTATTTGGCAAATTATAGCTTATCTTTCATCACAATTTTCCCAAACTTTTAAACCTTTCACCTTTACTTTTAATTTTGTCCAAATTATTTCAGAAATTCAAACAATTGCTGTTGTAGATTTTTTTACTGATTTATTAAGAAAACACATTTTACCATTTTTCAAACTATTTTTCAAAGAACAAAAAAATCAAGTTTATGAGGACATCCTAATGCCTTTTAAGCTTGTTGAAAAGAAGTCTACTGCGGAGCTGTAAAACTATATCAGATAATTTGGAGAATTTGACACTTTTATATTACATTATTGCTGATTTTATTTCACTATACTAAACAATTACATTACAATTTCAACTATAAACACCCTAAATTACATCATTACAAGACACCCTTAATCCAATCATTTTAATTACTTCAACATTACAATAACCGAAAGAACAATAATCAAAAGCCATGAAAGTGCCAGAAACAGAGAAGACGAAATCGAACACGAAGACGAAAACGAAACAGAGACCACGAACACGAAGACGAAATCGGAATCGACCACGAACAGGATGATGATGAAGAAAACGAACAGGAACGGTTGCACGATTTGGGGCTTTAGGGTTCAAAGATTTGAGGCTTTAGCTTGAAACATGTTCATACAAATTTGGGGCTTTAGGGTTCTGCTTAGGGTTCTGCAATTTTATTTTAATTTAATTTAATTTTAACAATTTAATTATATTTTTAAAAATATTTTACAATTATTAAAATGATTTTTGAAAATAAAAATTATATTTTTTAATCATAAATAATATAATAATAAGTTTATTCCACATAAACGTCTGTCACGTCACCTATTTATTGACACGTCATTAAAAAAATGACAACTCATCATGATTTGGCCTCAAATTCTGTTTGGGGGACTAAAATTGGGGACAAACAAAATAAGGGAACTACTTTCAATTTTCACCTATAATAGGGGGACCAAAAGTGCAATTAAGTATATTTTATTTTATGTGAGTATAAAATTGATACGTTGGACTCATTGCTTTGTTACATTACTCTATATTTGATGTGGAAATATAGAGACGGAATAGTATAGTTAAGATATAGAAGATAGAGAGTAAATAGAAGAAAGAGAACAAATTAATGGGATATGAGAAAAAGGAAAGTGACAGAAAATCTCTTTTTGTCTATCACATATTTATTGTTTTTCTCTCCCACTTAGATATACCTATCTAATTTCATTATGAGAAATGTTATTTAAACACAGTTTTAAACACAAATACAAACACAACTACAGTATATTTATACGTTGTACACATTTATATACGTTTATATTCTTTTTTCATTAATACGCCCATATTACTTTCTCTTCATTAATTAATAATAAAATCAAATTAAACGCTACAGTCTCTCTCTTCCTTTTCATTTCATTCATCGTCTTCCTCTCTCATTCTTTCTTTTCTCTCTCTTTCTTTTGGATCAATCAGCAGATAATTTTTGTTGTGACCTAAATTTTGTTTGTTTTTCACTTGTATTTTTTACACATCGCTCTCTAAATCTACACTTCTTAGATTTTTATTTTATTTTATAAAATAGATTTTTTATTTTATTTTAGTTATTCTGATATTTTCTTAACTGTTTACTTTTGTTGTTCTTGGTTCATACACAGTTTTTTGGTTTTTTTCGTGTGTTTCCTTTTCTAGTTAATAGTGTAAACATTATTGGTTAATAAAGTATAATAGGTGGTTAATGCATTATTTTTGTCTAAAAGTTAGGGTTGTGAATTGTTAATTCATGTTAATTATTTATGTCTAAATATTAAGTTTTGTCACTGTTATTGTTATTGGTAGGTATAATCATATTGTTTTAAGTCATTAACCATGTTTATATCTTATTTTATTATAATGTTTAAATTTATATTATTTGATTATAATGACTAAATTTTTTGTTCAAATCAATTAACCAAGTTGTGCAAGGAATTAACCATGTTGTTTTAAGTCATTAACCAAATTTATATCTTGTTTGATTATATTGTCCAAATTTTCAGTTCGAATTCATTAACTAAGTTGTTCACAATATTAACCATGTTTCTTAAAGCCGTTAACCAAATTTATATTGTTTGATTAGAATGACCAAACTTTATCTTCAAATTCATTAACCAAGTTGTGTAAGAAAGTAACCATATTGTTTTAAGTTATTAACCAAGTTTATATTTTGTTTGATTATAATGTCTAAGTTACTTTATAAAAAATTTGATTAAAATAAGTAAATAAAAGAAAAAATGAGGAATTACGAAAGAAAAGGAAGGTGAATATGTGAAGTTTATTTTTATAGAAGAATAAAAAAAAAAGTAAAAAAAGAGAGATAAAAAGAGGAGAAAATTAAACGAAGAGAGATTGTGTGGAAAATAAAAAAGAGAAAATTAAATGAAGAGAGAGATTATGTGGGAACCACATGTATGTATGTTTAAATTTGTGTTCAAATATCATTGCTCTTTCATTATATATATATATATATATATATATTAAAATATATTTAAACACGACATATTATTTAAGAGACTAATATCGGCATAATATTGTAATAGATAATAGTTTGATTTGATTATCATACGAACTATTTTAAAATTACATTAAACTATATCTTAAATCAATAAAAGTTGGATTTGTTTGTTGAGTTAGTTAAACATAGACTCAAACTCATAAAAAAAATATTAAACTAATTTAAGTAGTTTTAGTTAAGTTTTTTGGATCATGGGATCATTGATTTAAATTTTATATCTCTAGATAAAATTCACAACTCACAAAGTTGGAATTTTGATCGGAAAATTTAGTTTATTTTAAATTATAGTAGTTGTTTTTGCATTTTTTTATTGATTATTTCCTCTAATTTTTTATAGGTTTAATTGCAGTTTTGATCCCTTATTTTAGCTGAATCGCGAAAGTAGTCATCTAATTTTATTTTTCTTCGGTTTTGGTCCCTGAAACATAATTTTGGTAAAAAAATTTAATGAAATTTCATTTTTTTTGCATTTATTTAAGTCACATCATGCCTCAATATATCATTTACAACAATTGTACACGAAATATATGATCATAAATGGTGTATTACGGCTTTAACAAATGAATTTTCATCAAATTTTGGATCAAAATTATGTTTGGGGGACCAAAACTGAGGAGAAACAAAATGGGGAACTACTTTAGTGATTCAACTAAAATAGGGGGACCAAAACTACAATTAAGCATTTTTATAACAAACATTTAAGTTATAATTTTGTCAATTAAAATTGATGTATTTGGTCCATAATACGAATCAACTAGATTAATTTTTGTTAACCAATTTATAAATCAAATGTCTCCTATAAAAAAAAATTGACGAAAATAGTAGTATTTTTTTAAAAATTATTAAGAATATTGGGGTGATCATGACCATTCTACTTCCTTACTTATATTTCATATTATATTTTCTATATATCTTCTCTCACACATAAATTTGTATTTCTCTACTCTTTGTTTTTATCTATTCCTTTTATACATATAATATATAAAATGAGATAAAATTTATAATTAGAGAATTAAATATTGACTACATAATCATGATCAATATTATAATTATGTTAGTTTTTGAAGCGATCACGTGTCACTTAAACAACTCTTAATTATGATAATTTATATATAATTATATAGTTAAAATTTAACCTTATCGCCTTCTTATTGAAAACTTAATCTCATTTATATTCCCCTATAGTAGATTATTAAATTATTTGATAATTTTTAAATAGATATGACTAAAATTTCTCAAAACATTTAAGATATAAGTGAAACATGTGACCTGTTATATACTTTAGTTTATGTATGAGTTCCACCTTGAAAAAGTAAGATATAATCTATACATCTACTTAAAAAATCATTTGTATTAACATATTTAAATAAACATTAAAATATCTCATTGAATAGATCAACAATCTAATATTGGTGAATGAAGTTAAACATATTTTGTGGGATTTAACATTATATATAAAAAGTGATAATTGATTTTATGCAACATCATAATTCAATTCAATTTTTACAATAATATATTTAGATGTGTCGAAAAAATCATGTATACTAAAATTATTAAATTAAAACACCATTCATATTTAATTGAGTACCTTGGTGTGAGAAACAAAAATATATTATCTCTGACATATGACTTATCCTTGTAGTTAAATAAGTTGTTTTAAAAACTGGTATATTGGCCATTTAAAAATAAGAGTTTTTTTATAAGACTTAGATGTAAAATAGGTACATTTAAAAATAAGCATTTTTTGACCCTTGGGTTATAAATATTTGGCGATCCATTTCCACATTAGTTGCAATGTAAAATTAATTTACATAAAATATTATTTATATTAAAAAATAGACTAAATTACATCCGTGGTCCCTTAACTTAATTTCAGATAACGTTTTAGTCATTTATCTTTATTTTTTTTTCGATTTGGTCATTTATTTTAATTTTAAGTGACAATTTGATATTTTATGTTTTAAAATATCAATAATGTTGTCTTTTTTTTTACAAAAATTCAAAAAAATCATCAAATTTTTCGACCAAAACCCATAAAATTCATTATCATCTTCAATAAAATACAGATTTAATCAAATATATAAAATCTTGAAATAAACTCATATTTTCATTCTTTATTTGATGTTGTTGGAGATGAAAATATGATTGTATTTTAATATTTGAGTTATGAGTTTGATAAAATTTGCATTATATTGAAGATGGTTATTAATTTAATGGATTTTGGTTGAAAATTTTGATGATTTTTTTTTTTGAATTTTTGTACAAAAACGAATAATATTGATGAAATTTTAAAATATAAAATTTCAAATTGTCACTTAAAATTAAAATAAAGAACCAACTCGAAAAAAAAAAGATAAATGACTAAAACGTTACCTGAAATTAAGTTAATTGACCACGAATATAATTTAGCCTAAAAAATAACTAAATCATATTTTTAGTATTAAAAAATATAAAACATTATCACTTTGATATTTAACTTAATTAAAATTCAATTTTGTTATTAAATCAACAAATTATGTTAATTTAACCATTAATATTATAATAGTCATCAACTATTTTAAAATTAAATAGGATATTTAGAGACTTTAGAATACTAATATTATATATTTTAAGATCAATTTTAATGATTTTACAATTAATTTAAATTTTTAAATAAAATATAAATTAAAGTAACATGGTATTCCACTTTAAAGAACTAAAATAGTAGTTTGTTAGGATTTAAAAAGTAATTTGCAAGATTTTATTATAAACAATAATAGTTTAGATTAGAAAGAATTTTTGTTGGGTATATTACATTGATTAGATTTGATAGATTGGAAGACACTCGATGAAACACAACGTTGGCGGTAGATTTGAAAACCCTCCCTCCATTTTCTCCCGAATTGTTTAATGTTGTTTTGTTATCCCCAAAAACACACTACGAATTTAACATGTACGTGTCGAAACGATTCGCATGTTTCTCTGATAGAAACCACAACAAACCCCAATCGTTAGCTAGGGTTCCCATCATTCTCATTTTCTGTTTGTTTGCTACTACCAATATTTAATCAAAAAAAAAAAGAACTCCATTCTCTCAATTCCAACTTTCTATGGCGGGCGAAGACAACACCACAGTCACAGATACAGGGGAATATTTTCCCGATCAAAAATCTATTGCTACTCTCGATGTTGGCGCCGAAACGGTGCCGTTCAAGGGTGATGACGTGGCAGAAAAAGAAGATTTCGTTCCTAATCTTGAAGAACAAGCTGCGAAGAACGATGGAGTTTTGGTTGAAGGTGATGACGTGGCAGCCGATGTTTCTTCGGTTAAAGTTGCCGAAGCTATAAAAACGTACGACAGAAAGATTAATAAGCGCGGAAGAGAGAGTAATGCAGAGATTGCGAGGATGAA
Organism: Cicer pinnatifidum; assembly: GCA_037974775.1. Lineage (NCBI taxonomy): Eukaryota > Viridiplantae > Streptophyta > Magnoliopsida > Fabales > Fabaceae > Cicer > Cicer pinnatifidum. The sequence goes on from JBBPBR010000005.1 coordinate 15,823,868, forward strand.
GGAAGAAGAAGAAGCGTTAGGGAAAACGTTAGAGAACTGTGAAAATAAAGAAACAGGTGAAGGCGATGACGTGGCAAACGGAGGCGATTCATCTGTTCAAGTTACCGGTACAGAGGGAAAGAAGCGAAGCAGGAAGAGTAAAACGGCTGAAGGTGCTGACGTGGCAGTTGGCGGTGGTTCTTCTTCTGTTGGTGTGAGGAAGAGTGAACGTCCGCGGAAGATTAAAGTGATTGAGAGTGTCGTGGACATGTCAATGGTGGAAGAGGAAGTTGAAAAGAAAGAGAAGAAGAAACGTGGTAGGAAAAAACTGAATAATGTTGCTTCTGATAAAAATGAAGTTGCAAAAGAGGGTGAGAATGAAGGGATTGTTAAGAAGGAGAAGAAGAAACCTGGTAGGAAAAGAAAGAAAGTTTCTGAAGAAAATGAAGCTGGAGAAGAGGGTGAAAATGGTGGTTTTGTGAAGGAAGAGAAGAAGAAATCCGGTGGTAGGAAAAGAAAGATTGCTGAGAATGAACTTGTATGTGAAAATAAGTTAGAGAGTGATGTTTTGAAGGAAGAGAATCAGGACTGTGCTGAAGCTGAAATGCCTTTGTCTGATTATAAAGGTTATTGCTTAAGGAATGCTGAGAAAAAGCAAATTAAAAGCAGTGAAAAGGCGCAGAAGGTGCAGAAGGTGCAGAAGGTGCGAAAAGTCAACGAGAGAATTAAGGTGACATTATACTATCTTTTTGTTCATTTATGTTTCAGACGTAGATATATTGTATATATGTTTGATTTTGGCGTTATAAGTTGTAATTGTGGTTTTGTTACTGTTTCTTAATCAACAGTGGATTGAAGAGGAGTCCTTAATGTGTCATCAATGTCAGAGAAACGACAAGGGCAGGGTTGTTAGATGCAAAAAGTGCAAAAGGAAGAGATATTGCGTATTCTGTATAAACAATTGGTACAAATTTCTTTTAATTCTGTTTCACTTTGTGTATCTTGCTTCCTCTTGTGTTGGTTATCATTTTGTTGAATAATATGACTTGTTTAGTTTGGGTGAGAAATGTCATATCTCGGTGGTGATATTTGGGTAAGTTATTATGTTGTAAAAATATTACTGGTTTGGATTGTGGATGATGAAATTTTGATAATTGTATGTTTTTGTTGTGTCTTGTTAAGGTATCCTTACTTGGAAGAGGATCATATTGCTGAGGCATGTCCTGTGTGCTGTGGTAATTGCAATTGCAAAGCATGCTTGCGATCAACTGCACTTATTAATGTCAGTTTTTCCCCTTCTAGATTAACTTATCTCTTGATTTTTCTGTATTCCACATTGGAAATGTGATTATCTGGTTTACTGCAGGAAATTAAAAAAAATGCCAAAACCAACAATGATCATGAGGTTGAGCACTTTGAGTATATGCTGAAAGAACTTCTTCCGTATTTAAGGCGCTTGGATGAAGAACAATTGGCTGAGAAGGAGATAGAAGCTAAGAGACAGGGTATTTTTTCCTCGATCAGTCTCAATTGTTGCAATCCTTTTCTTATAGTTTTTATTCTCTATCCTCTTATTAATGGAGTTTCTTTTCCCATGCTTTATGGTTTCAACTCTTTAGTTTGAGTTAGGTATATGTACCTTTTTTTTTCTTCTTGTTCTTTCTTTTTGATTTATTACATACTTGGTATCCTGCTTTGTACTATTTTTGTTGGATGTGCTTTTTGATTATATGTTTAGTTTGTATTTAATCTTATGCCTCAGTCGGAGATCATTCTTAGTTTCATATGTCTTCCATTTTTTAATTTGTTTTTGGGATGCACTTACAGGGATCTCACACTCGGAGGTAAAAATAAGAGTAGCAAATTATCCTAAGAAGGAGCGCGTGTACTGGTAAGGACTTATTTTTCTATATCATTATTATTTTAGACTTCTAGTCATTCTATAATGCTACTTAGTTGTTGACTTAAGTCTTTTTGTAGTGACAACTGCAAAACGTCCATATTTGACTTCCACCGAAGCTGTACAAAATGCTCTTTTGACCTTTGCTTATTCTGTTGCCGCGAGCTTCGTGGTGGGCAGCTTCTAGGTGGTGCAGATCCAATTGAGTTCCAGTTTATCAACCAAGGGCAAGATTATCTGCATGGTGAAAAAGCAAAGAGAACGGCCCGAAATAGTGAATATCATGCTGCTGTCCAGCCTGAGATTTGCGAGTGGTCAAAATCTGGCTGGCATGCGGATTGTGATGGTAACATTCCTTGTCCAAAAGCCAATAATAAATGTGATCATGGTTTCCTTGAACTGAGAAGCATACTTCCACCTAATTGCATCTCTGAGTTAGTATGTAAGGCAAGAGAGCTTGCAGATACAATTAAGCTTCAAGATGCCAAGGCAACTCTCGATAATGGGTGTTCTTGTTTGAAGGCTGTTAGGAATGCAGACGATACACCAAGTAACACTAGGAAGGCAGCTTTTCGTGATGATTCCAGTGACAACTTTTTATACTGTCCTAGGGCTGTAGATCTACATCATGAAGATTTAAGACATTTTCAATGGCACTGGAGCAAAGGGGAGCCTGTAATTGTCAGCAATGTACTTGAATGTACATCTGGTTTAAGCTGGGAACCCCTTGTCATGTGGCGTGCATTCCGTCAAATAAGCAATGCCAAGCACAATGTACTTTTGGATGTGAAGGCTATTGATTGCTTAGATTGGTGTGAGGTTTGTTAGATTTCTCAATCTTGAACATACATTTTTTTTCGATTTCTAAATTCATAGTGTCCTATAACGATTTAACAGTTGTCTTAAAAGATTTTGTAGAGTACCAAGTTATGGTTGCAACGTTTTTTGGGTGGATAGTTCCCCCCTATAAGAAAAAGTTGTAGATATTCTTGTGTCTCGGTTATGAAGAGATACCAGTTCAAGGTTGAAGTCCTGATTGTAAGTTAGGAGTCACTTTTCTGAGTTTAATTAGTATGTGGTTGTCATAATGACTCAGTCCATGCAGCTTGTTATATGCTGTCTCTTCAATGATTAACAAATTTAGACATTGTGTGATCAATTTATAGAGCTATTATCATAGTTTCTCTCACCTCTCTCATAGGCATTGGTCTATCTCAATATCTTGTTAGCCTATCTTTTAATGTTATCTCCATTTGTTGTACTCTAGTGTCCCTGTCATTTTGCTTGACCTACCCAGATTCTTTATTGTTGCTTTTGCATCCTCTGCTTTCTGTTTTTTTATTGTTGTTTTTCCGCTGTTTCTTGTCCTTACTCAGATTATCTAGATGCAGTTGTGGTTAGATTTTCTGCTTTTTATGTTCTCTTGTTGAAAATATTGTTCTTCAGTTGTATTAATTTTCTATCCTTTCGATTGTCAGACAGGCTAGAGTAAATCTACATGCTTATTTTTACCATTTTTTCTAACTTTACTTGACATGCTTCTCAGTTGCTGGTAATTTCCTGAATTGTTATTTGATTTGATCGAATGCAGGGAGATATTAATGTGCACCAATTCTTTACTGGTTACACAAATGGTCGTATGGATTGGCTTAACTGGCCTCAGGTATTGAAATTGAAAGATTGGCCTCCTTCAAATTTATTTGAGGAAAGCTTGCCTCGTCATTGTGCGGAGTTCATATCTTCATTGCCGTATAAAGAATATACAGATCCTTTCAAAGGCGCTCTTAACCTTGCTGTGAAGCTGCCTGAATATATTCTAAAGCCAGACATGGGGCCAAAAACATATATTGCTTATGGATTTGCTCAGGAGCTTGGGCGGGGGGATTCTGTGACTAAACTCCATTGTGATATGTCTGATGCTGTATGCTATAATTCTGTCATTCCAGCAATTTTTTACCTTATGGAATGTCTTATGCATTTTTTACATTTATACTGTTATTTTTGAATTGAGTATCAGATTGAAAGGTGCATATTTTGTACTACATATATGATGTCTCTGTATGCAGTGTGCCATTGTATTTATCAACTGGTAATTGTGTAGTTTCAAGTACAAGTCTTAAAATTTTGGTCATTGATTTCATACAACCTCTGTCTCTAATTATAAGCACCTTTTGAAGAAAAAATTTGTCCCTAATTATAAGCACCCTTTCAATTAACTAGGTGCATTTATAATTTTTTCCTGAACAGACCCTTTATTAATACTAATTTGTCATGGAATATTAAAAGCCACGTTTAACACATTCAAATACAAAAGTTATTTTAGAAACATTAACACATAAAATGAACAAATTAATTACCCTACCAGCTTTTCTTAAAATGAGTGAAAAAAGCAGCGTGTGCTTATCATATGGGATGAAGGTAATATATTTGGTTTATTAAATACCTTGGTGTTTTGGTCAGTGATAATTTGAAAAAGTACTATTATTTTTATGATTAGTTGCATGGATAGATTAGGTAATTTTTTGGACTTGAAATATGAACGATGCCCTTATAATATTGCAGTGTCTTTCCTGATCAGTTATTTGTTTGTGCTTTATATTTTTGCTGTGTCTTTGATGGCATACTCTTTAATGAGGAAAATGAAATGTTGTTTCTTTAAATATTTTGAATTTTAGGTAAATGTCTTGACTCATATTGCTAAAGTGGAATTGAAACCTGAGGCCGTTGCTGCCATTAAGAAACTGACAAGAAAGCACCTTGAGCAAGACAAGAGGGAGCTACATTGCGATAATCTGGATGGAGATACTGTTGACTTGTTTGATAATTTGTCTTCTTCCAAAAATGCTTCAGACGAGCAAAATCGTGTTCAAGTCCACCAAAATGAGAGTGGATTGTGTGATGGGAAGGTGGTTGATCCTGTTCATCAACATCCTGACACTGATGATGATGTCCTGCATGCTGGGTCAGAGCTCAAAGAGGTTAATAAAGTGAAAGTCAAACAAGAAAATTGTTTGTTGGTCGGGGGGGATTCTTTAGATGGTGCTTTGTGGGATATCTTTCGGAGAGAGGATGTACCTAAATTGCAAGAATATCTGAAGAAGCATTTTAGAGAGTTCAGGCATGTCCATTGCTCCCCTTTAAAGCAGGTAAAACTACTTAAGATAATTTGTCTTATCTGTTTAGATGCCCCCTGTTAACTTGTTCTATAACTATCCCTGTATATGCAATAGCAGGAGGTTTGCAACATGATAAAATTGATATTATCTCTATTTTTCACCATTTGAGCTTAAGGCTATGTTTGGATATGGTTTGCAGCATGATAAAGTTGATATTATCTCTATTTTTCACTATTTGAGCTTAAGGCTATGTTTGGATATTTAAAAATGAGCAGAATGGAGTGGAGTGGAATTGAATAAAACATCCACTCTATTGTTTGGATATTTTTTGATGGAATGGAACATAAAAGAGGATTCCATCTCATTCCTCATAAATTGGAGGGGAACTGAAATGAGTGTACGTGATGGAATAGGATGGAATGCATTCTATTACATTCCACTCAATCCCATTCTGTTTTTAACAATCCAAACAATGGAACATAAACTTATTCCATTCTATTTCATCCCATTCCATCTCATACCACCAATCCAAACAGAGTCTAAGTCTTGGCTTATGCATTATTTTATTTCATTTCTGGTGTTATGTTTGTTTTGCTTCTGTACATTGTAATATGTTCTATTGGGTCTTCATAGTTTAGTCTCACAGCGCATTGGTAATCTGGCCTAGATTCAAAAGTCATAGCATACCTTTACTGCTTTACATGGTACCATAAATATTTTACTGATCCTGGTCATAAGACACATTCGTTCTTTCCTTTCATCTCGCTAACAAATCACTGTACAATTACTTATTGTGCTTTGTTCAGCTTTTTACACCGACTCAATTAAAATTGATAATAAGAAAATCCAATGGAAAAAACAAATCATGGTGTTATTTGTGACCACAAGCTTCAAAACTTAGTTTGTTACATAATATATCACTAAAGTGTCTATAACATGTAGATTGTGATGCTGTCGACTAAGTCCCGACTTAAGAAGAGTTGTAGCAATAGGACTATTCTCTGAACGTTGCTAGGAGTGAGCTCTAAAGCATAAGATCCTAAGATCTTACGCGTTTTACAACATGAATAGTGTTAGAGTGAAGGAAAGAGCGTCATATGACCCAGATCTATAGGTGCATGGGGGTGACACTCCTCGTCGCGCTGGAGAGGCGTCGTTTCGATCCGTTTTCGACTCGGTTGTAAAAGCCCTTACTCTGGCCTGTTTTGCACTTTTTTGCCTTCGTATTCTGCTTGTTTTCCATAAAGAAAATACACACGCACGAGGATTTGAAGGCAGCAACTGTTTGTTTCTTATTTTGTTTGTTTCTGCACATTTCATATTCCTCATAGCCTCTCTGTTCCTGTTCGTTTTCTGCTCTGCAACTTAAATTAAATGATTCAATTTCAGATTTCCTCATTCTATTTCTTCTATAAATTCTTCTCATCTCTACAACTCTTCTCAATCTCATATCTGAAATTCTCCTCAATCCTCTTTACTGCAATCTTCAATTTCTCTTAGTGCCTCACGATTTCAATCATGTCTAAGACTACATCTGACCCTGTTGCCTGCAGTTCTGGTTCTGCACCTTCCAAAGTGCAGAAAAATGCATTAGGAAACAGAACTGATATAGCATGGAAACATGATGTATCTGTTGATGGAGGAACCAGAAAAATAAAATGTAATTATTGTGGAAAAATATTTATTGGAGGAATGTACAGACTGAAACATCATTTGGCTGGTACGCAACTCAATGTTGTTGCTTGTGATGCTGTACTTGATTATGTGAAGAAACACATGTTTGAATTTGTAAAATCCTTGAAAGATAAATCGTTGAAGAAAACAGAAGAGAATGATACAAATAATGTACAAGGAAAAAGGTCATTAGAAGAGGATGAGAATGCTACTACCCCTGCAAAACTTTTCAAGAGAAATGTAGTAAGTACTCAAGCTACCATCAACATTTTTAAGAAGAATTTGAAAAAAAAAGTGTGACTAGAAATAGTTTCGTTCTTCTACAATAATGCCATAGCCTTTAATGTGGCAAACAATGATGAATTTAAAAGGATGTTGGAGATGGTTTCAAGACATGACCTTGGTTTTAAGCTACCTTCCTATCATCAAATCAGAACAAAGTACTTGAATCAAAAGACAGAGAAGATAACTAAGGTCATTGCAGAACACAAACTTACTTGGAAGAAGATAAGTTGTACTATTATCAGTGATGGATGGATCGACAAAGATGGATGACACTTTTGAATTTCTTAGTTAACAGTCCTAAAGGTACTGTTTTTTTAAAGTCAATACATGCTTCTCATATAATAAAAACTGTTGATAAAATCTATCAGATGATTGATCAAGTAGTAGAAGGAGTTAGAGAAGAAAATGTCGTGCAAATTGTGACTGATAATGCAACAAATTACAAAGCTGCCGGTGTGATGTTAATGTTAAAAAGGAAGAGGCTCTATTGGACACCGTGTGCAGCATACTGTATTGCTCTCATGTTAGAGGATTTTGAGAAAAAGATAACAATTCATCATGTAACAATTTCAAAGGTAAGAAAATTACCCGATATTTATATTCAAAGGCTTCTCTAATTTCTTTATTACAACATTTCATCAAAGGAAAATATTTGGTGAGATCAGCCATTACTCAATTTGTAACATCTTATCTAACTTTGGATTGTCTCATGGAGAACAAAGGATTATTGATAAGAATGTTCACATCTAATGAATAAACATCAAGTAAGTTTGCAAAAACTAGTGAATGTCAGTATGTTGAAGAAGTGATTATGGATAGAGAGTTTTTTAAAAAAGATTGCAATTTGTTTAAAAGGTGCGTATCCACTTATCAAAGTGCTTCGTTTAGTTGATTCAGATGAGAAACCATTAATGGGGTTTGTTTATGAGGCAATGGACCAAGCTAAGGAGAGAATCCAAGCTGCCTTCAATGGTGTCAAAGAAGGTACTACTGTTTCTACAAATTATGTTTATGCAAATTATGTATTCTGCCTTCAAATTCTGCATAATGTTTTTGTTTTGCAATGCAGAATATTTTTGTAAATTCTGCATCCTATTTCATGCCCAAAAGTAATTTAGTTGTTTTTCCATTATTTAATTTCAAGCCTCTATGGGATATCATTGATGAGAGGCGGGATAAACAACTCCAACAATCTTTACATGCGACAAGCTATTACCTTAACCCTCAACCACATTACATCCTTGGATTTACAGCTAATTATGAAGTCAAATGTGGGTTATATGACTGCTTACGAAAGATGGTGGGAGATATTGAATAAATTTGCAAGATTGATGCTCAATTGGAAGATTTCTAGACATAAGCAAAGTTTTTTGGTAGTCCGATAGGAAAGACTGCACTTAAATCCAAAACTCCGTTACAATGGTGGGAATCATATGAGGATGAACATTCAGAACTTCAAACTTTTGCAATTCGTGTGTTAAGCTTAACTTGTAGTTCATTTGAATGTGAACGAAATTCGAGCACTTTTGAGATGGTAAAAATTACATTAAAATTTCACTTTGAAAATTATCCATACTTGCTATATACTAATGTAGTTTGTATCTATTAGGTCCACACAAAGAGGAGATATCGTTTGAAAGAAAAGACAATGAATGATGTTGTGTTTGTGATGGCAAATTCAAAATTAGCTAAGAAGCAAACTAGAAATGTGAACATAACCTTGATGGTCTTGAATCTTGTGATGAATGGATTGTAGATAATAAAGAAGGTTCTATTGAGAATGACATATTAGATTTCACAATAGAAAATGAGGATTTAGAATATGGCAATCAAAATGAAGAAGAGAATGGAGTTGAAGATACTGCTCCTCAAGATGATTTGGAGATTCACAACCTTGATGATAAATTTGATGGAGAATGAGATGAAGATTGCATAGAAGATGTTGGTTTTGATCACCACACCTTGGATGAATTGTTAAATTAAAGTTTTAGATGTTGTTAGATGATAGTGATCGGTTTTGTTTTTTTGTTAGAGACAATGGTAATAACTTTTTGTGTTTCAGCTTGTGACTTTTTATTGAACCAATGAATCTTTTTATGTTCAGGTTATTTTTTTTTATTTTTAATTTTATGGTATAATTTTGTCAACTTTGTGAGATCTTTAGATCCACTTTACAATCCTATGATCTACACTTTTTCTATACCCCAAATATCTTAGGTAGAGTCTATTGGTTGACAACCTTGTTTTGAACCTGGCTTTTCTCATCCATCTAAGATTCACTTCATATAAAAGTGGTTGTGTGTCACCACTCAAAGGGTTGGAGCAACAAGACTATTCTCTTAACCCAAGTTTGATAGAGGTTTAATAGGAGCTACAATCATTTACTAAATGCAATTAAACTATCTCTGTATTTTTCATTCATATTCAATATTGCAGAATATCTATTGTCCATTGAGATTTGGTGTTACACCTTGATTAATTTGAGATCCTTCTTGAGGCTATTCAAGAAGATATTTGATTATTTACTACGTGTTCTATGTTTGTCAATAGCAACCGTATTGTGGAAACCTAGGTGGAACAGCTTGTGTATGCTATTCTGTAGTTGTAGCAATGGAAATTGAAGTTGCTACTGTTGTGGCCACTATTGTACCTATTGTGCTTCACGGCACATTTTTGGCCGTACTATGACATCTACCCCAAATGCCAAAAATGTCTTTAATGATTGTGTCTTGCAATGGGGGACTGTGTTCCTCTAGCATCCCATTGCCTGCTTTGGGCCTGCCTCTTGCAGCCTTGCTTTGGGAGAACTTGCCATCTCTTTTCGCAGTAACCTTGTGCCTCCCTTTTCTTTTCTTCATCCCAGCTATCCAACCTCTGTTGTTTCTTATTTTTCTTTTCATTTTCTGAACAGATTGGGGTGGATAAATTTGTCCTGTCCAATCTAATGCTTAAAATAGGAGTGGTACATAGACTCACATGTCCTTGCACAAATCACATAAATTAGGTTGTCAAAATAACGAATCTACTCTGAACTCAATACAATCATCAATTCTTGCAGCTTTGTTTGATCTTGTATCTGAGTCAAATTTTGATCAAGTAGTGTAATCCACTATCCTGTGTAAGATTGTGGAATCGTTTCCTCGAACTTGCTAGAAATTTACTGTTGCAGATGCCTGTTCCTATTTTTATTGGTGAGTTGACTTAAGTACCGCACACGTGTTTATTATACAGGTTACTGTTTCTTGCCGTGGATGGTGCAAGCAATGTCTAACTTCCGACTTCTTTCTTTCCGTCCACTCCTATTATGATTTATGACTAGTCTCACCAGTCATGTCATTGGTTGTAGTTCCTTCATTCATGTTTATAGTCGGCATTGTGGAACTGCATCCTTAACCCCTGGAACCTTCCTCTTATACTACTTTTGGGGACTATATTTCACCAGATAACAACCTTTTGGGGACTATATTTCACTGACACAATCACAGGGATAGGTAATATGGGTGCCCATGAAAATCAGACATGGTCAAACAACTAATATAGTTTTCCCAACAAGAGGTACTAATAATTGTAGCCTTTGGGCAATCTTTTAAATTGTAATTGTGAATCTTGTTCCAATGACTGGACAATTACATTAAGAAAACAATAATGATCTTTGCTGAATATCATATCTCACTGTGTCCACTAAACACATTTTTTTTATACAACACTGAACTTTTACTGCAACTATTAATTGTCAGAACTCCTACACCAGTTCATGAAGCCTTAAAGGATGAAAATAGGGTTTGATCTATTGATGATTAAAAGAGTGTTCTGTACTGTTATGTTTGTTGTACTTTTATATGTTGTAGTATATTGTAGGTAGTACTATCTTGAAGTTCATTGGTAAATGGTGCCTAGTTTAGAAGGTTTCTAGCATCTGGTAGATTCTAATTTTTTTTATAATATTATTAAAGTTACTTACCACAAAGGATTGGGTGATTTATTATAAGGTCAATATTATGAATAGATTATTGTGAATATGCACCATCACTTGTAAGGGACTATGTTGGTGTGATGAGCGCAGCATTGAAACACATGATATGAAGTGCAATGAATTATGTTTGTTGTTACCAATCCAAAAAGTCATTGGTTGAGTCGATGTTCTTTATTTCATTTGTTTTACTGCTCCATAGTTCACATGATAATTGATCGGGTTGCTGTATTTATATTACCGGGAAGTCTAATGGCCATTCACTCAGTATGTTTGTATCTTATTGAATTGTCATTGGTTATCTAGGTTATTCATCCCATCCATGATCAGACCTTTTATCTAACTATCGAGCATAAGAAGAGGCTCAAGGAGGAGTACGGTTAGTAATGTTCATAATTTTTCTAATATTGTTTTGTTTGTGGAGTGTTGGTCAATCTACTAGTGTCATTTTGTTGACAATTCAGCATTGAATTGTAGGAATTGAGCCATGGACTTTTGTTCAGAAGCTGGGAGATGCTGTTTTCATTCCAGCTGGTTGTCCTCACCAAGTCCGAAATCTGAAGGTAAACCGTATGTATGCATGATGGATATATTTGTTTTCATTCCAACTGGTTGTTTTCCAAGGAAGTGAAATTCAAAGAGTTACTTTTCTTTTTTCCTCTTCCTTTGTATTTATCATATTTCCTTGTCACTAACTCTTTTTCCTCTTCCTTTGTATTTTCCATATTTCCTTGTTGCTAATGCCGGAGGTAGCTTGTTACTAGAGTATTATTAATAAGAGTGTTGAGGACAAACTCTCACTATTTTGAGCACTCAACCACTGAGTCACATCATAATTTTTTTTTAATATTTTCATTGGTAATTGGCTTTGTTGGTTTAGAATCACCGGTTTTTCAATGGATGTCATGTACAACTAAATGTGTTTTTTGGATTTCTCAAACACCACCAGATAGCAACAAGACAAAACATGTTGCTTCACCTCTTACTAGTGGATTTTTTGCCTTGACAAAAATGTGTTCTTTTGCCTTTCTCTCCCTCTATTTCTTCATCTTATCCTCGTCATTAACTATCCCCACACCCAACCAACCCAGCCAAATGTTTAGTCCATGTCTAAATCCTTTCTTACACATCGATGCAAGCTTTCCATGACATGGAAATTCTCTTCTCTTTTTGTTAGATTTTTAAGCATGTGACACGTCTCGTAATGTTTGAGATTGTTGACAAAGGCAATCATGTCACATGGCTTCGATCAACCATGATGAATCATGACACTTTTAAGGTTAAATAATTTTGAATAAACAAGAGAAACTGGTTGCCAATTATAAGATTTTAAAAAAGTAATGATTTGACACAATAGTTGAGAGTGCTCAAATGAGTGTCTTTAAGAGTTTGTCTTTAGCACTTCTCTATTAATAAATTCCTAATAGTCATTCATTACCTCCAACATATTTCCCAAACAAGCAACAAGTATCTTTCAGTGGTATTAGAGCATGATGAAAAACATAAAAGTAATTGACAGAGCATCTATTGTTTGCAAACAAGATAAACATATATTTTTGGGCAACAACAATTGAAATATGTATGTTGTCGGCATTAAAAGATGCAAATCTTTAAGAGGTTTCTTGGGCCTCATTAACTATTACAAAAGATTTGTTAAAGATTATAGAAAAATTGTGAAGACTAATCTACTCATTTGTTTAAAGACAATATTCGTTGGAATGATGAAGCAAAAGCTGCTTTGGATACTTATAAAAGTCAACGATTGAAACCAATGCATCTAACAAAAGTTTGAGAGTTATGTGAAAGAGAACTAATGTACATAGTCATGGCTGTTCAAAGTTGGAGTGATATTGATAAAAAAAGTATAAAATTCTTAAAGATTAGAAGGGTATTGAGTGAAGAACAACATACATATTGAAATCTTTGGCCAAAAAATGAATGAGAAACTCAATCCTTGGTTTACGGTCCTTACCAAATTTGTAAGGTCTTAGCGAATATAGTTTACCATCTTATTATTCGACAAGAGTGTAAGATTCATTTAGTTGTACTTGTCTCTTCGTTGAAGAAAGTTCTTACAATAGTAGAAATCATTGTCCAACATGTTGAATTAATGGAAAGCTCTACTAGACTGTTAATTTACTTGGGAGTGCTTTGATTCGTTTCAAAAGCAATATCTAACATTTTCCCTTAAGGACAAGGTGAAATTTTGGGAGGGTGTATTATGTTATGTTAGCAGTATGCTTTTATTGAGTAAGGAAGGGTGTATTCAATATTTTTTTTTCCCATTTTCATGGTTGTGTTTTTTATATTTCCTTGTGATTGAACTTTGCATCTATAACATACAATATAATCCATAAATGTCACATTGGTCCATATTTTTATAAATTTATTGGTTTAGGAGAATGGTTCTCTTGTAAGTCATTTAGAAATTTGGATGGAGGCAAACTTATATTTAGGGAATTGAAGTCCATAATAACAGGTCTTTCATCTTGTACTGAAAAAATCATTGAAAAGATACTTGTATTTCATAGTGGATTGTCTCTGGACCACTTTATCACTTGCTTTTATGTTTTTTTACTTTACTTCTACCATCTTCTCTTCTCCTTCTGGATCTCTCATGTTGTGTATGTCCACGTGATCGGTCTTGTTTCCCCATCCTTTCTCTATCTCTCATGATTCTTTCTCCATTATAAACTTCACTCTCTTGCTCTCTTATTTTATAACAAAATTTGGCTAATGTTACGCTACCTTGGTCTATTCGTAAATTCTTTTTGTCACCTTACTCAAAGAGATAAAAATTTGTCTAAGGTGTACGGTGTTGAACACTGTCATGTGTTCGGAAACCTCTCAAGTAGTATTACTCAGTCTACTTTAGATTCAAATTTAGAGTTTACAAGTCTTGAGGCTAATAATTTTCATATACCTATCACCATCTAAATCAGAAACCTCTCAAGTATTTATCTTTAAGAGGAAAATTACTCAATCTACTTCAGATTCAAATTTATAGTTTACAAGTCTTAAGTCTAATAATTTTCATATACTTTGTCATCTAAAGAGGTGTTAGAACTTTAGAAAACAATACACAGTTGCTTACATTGTTTCCTGAACAAAATTTGAAATCATAGTGGCATTTTTATAATTGAAACTGCAATCGAAAATGGTATCTTAAACCAAACAGGGCCTAAAGATCTTATTACCTTGATATTTTTTTGGCAATTGAGGTCTCGAGACTGGAATGTGTTGGTGCAGACCCGCAGAAGATGCTGGTGATGCCACCTAGGATATAATTTGAATAATAATCAATTACGATTCTTTATATTGTGGCCAATTGTTGTCAAATACAACCTTAATCAATTTGTGGTTGCAAGGACATGTAAATCCTTCGTATTGCTGCCCAGAATGTAGATTATTTTGAAAACCTAGAGTGTCTTCCATTGTCAAAATAACTTGCCTGCAGAGTCTACTGAAATGTACATTGATGTTGATTGTGCTGAATATGTCACCAACCGTAGGTCAAAATTTGGATGCTTTATACAGTTCTGTTGAGTAATTTAGACACATGATTGAGAAAAGGTTCCTTGTAGTCTTTTCGAAACTGCCAAACTCAGTTTATAAGAGAAGATAGGTGATTTTTGTTTTTTTTGTAACCATGCAGCAGGTAGATTGCATAGTCACAAGGGTTCTTTTAAAGAAATTTTGAACTTCAAAAAGATCTGTGTACCAATTTGAAGATAATGAAAAAGCCTCATAGAATTTGCAACTTAAATTAGTTTAGATAGATTAATTCATATCTGATTTATTTTTACGATTGTCTTATTCATTGTGGTTGAATTTTAATTTTGTAAATTGTTGCCGATTGGTTAGTATTCTATATCTGTAAGGGATGATGCATCTCTGTATCGGCTATATATTGTATTGGTTATATATTGTATTGTCCCTGTGCACCATGGTTGATCCTTATATTCTGATAGAATCCTAGCCTGCCATCCTAATTCCTTAGTATAACCCTTCCTTAATGAAACAAGTTTTGTTAGCCCATCACAGTAATGATTTATTTAAATTAATGTTTTGAATGCATACAAGTTCTTTTAATATTTTTATACAATAGCAATATGGAGGTTTGAACCTACGATTTCTTATGAATGGCCCAAACCATTTATTGCTAGTTCACTCTTTATTTCTTGATTTATTTTCTTTTTTGCTTTATGCTTAAAAAGTATGTGTAAATATCAATTATATGCATCATTGTATGCAGTCATGCACCAAGGTTGCACTTGATTTTGTCTCTCCTGAAAATGTTGGTGAGTGTTTTCGTTTGACTGAGGAATTCCGCAAACTTCCAGTAAATCACAGGTCCACAGAAGATAAATTGGAGGTATGCCAGACTACTTTATCCAATATTTAAAGATATTGCATCTCCTATTTTGCCGTTAGCTTCTTCCAACTGGATTTTGTTTTTAGCTTAAATGGTAGCTTTCAGTCACAGCTATTGTTGGCACTGTCATGCTGCATTTTTCCAAATCCAAACACTACTAATTCACACTGGTTCAAGCATTTTATTCACATTTGCTTGGGTTGAACTATCCATTCTTATTCTAAACGGGAAAGATAAAACTTGAACCATTATATGACTTTTAAACAAACGTTTCTTTGAAGAGTGATTATTAGATCTAGTAAAGAATATTAGGTTTAGGTTTTCTATATCTAGTTTCTACTTGTAGAATGTTTAAAAGTTTTCATTATTAACCTGTTTTCAGAACCTATGTTATTGTGTCAGACAGGTTATCTCCTATCAATAGATTCTTATTTGTATTTTGTGTACTGTTTTTTTCTTTGCTGCTTTGGTAAAAGGTGAAGAAAATGATTGTATATGCTATGCTTGATGTGGTAAAAGAGTTGGAGAAAGCAAGGTTAGTGATTTCAAACTTCAGGCCCTATGATTATAGTGATACTTGTATTTATTGAATATACTAAAAAATCATGTCTTGTATTTGCACATTTTTTTAGTTTGTTTAGGCTCACGATTTGCCTATGTTATATCATGAAATTGATAACTGTCATTCTATTTACAGGTCCAAGGAAACCAATGCTCCAATGTAAATTGTAAATGTGTCTGAAAGAATGAAACTAGTTGGGAATGTAAATTGTGAGTCGCCTAGTTAGGTGTGTTGATCTTGGGTTCTTTGTATCCTGACTACAGTAAAGGATCCATATTTTGTTCTATCTGCAACACCTATGTACTTTGAACCATTATATGACTTGTAACAGTGTACATTATAGTCTCATCACGTGTATATCTAGTGAGCTAATTCTTGAGCTGGTCAGGTTTGTTGACAGAAGCTAATGTTAGCTCTGTATTTTGAAACTTATGAATGCATACTTGTGAGACACTTGGGTTATTTTCAGTTATTTATGAATGCAGTGTATTTTAAGTCGCACTTGTATTGTTTGTGGCATTGAAAAGTAGAATTGTCAATTCTCAGTTATTTGTGAGACATTGGGTACATTGTTTTCATTTTAAGAATTAAACATGGTTGGTGTTGGCTTTTGCTTTGATTTGCTCTCAAATTGCGTTTTAATTTGTTGCCCACATTTTAAGTCTCTTTAAACATAAACTCTTGAAAAATCACATCATATTACTTGCTTACAGCTTTTGATGAGTTCAAAAAAAAAAATCGCAAGTCACATTCGACCTTAAGACTTTGAAAATAATATTATATACTTGAATTATATTAATATCTAACGAAATAATTTTTTTGGTTTTCTTCACAAACATGCACCATGCACAGCTCTATGTCAACTATAATAGTTCCTAAATGAAGGAATTAATAGCTTAATATTCAAGACTATTATTCATTTATATGTTCTATATATTCCAACACATTTGTGTCACAAATTTATCACTATCTAATGAGGGAATCCATGCTAATCTTTGAAGAAAAAACCCATTTAAAAAAGTGTGATAATATGTATAGTTTACGACTCTTTGCGATGGTCCAAGATATGTCCTAAATTATAATTATCTTTCAGCAATTTTTTTTGTCTTCAGCAAAAGATACATGGCAAAGCATGAACTAATACCTTCGACAACTATCAATTTTTTTTACCAATATGACAATTTCTGCAATGCACGATGGACTACAAAAAACACTAGACGACTAGCAACTAATTTTGAAATTGAGAGTTTATTCTTTCATCCCTCAATGTTCTCTAAATTGGCCAATCCATGTGTATTTAGATACTTTTGAGAATAGAAAGGGTGAAAGAAAAAACTACGAAAAATAAATTTGCACTTGTTGATTATCTCCTAAAACAGCATTCATTATTTATTGGTTATCAAGGCCTAACTTTTACCTTACCAATTTCCAACTCTACAGGCCACTCGAACGCCCTCTGCAAACCAACACTTTAGTCCTAATATAATGGGACACCATGAACCAAAACACTAATCATCTTATACCTAGTTAACGTCGTTAAATTGAATCCTATTGAAATGTGTCGTTAAATTGAATCCTATTGAAATGTGTTCGATGAGCAACTTACTCGTGTGATGATAAAAATAAGCGTGGACACCTCAGTTTAAAATTAGCGTTCTTATTTTCTACTGAAATAGTACAAAGCCTTTCATACCTCATTAACAGAAGACAAGATTCAATAAGAATGATATCTCTCATTTACAACAAAACACACAAACATCATGACTTAAAGCAGCTTAACACCAGCTTCCCTGAGAGAATCAATAACAGCTTTTACCTTGCCATGATATCTTTGTTCTCTCTTCAAGTGAATAGAAACAGCAGGAATGTCCTTAAGCAAAAGGCGTTCTGCAAGTAGCTTCCCAATCTTTGCAGCTGCAGCTACATCCCGAGTAGTTTCCAAGTTTGATCTCAAGGCTTTCTCTTGTGAGCTTGCAGAAGAGGCTACAGTAGCAGTCGGGGTGTGGATCACTTGAGCACTCACATACTTATTGGTGAAATGCATCTTTAGAACATAAGGTTTGAGAAATTTTGTAATCCTGGGAGGCCTGACTGGTGGTGGGATAACCATATCTGTTTTGCAATTTAATCAACGTTGAAATAAGAATATTTTTTAAAATGTATGTTGACTTTTCTTGATAGCAGATTTTGGCATAACAGAATTGGACAACTCAAGAAACGAACAAAAATCTTAAAATATTATCAACTTTCTAGCACATTGAAAAACTGCAAATCAAATATCAAGCCAAGCATTGCAATGTATCCACAAATTACAAGTTAATTTCATGTATTAACTACAGGGCATATGCAAATTTCAAAAGACCAGTTAAATATAAACAGCTCCCCTTTCAACATTCCTCAACTGGTTATATGACGCAAAACCACCTAAGATTATGAACAATGTAAGACTTCTTTTTGAAATGTTACATATATAATATCCGGATCCAAAAAGGGCAAGCTGTAATTTGCACAGAACATTATGTTACCACATGGCATATTGAAAGCATATCTTCCATTGTACGGTCACATTTAGTAATTAAAGGATTCCTCAAAGTCAAATATTTTTCTCATTAAAAAAAAAGTCAAATAATTTGTTGAAATTACAATACTTAACAAAGATTTGCATGCCTCACCCTGCACTTAGTTTTTCCCAGTGTATGCATTATGTTCTGATCTGGAAGAGAAACAGAGAGACAATTTTTTATTATTTGGTCCTAAATTGTCATGAGATCGAGTTGCATTTTTTGGCTTCTCAACGGTCTTCTAAACATGACAAGTTCAAGAGAAATGGTATCTCTAATATGCAGAACGATTGACATATCTCATGTATTCTATGTTTTTTTTGTGTACAGGATCTGCTGTATCAGAATATCTTGGCGGAAGACCGTGCAAAATGGACATAGAAAATAAAAAATGTAGATAAAGTTTTCATTTACTACTTTGATCAAACAGCTGATAGTTGATACACTGATATAAAACTGATGCCCAGCAACTATAACAACAATGCTTCTATTCGATAACCAACCAGTGGTTACAATGATGGTGGGGATTGCATATAACAGGTGAAAGGTTAACGAAAATAGATAAGAAATGTAAGGAAAAAATTGAATTGGGGTTAGGATCTCTCCATTTTAATAGTCACTTCCATTTAGAGAGATATTAGTTTTATATTTTATGGGTCAGGATCTTTGTTGCACCGACACTTCAGATCGAAGGCGTGTTCAGGTGTGTGTTTGACACAACACCAACACATTGATTATATTCAATTAATTAATTCTAGCAAATTATTACCGGTGTCATGTCAGTATGTGTATTTCATAGGTAAGGATCCTCCCAAACGAAAAAGGGATATCCATTAGTATAGTTTTTTTTTTAATTATTTTTTTTATATTAATAGTATAAAGGCGCACATTCCCAAAATTAGTGACATCAATTGGAGATTTATACACTTAGATTATCTGAGCTCATTGAGTTGATGAAGAAAGGGGAGGCTATGTATCTCTTAAATCCAACCCCTTTTCTGAAAAATATATTTATGAACCCATTTGAATGTTATGATGAATTAGGTAGAGGTAGTGAATCACTGGCTCAACAAGCATACATCACCTCATGTAAATTCCATATTCAAACTTTCAAAACATCCTTGAGCATGAAGATACTCCTCTCCTCATGGCACCATTATTACAAACCTTTGGTTAAATTTTTCTTCTTCTTTTTTCCTTTCTCCATAAGCTATTTTTCAAATTTATATATTATAATAGAATTGGAAAAAATATACTTATCAACGTCAAGTGCATCCAGAGATTAGGTTATATGAAAACAGAAGTTGGAGGTGGTTTTAATAGCAGAAAATGGAAAAAGAACCATAAAATCCAATTTCAACTTAGATGAGCTGTAAATCCGAATCTCACATCAATAATAATAATAATAACAAAGAAATGTTTAACGATGGTGATGTAATTGAAGAATGAAGAAGTAAATCAGAGCAAAGATAACATAACAGCAACAATGTAGAATTGAAGGTATACACTACATAGAAGGTTTGGTGCAGATGCAAATGAACAAGAGACGGAACGGAATGACTTACCGGCGGCTGAAAGTGGAGCTGCTGGTGGCGCGATGGGGTCGCCGGGGATGGAGCAGACGCAGCACTCTCTCTCACACACAATGGTGTACGCTCAAAATTCAGAAAGTTTGCTTTTGTACTCCAATTTGTTAAAAATCTAATTTTATCTTTAAAAATTTCATTCATGGTAAAAAAAATGACTTCAAAATCTCACTCGTCAACCAAATTTTTGATATGTAAATTTTGACAATTAAATTTTCGGTAGGTATTTGTAATACCAAAAATTTGCTCAATCAAATTTTCAGTAGTTACATTTACAATATTGGAAATTTCAAATTTCCGATAGGTATTGGAAATTTCAAAATTTTAAAAAATCATGTAGTTATATTTTCTTCACCGAAAATTTCACATTTTCGGTAGTTAATATCCTGAACCAAAAATTTCAAATATCCAGTGGTTAATAACTTTTTTTAATTTTTAATTTTTATGTTAATTTTTTTTTAAATAGAGATCGAAAACACGCAACCAGTATTTATAGATTTAACTGAAGCATTCAGATCAAATTTTTTAGTCACGAGAAGCTGTCATATCATGGGCAAGAGAGGTCGGCCGACTAGCAGTTATCATTACTTGATCTCACGTAGAGACCGGAAAAAAGGAAGCCAAAATTAATTTTTGGTTGTGATAGAGGTGGAAAATATAAGTCAAATAAAAATAACATAGCTACTTCAACTAAAAGGTGTGAATGTTCGTTTAAACTTAGATCGAGACCATTGAAAATGCTGAAGGATGGATTATTAGTTTAATATGTGGACTTCACAACCATGAGTTAGTAGCTACTTTTGAGAATAATGCATTTATGGAACGCTTAAAAGAAGAAGATAAGAAACATGTTGACGAATTGACAAAATATCACGTTGCATCGAGACACATCTTGTCATCTTTGAGAGATGGAGATACGGAGAATGTAACTAATATCTATCAAATTTACAAGTGACGAAATACATACATGAAGAATTTGAAAGGACCTAGAACTGATATGCAACATTTGTTGAAGTTACTTGAAGCTAAGAAGTATACTTGTTGGAGTATGACTCATGAGGACTCCAACGTTGTGAGGGATATGTTTTGGACGCACCCAGATTTCATAACTTTGTTGAACATGTTCCCTCTTGTATTGATCATGGATAGCACCTACAAAACCAACAAGTATATGTTACCATTGTTTGAAATTGTTGGTGTAACTTCAACTGAGTTGATATTTAATGTTGCATTTGCTTATATGGATTCTGAACGTCAAGACAAATTATGTTGGGCATTGGAGAAGTTAAAAGAGTTGTTTGTTTCAAACACCTCATTTCCTCAAGTGATCGTGACTGACAGAGAACTTGCTTTAATGAATGCAATTGAAGTTGTATTTCCATCTTCAACAAATTTACTTTGTTAACTTCATATTAACAAAAATATTGGAATCAAATACAAACAATATCTATATTAAATAAAGATATGCAAGAACTCATTCTTGAGTTGTGGAGGAAAATTGTTTATTGTTCTGAAGAGAAGGAGTACGAGGAACTTTTGCAAATGTTTGAGCAAACATGTGTCGATAATATAATTTTCTTTGACTACGTCAGATACACATAGTTGAATCCTCATAAGGAAAGATTTGTTGAAGCATGGACCGATCGAGTATTGCATCTAGGAAATACTACGACTAATAGGTATGTCATTAAAATTTCACATTTTGTATTTTATTTATGATATATGATTAAAACTTCACATTTTGTATTTTTTTTGTTTAAATATTAGGGTTTAGTCTGCTCATTGGTCATTAAAGAAGATTTTTGTAAGGCATGGAATGGTATGAATGATATGTTTAAGTTTCAAATTATTAAGATAAAAGGTTCATTTGAGATAAGTAAGGGTCCCAAATAGCATACACACAACAATCCATTCTATGAGAAATTGATTTGGGTTGTATCCAAGAAAGCCTAAGGTGATATTGTTCATGAATATAAGAGAGTCAGTTATATCGGTAACGACAAAGATGTGTGTTGTTGTATACTTAGAAAGACTCATGGATTACCTGGTGCATGTGAGTTGGAACGATACAAGCTGGAAGGTGTTCCAATCCCATCAGATGTTGTTCATATACAATGGAGGAAATTAACCATGAATAGTGATCAAGAGGAAGAAAAATTGGCAGATGATTCAGAGTTGGACATTACATCGGAGATGAATATAATTTGGAAAACACTTAATGTTCCTGGAAGAAGGGCATTAAAGAGCAAGTTGCGTGAAATAGCATATCCGGAGACAACATCAATGTGTGCACCGCTGGATAAGATCAAAACAAAAGGTGGTGTTAAGAAGAAAAAAGGCAATAAGTCGAAGGGATTTGACGTATATCGTGACCCTTCATACTTTGAGCATGTTGATACTCAAGACTCCCAGCAAGCATCCAAACAACTATCTCAACAAGCACCTATGACGAGTCAGGTTAGAAAATATTTCGGTGAGTTTCCTCCTTTAATTCATCCATATATTGAAGACATAGTTAATGTTAAAGTAGATGAAAATTGTGGATATCGTGTTATTGCTGTTTTACTTGGTCATGATGAAGAATAATGGAGCATTGTGCGTTGACAGTTGTATACAAAGATTAAGTCCAAACCTGATTTATATGTTGCATTATTCAAGGAACGTTTGCAAGAAGTGGCAGAGTCTTTACTTGTAATTGAATTGGAAAACCAAGC
This sequence comes from Cicer pinnatifidum, assembly GCA_037974775.1. Taxonomy (NCBI): domain Eukaryota; kingdom Viridiplantae; phylum Streptophyta; class Magnoliopsida; order Fabales; family Fabaceae; genus Cicer; species Cicer pinnatifidum. Next base: position 15,846,590 of record JBBPBR010000005.1, read on the forward strand.
CAACGAGAAGTGGATGACCATTCCTGATATGGATTACGTGATAGAAACAAAATATAATCTCGTTCTTGTTACATTGGGAAAAACTTTTTGTTTGACTTTTTTCCCATTGAGAGGTGCACATAATGGAGATTTGTCACGTGATTGTGTTATCAACATTGGTTTTGTTAATGAAAGTCATTGGGTTAAAGTTAAATTGAAATATGCATGTCTGTTACCTCCACTTGCATGACATTGGAAGAAGCACCGTAGTGATGTATCCCTCAACACACTTATGTAGATATGCAACTGGATGCAATCTAGCTCGAAATGATCGTACAGAGTCCCTGTACTTACTCCATTCAACATCAATATCACGTACAACAAGCATTTGTGGTGTATGAGGGATGTGTTGAATATACCCAAACTGCCGTATGCACCTCTTTGGTAAATACGATACCATCGTGGAACACCAATAAATGTATCCTGTAAACAATGACACAGATTGAAATTGTGTCATAGAGTTCGCATCGTAATTCGGCGTCCAGATAATATCAGTATCCTTCAAAGCATCCAACTTTGCTCTGTAGTATGCAACGTTCCCAGATATTTGTTTTGCAGTTCATCAAAACATCAATGGCATCGAAGCTATAGGCTCATCCATATCCCGTTTACAAATATCAGAAAAATGCTCATAAATCCAAGGCTGTAAATAATTGAAATATAATAACATTATTAAGGTATATTAATAATAAGTATAATAATAAGTATAAATAAGTATAATAATAATAAGTATAAATTAGTAAGTATAATAATAATAATTGAAATAAATAAAAAATAATAATAATAAGTATAATAAATATAATAGTACTTGAAATAGAGATAAATATCATTCAATCTGTTTCGTTGCAGGCAATGTACTATTTCCAAGATAGTCATATAAAACAACAAGTGCAGCTGGTCCTCATGCCCATTTACCACAAGTATCAAGGTCTTGGAACAGAAACAGATATTTTGTCGATACAAGCGTAAAACTTTTATCAGCTAGGATGATACACCCTACCAAATGAAGTAGGTATGCCCTCGCTGCACAGTCATAATCCAAGTCTGTAAATAATTGAAATATAATATTATTATTAAGGTATATTAATAATAAGTATAATAATAAGTATAAATAAGTATAATAATAATAATAAGTATAAATTAGTAAGTATAATAATAATAATAATAATAATAATAATAATAATAATAAGTATAAATAAAATTATTAAGGTACATTAATAATAATTGAAATAATTAAAAAATAATAATAATAAGTATAATAAATATAATAGTACTTGAAATAGAGATAAATATCTTTCAATCTTTTTCGTTGCAGGCAATGTATTATCTCCAAGATAGTCATATAAAACAACAAGTGCAGCTGGTCCCCATGCCCATTTACCACAAGTATCAAGGTCTTGAAACATAAACAAATATTTTGTCGATACAAGCGTAAAACTTTTATCAGCTAGGATGATACACCCTACCAAATGAAGTATGTATGCCCTCGCTGCACAGTCATAATCCAAGTCTGTAAATAATTGAAATATAATAACATTATTAAGGTATATTAATAATAAGTATAAATAAGTATAATAATAATAATAATAATAAGTATAAATTAGTAAGTATAATAATAATAATAATAATAAGTATAAATAAAATTATTAAGGTACATTAATAATAATTGAAATAATTAAAAAATAATAATAATAAGTATAATAAATATAATAGTACTTGAAATAGAGATAAATATCTTTCAATCTTTTTCGTTGCAGGCAATGTATTATCTCCAAGATAGTCATATAAAACAACAAGTGCAGCTGGTCCCCATGCCCATTTACCACAAGTATCAAAGTCTTGAAACAGAAACAGATATTTTGTCGATACAAGCGTAAAACTTTTATCAGCTAGGATGATACACCCTACCAAATGAAGTAGGTATGCCCTTGCTGCACAGTCATATCGTCTTTTATGAAGTTGCTTGAAAAATATAATTTTCAACCACTCAAAACTATACGAGGCACCTCTACTGGTCCTAGTTTCAGTGACAGCTTCATCATATGCAACTCCCAATAACTCAAGAGCAGCAGCAATTGTCAAATCTTCATTGACATTAGTGGGAGGTGTGAAAAACTCTCCAGAACATAGGATGCTCAAAAGACTCCTGACATCGTTAAGAGTAATAGTCATTTCACCAAATGACATGTGAAATGAGCTAGTCTCTGCGTGACATCTCTCTGCAAAAGCAGATATCATGTTACCGTCAATCATGTGCAAACTACGTCTTCTCAAAAGACGTAATCCAAATATAGTAATCTAATGACCTATCTGAGCAGGTAATACATATCTGATATGAATGAATTTGTCATGCTTTTTGCCATTTGAAACACCTTTCAAGGCATGTCTATCATGTTTAATTAAAAATAACACAAAATTACTTTTACTACAAATATATTATAATGTGTAATAAAATATCTTATACTACAAATATATTATAAAATGTAATAAATTAAATTATTTACTAACGTGTTCATTCACACATTTATTGCAATATGGTGCTCATAATCATTTAAGGATAGAAAAATCATATACAGGAACAAATATAGAGAACAAATGTGATAAATAAATAAAAGATAATATTTATTGTATCTCTTAAACATATTTTTGCTCTATTTTCATATATCTAACTCTTTTCATTTTCATTGTTTTTTATATAAAAATTGTGTTTGAGATCCTCAAACTATATAATTTAGAAAAAATTAAACTAAAAATGTTATAATCAACCGTTAGTCATAGAAAGACTTAATGAACAAATTATATCAATTAAAAAGTTTAATTACATTTTTTAATTAAAAAAGTATTTTAAAATTTTTGAAATAATTTATAGATATGTAGTATAATTAACCTTTATTTGTTTTATTTTTTTTATAAAAAACTTCAGTTGTTCAGTTGTTTCATGAAGGTTTAAATATAAGTAACTTATTCTTTTTCAAATCAACACTACAAAAATAATAATCAAACACATAAGCTTTTATGCTTTTTCTGTTCAAAATTTAAAACAAATAAATTTTACTCCATCTCAGATTCTCATCAAGCTTAATTTTTTTGCTAAAATTTTTCCTTCCAAGCAATGGAGGAGTCCCAATTGCAAGTTCCTACAATGACAGTCGACGAGGCCAACGAAGACAAAATAATGGCTAACTCGAATGTATTAACTCAGCACGAGTTGCTAACTCGGCGACTCCGGCGAGTGAAACAACTCGCTCGATGTTACAGAGGTCACTATTGGGGCTTAATGGATGATCTTAAGTCTAAGTACAGAGATTATTACTGGACACACGGTAAGAGTCCTTTCAAAGAGGATGATGAGAATTCAAACGGTGTCGTTTTAGGAAATGGAGTAAACGGCACTGATAATGGCGTCGTTTCTGGAGATTATTTCGTTCGTTGCGCTTATAGTGGATGCAAATCCAAGGCTATGGCTCTCACAAGGTTTTGTCATACACATATTTTGTCTGATTCCAAGCAGAACCTCTATCGGGGATGCATCACGGTAGCCAAAAGGTGCGTTTTTTTAATTATTTTTATTTAATTTGTTTAAAATTTAATTATTTGATTTTTTGGCGTTCCTGTAACCCTCTCCATGACTTGAAGTGGCAATTTTTTATTAAGAAGTATGAAAATTGAGTTTCTTGCCTTTTGGGAATTTTTGTGATTTTAGGGATTGTTTTGTAGAAGTAAAGAATGTTATTTTTTTACTTTTTGTTTCTTTGTTGGATTTGGTTGTGCGGTTTTGGAAAAGAGGAAATAAATGTGTAAGTGTTTGATGAGAAAAGTTAATAAAATTTGTTTATATATACGCTTTCCCTGTTTTTGGGTTTGGATATTACTTTTGAACAATGAATAATGAATATATGTCCAAATTATTTTTCTTCTGGGTTTAATCATACTCTTTTGTTCTTGTTTTGTTTTATAACATAAACACTCAATGTATTGGTTGTTTGGTAAGTAGTTTCGTAACTGGAGCTTACACTCAAATTCAATTTGAATTTTTGAGTCCAAACAATATTATATTGACTTGGTGGAGTGGTTTAAGTGATTAGAGTTTGTACTTGTTTGAGTGGGACTTGGTGGAGTGGTTAAGTGATTAGAGTTTTCTCTGTTGATAGTTAATAGTTTTACAAATGTTTGGGAGTTTAGTTTAGTTTAGTTTAACTGAGCTGTGTCATGACACTATATACAAAAGGTTGCTTCACCACTTCACATATATAAGATGTCAATGTGCTGCTCTATATACATAAGATTACTTTTGGTTGTTTTCTGTTTTTATGCATTTCATACTGTTTTCTTAGTTGTAGTAATTATCACTATCCACACACGAGTATTGAACTGATACAATTTTGGCTTTATGCAGTTTGCCAACAGGGCCGTACTATTGTAATAAGCCAGTGTTGAGATCCATGGTTCCTTGTGCATGCCCTGCACATTATCAACTGGGTGAAAAGTGTTTGCTTCGTTCATTAAAAAGAGCCGGTTATAATATCTCAATTTGTGGTAAGCCTAGTCCTAAGTTACATGTATTAATTCCTGAATTTGTTCGCCAAATTCAAAATAAACGAAGAGCTGCACGTAAACAACTCTATCTAAACCAGAGACATAGTTATCAAGATTAAGTTGCTTATTATTGGAAATATTATTAATGAAGGGAAGACATTGGAAGACATTGGACAGTACATAGGGAGTGGAAGGTTCCAATATCTGATAAACATATTTATGATTTGGTGTTGACGGCATCTCGTTAATTAAAATTGTAATTTTTTTTGGGTTATTGGAATAAAAATTGTACTTAGATACCTGTAAATTGTGAGTATTCTAGATATGTCCTTAAATTTTGTGTCTTTTTTATGCTTGCTTGTTGGTACCTTTCGAGCAGCATCACAATATATTAAAATGTTACGATACGAATTATACATTCAAAAACTTTCTAAAATCAGTTTAGAAAAATATAATTATCCCTACTTAATTGAAATTTAAAACTTACTATAATCATTCATTGATGAAATTTGGTTAAGTTTTTAGTTTTTAGTTTGTAGATCCCTCCTTTCATTCATTGATATGTTTTTGTTTTACATATTCTCAACTAATAGTCGGTGTCAAACAAGGGATATATGATTTGTACATACATAAATTTATATGTCTAAATATTATAGTATATTCTTCTATTTAAATGGAGGCAGATGATTTTATCAAAAAAACGATTGGAATGAATAGTAAACTATAATCGAAATATGAAAATTTAATATGTGATTATAATAATAAAAATTTAAATAAACTAACTTTAAATAATTTATAATGGTAAATAACACAAAATAACCTATAAGCTAAACACTAAATGACCTCTTATTTGATCATAGGAAAAAAAATTCAATTCAAACAATTATGAATAACTCATTGCAAATTCATTTTTAGGCGGATGATATTTAAAAAGTATATTAATTTTAAAATGCGGGTATGAATACGGGTACTATAATATCCTACCCAAACCCTACTCATTGCTATCCCTATTTAGTTGTGGGAACATATCGGAAATAAAAGAAAATATTGGTCCAAGTTGTAAGGGACTTCGACCCCTTCATGAAGGAGTTCGACCTTTTTGACTCCTCCGTAACAAAAAAATTTGATTGGAATTGGAGAACTCACTATATGCTCACATAATTTCTTATAGAGAATTAGTCGCTTTTAACTGGCGGAAGAAACTTTGTACCTATAACATGCTAAAAAATAAATAAACATGTAGTTAACTTTGTATTTTTGTAATATTTATTTTAAATTTAAATATGTTTTTTATTTCTAAAAATATAACAATTTTCAGTTTTAATTTCTGTAAAATTTTTTGTTTGAATTTCTTCTTTGTAATATTAAAAAAATTTATTTTTGATCTTTAACGTCAAGTGAACATTAAAAAAAACGTTAATTGATAAAGAAAAATATATATATTTTTTATATTTTTTTTTAATTTAATTTAAAGTTTGAATTATAATTTTTTTTTCTTTATAAAATTAATTTTACTTGTGTATAGATTTTTATTTTAGAGAAGAATCCACCTTATAAAAATTAATGTTTCTTGATGCATTAATTTAAAAAAAAATTTATCTACTTAATAGACCTTTATAATTTTTGGATTTGATTGAGTACATATTTTTATTTTGTGTAAATTTGATTTAAGCATAATTGCTCATGCGGTCCTTTAACTTAATTTCATATGACAATTCAGTCTTTTATTTTTATTTTTTTGTTTTCCGATATGGTCCTTTATTTAATTTTAAGTACATACTTTTTTAAAATGTTATCTTTTATGTTTTAAAATATTAACAATATTATCTTTTTTCTTTTTACGAAAATTCATCAAAAATTTAAAACAAAACTTATAAAATTAATTATCATCTTCAATATAATGCAAATTTCATCAAATTTATAACTCATATTTTCATTCTTTATATTTTCAAATTTTTGTAATAAAATTATATAAAGAACCAAATTGGGAGGGGGGGGAAGGATAAATGGCTGAAGTGTTATCTAAAATTAAGTTAAGAAACCGCATGAGCAATTGTGTCTTTGATTTATTATTAGAATTACTTTAATCTATTAAGTTTTATTCATGGACAAAATTTGTATACACGAAATAACTTCAAAGTCATTATCACAAAGTTGACTCATGCTTAGAAGATTATGTTTCAACCCTTCAACATATTGAACATCATTAATTTTAGCAAAAAATTTCTTACCTATGGTACTTTTACATTTGATTTTTGTTTGATCATTGTACTCAAATGTTACTGATCCTCCATCTTTTTAATTAAGGACATAAAAATTTACTTATCTCCTGTCATATATCTTGCACATCCACAGCCCAAGTACCATTACTTTTTCTTGATACTTTGAGAACTATATTGTATTCGATGTTACATAATTTTTAGGTACCCATTTGGTTTTGGGTCATTGAGGTTTAGTTTTTTCTTTCTATACTTGATTTTTTTAAGATAACATTGTGATTCATCATGTTCAATGAGCATTTGTTTTTGCTGAAGAATGTCCGAGTCTGTGTCCAGAACGTTCTCCATTTTTTTAAATTTGAGAAAAATGTTCTTGTTTGTTTGCAGAACATTCTTGGGGTTTAAATTACCCTTTTGCTTTAAATTTTTCATCCTTTTTTGTTGTTGAAATAATAGGCATATTCTAGATGTTTAAAATTTTTACAATATGAATATCTTGTTTTGCACTTGTCATCCTTTCTTTCAGGAAAAAAAATGTTCATACATTTTTTATTTTTTAGTTTTGTCAAAGCCAAGTCCAACTTTGTCAAATATCCCTACTTGGGATCCCATGAGTTTTTGAAATGTTTCAGTGGATTTGATTAAGTTTCCTAAGTCATTTTTGAGAATTTAATTTTCTATTTTAAGAATAATGTTATGTTTTTGAATCGTAACACATTATTGGTTTTTAGTTTCATCAATTTCCTTAAAATGATATTCTTGCATGTTCTGAATGATGTTTTGTAGTTCATCAATCATGACTTGAGCTTTCTCTTTTTTCCATTTTTTTTCTTTTAAAACTTGATATTTTAAAGAGCTACATTTTTGAACAAGTAGATTTGAATTATTAAGTAAGCTAACAATTTTTTTTTTTAATTTGTTAAAATAAGGGACATGGTTCATAATTTATTACCTCCTTATCTTTAGAGTTTATCATCAAACATAAGTTGGCTTCTTCAGGTTCCTCTATTTTGATTCATCAGAATCATCCCGCTCATTGATTTCTTCTTGAAAGTAAAATTCTATGGTACTCTTTTGTTCAAGGTACATTCAGTCTTGTAATGTCCCTGATTATTGCATCCAAAACATGTGATTTGACTTTTGTTTTTCTCAATTTTGAAATTTTCCTTTTTATTTGGAAATTCCTTTTTGATTCGATCTCTTCTTCTCATCATCCTTCGAATTTCCCTTGTAAGAAGAACTATTTTTTCATCAACATCTTCCTGTCTGATTTCTTCTAAGTCTTCTTCTGGCTGTAGTGGCATACTTTCTTAAGAGGTTTTTAAGACTATTATTTTGTCTTTCTTTACTGGTTTGTCTTCCTGCAACAACATTTAATATGCTCGTAAGGTTCCAACTAATTCCTCTAATCCGAGTACTTCAAGGTTCTTGGCCTGACTTATGGTTGTTACCATTGGTCTCCATATGACTGAGAGGTATCTCATGATTTTTCTTACTTTGTCTTGTATTGAGTATGCCTTGCCTAAGGATCGCATTTTATTTACAATGGTTGTAAACCTTGAATACATTTCATCAATAGTTTCTCCTTCATTCATTTCAAATAGTTCAAACTTTCTTATGACTATAGCGATCCTTATTTCTTTCACATGACTCGTTCCTTCATGATGAGTTTGTAGTGTATCACATATCTTTTTAGTAGTGACGCATTTGTCAACTGTTTCACTTTATTCTCTACTCTAAGCACATGATAAAAATAATTGAGCTTTTGCATTTAGAAGTACCTTAAATTTTTCTCCTGTTGACCAATATGTTATTTTTTCTTTTCAACAAATGTTGAATCATTTTAATCGATTATTGGTATGGAATCTTCATTGATCCACCACATACCCGTGTCTTGTGATTTTATAAACAACTGTATTTTACTTTTCCAAAAGTAGTAATATGAGCCATCAAAATAAGGTAGTCTGTTTGATGACCCTCCTTCAGCAATATACTTGAGCAATTTTTATAATAGAAATACAGATTGATCAACATAGTTAAATAAATATATATAAATATAAAGTCTAAAATTAACATAGAATTATAACGTAATTGTCAATATTATTTGCATATACATAAAAAAACAAAATATAAAATTTGATAAGACTGTAAAACAAACATTAATATCACTTTAAATAATAATAAT
>JBBPBR010000005.1:15869088-15882232 GCA_037974775.1 Cicer pinnatifidum
ATTAAGTAAAGATACTATAATATGTGATATGATAATAACGTAATAAATAATATGATAATATTTTTTTGTCATTGTATTTGATATACATTTTATTATAGTAGTATGATATAATTTAATATATATTATATTTAAATAACAAAATTACTATTGTATACAATTAAATATTTTTTTAAAAAAATTAACTAATTATACTTTAAATATTATAAATTAACAAAAAAATTAACTAATTAATAAAATAATTTTATATTAAAATTATCAATTAATAGTACTAAATAAACAATTTAAATTTTAAAAACAAAACAATGAGTAACCACATAATTATATTTTATTTATTATAATATAAATAAAGATAAGATATATATTATATGTAAATAGCAAGAATATTTTGGTAACAAATTATATTATTTTAAAACTTCAATTAACTTTTATATTTTATAATTGTGAATATTAATTTATTAAATTATATAAAAACAAAATTATCCTCTTGTAAAATCATAAACATTCTTTTAAATTAATTATTAATATTTAATTTTTAAGTTTAATATCAAATTTTATTAATGACTTTTTTATTCAATTACATTTACCTTTTTTTTATATTTTATAAATTGTTTTTATATTTATATTTTATTATATTTAAATTTTGTTTTAAATTATATTTTATAAAAATAATTAAATAATCTACTATTTTCTATCCTAACTAATAGTAATTTATCATATCTTGATTCATAAACACTATAGCATGATAAATTATTTATATCATACTAATCAAATACACCTTAACTTATCATGTCCCTTAAATAAACCTTAACGTATTGGAATTTGAAACGGTCTTAATATGCTAAAAAAAACTTAAATCATTGTTAATATTAAAAAAAAAAAAAGAAGTAAGAATTGTGATTTGCCGCAAGTAAGTGAGTAACTGGGAATCCGCAAGGGTTGCCGTCGATCTGGTGTGGGACCCAAATTAATGGACGGTGGGTTCGAATGGGAGCGTCTAAAGTAGTGGACCCCACTCCCAGACTGTGTTTGGCAAACCTTTTCTCTGTGATTTTGATTTTCGTTGCCGTTTCCTCGTTTCTGTTCCTTCTTTTATGCTCCCCACCGTTCACCAATTTTTATTTATTTATTTATTTATTTATTCATTTATTCACGTACAATAATTATAAATATAATAATATTCTTGGAGGTTGATTCCATCATTTTTGTTTTTCATCACCATCTATCGTCTTCGTCTTCTTCTTCCTAATTCCAATGGAGAACGACACCACCACCAACACCAACAACGTCACGGCCAAACTATCTTCTGGAGGAGTCAAATCCAACAATCACATCCATCAAGAAGAAGAAGTTGAACATTCCAATTTAAATTCGAATTTGAATGGCGAGGAAAATATGCCAGAAAAAATTGAAGAAAAAGAAGAAGAAGAACAACAACATGAACAACCTACTGGATCTGAAACCACCACTCAACAACCTTCCAGAACCCCTTTCACTAATCTCAGCCAGGTTGATGCTGACCTTGCCCTAGCCCGAACCCTACAAGAGCAGGTTTTCCCTCTTCTTCACTCGTTTTCTTTTTTAATTCTTTTTTAATTCTTTTTTATTTTTTCATGTTTGGTTGGTTAGAAAAACGATGATAATAATTAAGTCAATTACAAGTTTTCACGATTCATTCATTTTTTGAATAAGTTAAAAACCAATATCTGATTATCATTTATTGTACTTTTCGTGCCCCAATAATGCTTTAAATTGCCTAAACCCTATACTTAATACTACCTATATTTCATACTTATGCTTTTATATATGTTTTGAATCCTAGCTGGAATTCACACATTGCTTTCCAGCTATATATGTATTGAATGATAGCAGTCAAAGCCCAAGGACATGCAAATAAGGAGTATTAAATTAATTATGATTTTATGCTTCATTTTATTTAGAGTGAAACCTATTTTAGTTCCTCGAAAAATAAAAGCAATTTTTAGTTCATAAGGAAAGTAAACCGAGACTGCTTAGACAATTAAGTTTAAGTTGTCTCGGTTTATTTTTCGTGGGGATTAAAAGTTACTTTTATTATTATCCGCAACTAAATTGGGTGTCCGGGTTTTCTATGAGACTAAAATGAGTATTCACTCTTCTATTGAATTTCATATCATTTGAATTGAATGAATGCATATACTTGATCTGATTTACACTCTTAAGTAGGAGAGATTGATACATACTTGAGGGAATGAGTATGATGTTTACTCTGTGTCTGTCTGTCATCAAAGCTCACCCAAACTTCACACAGAAACCTTCTGTTATTTAAAAACTGACAAAGAAAAAATGTTATCTAACTCAAGGGTTGATCATGCAAGCCCCAACCATTCTGAACATGGAAGGACCTTGGACAGCTGGCCTAGGTTCTATGCCCTTGATGTATAAATTGATATAAGCGAGAGAAAGAGCATCATAAGATAAGGAATGAATGAACGTTGTTGTAAAATGGGATGCATTAACTTGTTTTCCTAGCACATCGGACTTGCACTTTATACTGAAAAACGAAGGGAACTATAACTGTAAGTATTGGTAGGGCAGGGGCACTGCAATACACTAATGCTAGTATTATTCTCTGAAAGTCGTGGTTCACAAATAATCTGATTTTTCTTTTCATTTTCTTACTTTTCTGACTAAATAGGAAAGGGCATACATGATGCTGAGAATGAATAATGACGGAAGTGACTATGGAAGTTGGGAAGGTGGTAGCTATTTGCATGATGATGGAGATGATTTTGATGATCTACATGATGGCACTGATGTGGATGAGGATGATGATGAAGATGATGATAATGAGGATGAATATGAGAATGAAGATGCATTTGATGTCCATGCTCATGCTAGTGCTGGAGAACATGATAATCCCATCATTGAATTTGACCCAGAGCTGTTTTCAAGTGATGAAGCCTATGCAAGAGCATTACAGGAGGCTGAAGAGAGGGAAATGGCAGCTAGACTGTTGGCTCTTGCTGGGATAAATGATCGTAAGTTTTATTGGCTATGAATGTAAGTTTGGTGGAATTTTTTCTTATTTTTTCAAATTATCCACTTAAAATCTCTAGTTTCATTTTCAATTACAGAGGAGACCGAGGACATGGAGGAACATGGTGCTAACTCTCAGGTAAATGTCTATTTTATGTTAATGTGCACTCACACACACTTACAGACTAGTCTTTGTGCATTTACACTCGCATGTACTCTGAACAACCAATCATTGAAAGGTGTGAAATCTCAATGCCATATAATTAGGGGAATATTTCGTGGTTATTTGGAAAATAGTACTTGTGAGTAATCTTTGTTTGTGGACATAATGCGGTCCTATTTGAAAAATATTATAATAATAGTATTCTCTTTCTTTGAAACTATTGGTATCACTTAGCTTATTTCATTTATATCTATCGCTCTATCGCACTTGATATGTATACCAAGTACAGAACTGTAACATATAATGAAGAAATTAATAGGTTTAAATAGAAAGTATGATGAAATTCATGTAATCTGATAGAATGATTCCTGTGTTGTGTTTGGGGAGTTTTTTAGACACTGTATTTGGAGATGCCATGAGTTGAAAAATCTATTGGTTTATGTTTCGTCAATCTAGAGTATTCTGTTTTTTAATTGTTCCCACTTCTAAAGGCCAATAAGATATTAGCTAGCGCGCAAAATGTATGCGTTGCTGAGCATGGGTCACTAGGGTTGCACAAGTAAGTGTTTTTAGTGATCCATCCTGGATAGCAGCGCAAATTTGATGCTCAAAATTATTAATTATAGCAGAGAGTGGGTGACCACTATACTGAAGAATACAGATGAGTTAAATAATTTATATGCAGACATATACATATAAATTATAAATGCTCAAAAAACACTAACACAAAACACATTTTTATTAATAATGATAAGAAACCATACTCCTAGGCTTAATAACAAAAGTCAAGGAATTAATTACGTTTAAGCCTCTAGTAATTTTTTAAGTGGACTCCCAACCTTTTTTCTCCATACCTCCTCTGCGTTTAATTTAAAAAACACTATGCTTTTTTAAAAGGAAGGACCTTTCTTCTCCGGGACATTTCTTCTCCTCTGCATTCTTTTCTTCTCTGCAAACATTTTTCTCTCCTGCTTTTTGTTTTCTGCAACTCTGTGCCAACAGTCCCCTTGGAGGCTAGAACTTATTTGCTATTTTGCTTTATATTATGTTTGAATATTAGTAGCAACAAATTTTGATTAGTTATGATTTATGAATGTGTTGAGTTTTGTGTACTCTTCTATTTTTTTGCCTTCATTTGTGAATGGAACAAAGTGCTTGTATTGTTTCCCTAGACTTTGACGCAAGTCATACCCCTACCTGCTACAGTGATTTGGGGGGCCGTCTGTTATGCTACACTATCTGCTATTGACTACATAGGGCCGTATCCATTACAACATCTCTAGACAAACAAATTATCTTAATATTTTCGATTTGAAGTAAAAATTCGTCATGCAGCTTATCTTCATCTTGTTTATGACAATGTGTTATTGGAAAAACAGAATAATCAAGCTGGATCGATATACTCTTTTTTTTATAGTAGAACAGAATCATGCAACTTATTTACTAATATGTTAAGTCAACTTTATAAGGACTTATTGTGATCATCTAATTCTGCAGGATGCTTGGGAGGATGTTGATCCAGATGAACTTTCATATGAGGTAAATTTGATTAATATCGAAGTTTGTGCTGTGTTTCCCATTTCCCGTCGGCTTCTGTCTCGTGTTTTAAAAATAAGCTTCAATTATTTTAGGAACTATTGGCATTGGGCGAGGTAGTAGGAACTGAAAGCAGAGGTCTTTCGACTGATACTATTGCCTGTCTACCTTCTGTCAACTACAAGACCGGGAGTGATCAACATGGGAGCAATGATTCGTATGTGAAAATACTGTTCCTTCTATACTAAGCTGTGACCATGACAATATATTCTCTGGTGCCTGATTTTTGTCGGTTTTAGGTGTGTTATTTGCCGGGTGGACTATGAGGATGATGAGTCCTTGACAGTTCTTTCCTGCAAACATTTGTACCATCCTGAGTGCATTAACAACTGGTTGAAAATAAACAAGGTATGGTCATCATCTCCCACATGATGTGTTCCTCCTCCCCTCCCAATCATTTACGTTTAAGTTTTGAATGGGTTCATTTGATCCTTTTTACATGCGTTTATGTGCATCTGGTTGAATAATGCTTCTATACCCTAATCATCAAATGGTGCATAAACATTCTTTTGTGGTTGTTAGTATTGTTCTGCTTGTGAAATCCTTAAAGTACCTTGATAGAACTTGGATTGCACTGTACTTCATTTTCTGTCTTGCTTAATTCGCTTTCAACCTAAATTCTTGGTACAGAAATATGTTGAAAGTTATCAATCCAAAGCTCCTTAAGGCTTTAGTTTAGTAGGTAATGCATCCGGTTCAAGATATTTTGTATGATTATATCTAGGGATTGTTTTCAGTTGACTTCTTAGGTTAAGTCTATTTTGCCGACCCTTTCTGTTCTAACAATATCATCTTGCTATTTCATTCAATTTGCATAACTTTAGGTATTGCAACAGCTTCTTTAGACCCAATGTTAAATATCCTCATTATTTTCTAGTCTTAATTTTTCTATTCATAATATCTTATACAATTTTTTTAGCAGCCACTAACAGTCCTCTTGGATCCCGTTGCCATGTTTTAAATCTCTTTATTTTCTAAGCTTTAAAAGCCATGCATTTGATATTTCTAAGATATTTAAGAAATTATCATGGAGTTTGAAACATTTTACTGCTGTTGATAGATATTGATTACATCTGTTACATAGTGTTTATGCCCTGAGCAATAAGTGCTAGACAGTACTGCATGTTTTACTAAGATGATTACTTTATCAGCGGCAGAATAGCTTAACTTTTGAGGAAAATTTAGCCTTAATTAGTCAAACTCAAAAGTTGACTTTAAGAAGGATATGAATTAAGAAATTGAATAAAATGGTCTACAAGGTACTGAACAATGACAGAATTCAAGGACACCATTTATTGAAAATGAACGATTTTTGGCTGTCAAGAAACCAACTACTGCAGCAGCTCAAGTTTGTCAGCAATGGTGTCAATAATGTTACTATCACTAAGATGCCTCCTCTTGCAAAATCTGTTTTTACTCACTATTTTTTTATGATAAATCTCTGGTTCCCTACTAATTTAGGTTGTTTCATTTATAAAGTCTAATAGTAGCTTGTGTCAAGAATTCATGAATTACCCCGTTCTGAATTGGTTGTTTTGGAGTTATTTGCACTGTAGAAGTTGTAATATAACACTTGGTTCTTTGTCTGCAGGTTTGCCCTGTTTGCAGTACAGAGGTATCTGCTTCCTCCGGTAGCAACTTGTAGGAAGAATGAACAATTCTTCGTTTCAAATTGAAGAAAGTTTGTGCATGGTGGGAGCTATGATCCCTTATTTTAAAAGCATTATTACCAATATGGGGAGATAGTTTCTGCTTCGTTATTGTATATCCAGCTCCTTCGTTTTAAATTCAACATGTAACTTTGGGAATTAGTTCTCTAGATTGTTTTACTTTAAGGGAATGACTGGCATTATACCTGTCAAGTATGAGGAGAGGAATCGGGCTACTTATTGTGGTTGTTCAGAAGAATCAGAACTTTCATCTCCATTCTCTTTTAGAAAAGGAAACCTTTATTTCTTTTATCAAAATGGTTATTGGGAATGTGACGTGGGCATAAATTTAAAAATAGAATTATGGAAATTGAGAAAAGAACAAATCTTGACAATCTAAATATTCAAAATATTTGCTTAGTTCGACTTTAAACCTAAAGGGTTGATTACTTTGTGAATATTTTTATTTTTTATTTATTTCTTAAACTGTGTTTTATTTTTATGAGAGACTCTTGACGATAACCATTTTTATGAATTGAAAATAAAATGTAAGTTAACGAAGATGTATTTTTAAAAATAATGAAATCAATTTTGGATATTTTTACTATTTTTAGAAATGTAGATATTGTTTATTTTGAAAGTCTTATATCTCTTCATTAATAAAAGTAAAATAAATATGAATTTTAAAAAATAAAAATATTTTTTACTAACATAAAAGTAAAAATTAACTTTAGGATATGTAGTTTTGAGGTAAATTTTAAGGTTGAAAAAGTGATTTGGTTGATATTCGTTTGATAAAAATAATAAGAAACAGTTGTATCTTTCAAAATCGATCTTGTCCATCTTGTAATCAATCATTTATTATTTTGGGGAAAAGCATTATTTAAAAAAAAAATAAAAATAAGATATGTAATTGGATATTTCCCTTCAACTTAACAAAATAAATTAGATTCTTAGTAGGATTGAAATTTCTATTTTTGATAAGTGTAGAGAATCATTGTAAATGTTGAGATAATTTTTAAACTTAGATTCATAGTAAATCATATAATATGTTGACTCACCTAAGTACTAGATTCAAATTGTGTCAAAAATGGGAGAAAAATAAAATAAAGTCTATCACTATCATTTTAGCACAAATCAACATAAATCATTCCTTGGAAATTTAAGATTTTCATGTTATCCTTTAAATAGATCTCAAATACTTTGAGAGTTTAGTCTTTAATTGCACAGTTACAAAGATTTACAAATATATATTGTAACTGTTATCATAAACCATAGAGATTAGTCTTACGCATATACTTCTGTCTAAGACCAAAGAGGCTCGGGCCTTCACCTTAATTCATTGGATCATGAATCATGCTCCACCTCCTTGATGTCTTCACTAGAGCTACAAGTTGGAGCTAGTTCTTTTTGACCTTGCATAGGAGTTTATCTCCCTAATCTAAAAATTTTGTACAAAATATGATATTTAATCACAAATCCGGTGTTGCAATGATGGGTGGTAGATAGTTGGTTGGGTATGGTTCATAATTCACTAAAAGTGGTCCAGTTATTCAAGTCGAGGATTTGAAATTGTAAGTTGAATTGTAATTTGTATTCATAAGTTTGAATAATAGAAAATGATTGCAGTGGTGCAACCACTGTGCTATAAGTATACTATAGCAAGCTAGTCCTAACAAAAACCAGAAAAGAAATTTCAAATAACATTTAGATCCTTGCAACATTTGTTTGGGTACTGATTGGTCCCCAATTTTTCTTTTTTTTGAAGTTAACATGTAGGTAAAGTAGTGATTAATTGTCCCACCAAAGAAAGCAAATGTTTTGAAGTGTTGTGTTTGCCCAAAAGCTGCTTCCAAGTGGAAGTGCAAGAATGACTTCTAAAACAGTTAGACATGATTTTGAATCCCTTTTTCATTTGCAAGACTGAAAAGCTTTTGATGCTCCTGACTCTTAATAACAAATTTCCTCAATCAGGTTATTATACAAAAATGTAGTTAACATTCTCACATATTTAGTTTGTCATGTGGCAATGGTAGTTAACTCTCTGATGTTATTAGTAGTTCTAGGCGCTAAGTTTTCATCATTAATAATGGAAGAGGAAGATATAGCATATGGATGGAGCCTTCAAGTGTATGAATGTGAGGAGATCAAATGTAATGTTCTCGTGGAACATATAAGAAATAATCCACAGATAGCACAGCGGCCAAGAGTACAAATATCCAAGAGAAACTAGTCAATGTAAGATAAAGAGCATATTGGGTTATTTTGAAAAATGTTATTCAAAATCACAACAATAGTAACTATTCTCAAATATTAAATTTGAAATAAAGTTATGTGATTTTTTAAGGAGATCACGTGTTACTTAAATAATTTTTAATTATGACCATTCTCATATTGTTGTATAGTCAATTTAATCATCTCATTGTAAAATCTATCTAATTTGATATGATCTCATAGTAAAATATAATATAGTAATAAACAAAAAGTGATGCATATATAATGATAATTTAGATACAATTAGAATAGAATTGTTTGACATTCAAAAGCTAAATCAATCTTTATTGTGACATTTTTCTTTTATCAATGTGACAGGAGGAGGGAATAATAAATACACCTCTAATTCAGAACAAGGGTTTTCACTTTATATTTTCCTAACTTGTAGCCAATGACCCGTAATCATCATTGATCACTTTGCAATATGGACGTGACTGAGTTCTAAAACAAATGATGAGATGAGTAGTTTAAGCTATGAACATAATATTGTTCCACACTTCCAGGCAAACCACCACCTACTAGAAATAATATCATCCACTTTTTTGGGCTTTATATGCTTTATTATGCAGGAAACAACCAACACATAGTTTTATCAAATAATACACATCCACTTAAATTATTGGATCGGGTATAAATCACTAAAACACTATTTTACATCACAATTGACAATTTCTCCTTCGATAGTATAGTTCAAACAGCAATAATAACCAGGCAAATGCATTCGCATCCGGTAATAAAAAAACAACTCATTGAGTACATAAATTTGAAGCTAATCCATTACATTTCATTCTAGAGAGCCATAACTTGGGAGCAGTTCCACTCTAGTCTCTGCAGCTGTAATATTAGTACACCGTCAATTACCAGTACCATAATCGAACAAACCACTAGTGATCAATATCCTCAGTACCTGCCATAACATAAGCCCTTCAATGGCATAAATCCAACAGCAATAGCAGCAAGCAAATGTATTATCCGATAATCAGTTATTAAAAGCTGCGATAACTCATTGAGTACATTTTAAACTACCAGATACATTGCATTAAAAAAGCATTGCAGATCACTCAATATAACTCCATGGAAAGATAAATATAAATACCTTAAAACTCATGATAAGTTTTAAAACAAAATACAAGTTCATTTCACCACCTACAATGATCCCTAGGGGAGGGCGACAAAAAGTACAAACTGAACCACATTACCCTTACCATCCACATCAAGGCATACCAACCTAAGCTCGATAACAATAAGTCATTAGCACTGATCTGCTTAACGCCCTCTTTCGAATCCAATGCGAGTCCTGCCAGAACCTCCATCAGAACTATCCCGCATTGAAGATCCCGCGCTAGCTCTCATAGTCCCTCCCCCACCTACATTTTCCATGGCCTTCTTACCCTTCTTAACCTCGGTCAAGAACTGATCAAGACCAAATGGATCAGCTTCTTCACTCTCAAACTCAACTGGCCTATCCCTCGGACCCGACCTTTCAGAAACCCCTGCAAATCCTTTGTCAGGCTTAAAGCGTTCAGTCTTCATAATCTTCTCCAGCTGCTCATCGGCACCTCCATAAGCCTCGTTATCAAGATCCTTCTTCGGCCTGTACAAGGTGGAAAGTGTTGGCTGTGCAGTGAACAGGCCTTTGTCATACACATTATACTGGTCATCAGTGGCAAATCCAGAAGACATTCCTTTATCCTGGTTGAATAGTCTTTCATCATACATGACCTCTGTCCCTTGCTTAGTAGAAGCCAAACCAAGAGCAACTTTCTCACTTATATCACGATCCCTATCTCTAGTAATCTTGCTCTTCTTTCCCACGGCAGCATCCTTAGCCTCTAACCTCCTCTCCCTCTCCCTCTCCTTTCGCCTTTCCTCACGAATCTTCTCGCGTTGTAGCCGCTCTTCCCTTTCTTCTCTACTCTCCTTGGGATAATTATTTTCCCTTTCCCTTTCCCTTTCCCTTGTATCCCTATGCTCATAATCAACTCTCATATCACCATCATCTACACCACTCCTGTCTGATGCGACCGGAAAAGAAGCAGCAGCAGCCGGAGGGGGCACACCAATTCTCTCCGACCGTGCTTTCTGAGCCAAAGCCCTCAGCTCCTGTTCCTTCCTTTCCTTCTCCTTCAAAAGCATCTCCTTCTGAACCTTAGACCTCATAGCAACAGCTTCTCTAGCTTTCTGCTCCGCGACATACAAAGCCTCTGAAAGCTTGGCGAAATTGTCATTAATCTGAACCTCCTGAAGACCTCTCCCATCAGCAGCTAGACGCTTGTCAAGAGGAATTGTGTAACCCTTAGGATTCTTCCAATTTGAAATACAAGGAGGTATCTTCCAATCCTGTTGATCTTTCACAGTAACAGGCCTAGGAGGGGAATGCATCACAGGCACCGGGGGTGAACCGGAAGCCTTGGGAACACGCTTGTGCTTGAATTTTGGAGGCTCAAGTGGATCCACAGGCATCTCAACCATCCTAATAACCCTCTCCCTCGCACCGGAATTGAATGCCGCATTCTGTTGTGAAGGTTTATACTTTATATACTTCGCATCAGAAGAATGTTTGGGAACGTTTTTGGGTTGTGCTGCACTGAGTCTCACGTTAACTATCTTCTCAAGTGCGGCTTTCGTTTCCTGCGTAATTTCATCGATCTCTTGTTGAGCATCGTCATCGTCAACATCCTCGTCATCATCTTCATCGTTTTTCAGAATCTTCGGTATCAAGTCTTTCTGCTGTGTGTAAACGATTTTCTTAGCGTTCTCGTTTTGTTTCACTATGGCATCGTAAGCGACGTTTCCGTGAGCATCGACAGTTACTGGAAGAATCTTTGAACCTGGCTTTGAGGACTTGTTTCTTCCCATGTCCAGTGGGTATTGTGCCACGTGGATCTCCGGGAAAGCTCCACCTTCGCCGAAATCCTCTACTTTTCGAGGGACGAAACCGGATCGCTTTAGATACGGTGGTACCGCCTTTGGCTTGATCGCAGCGGATTTTTCCTCTTCCGATGTGGTGAATCGCTGTTTGAACCATGGATCGTTGCTGTGATCGTAATAAGTTGTTGAGGATGATTTCGGTTGAGGAAGAAGCTCCTTTAGAGCCGCCATGGTTTTGAAGCAATATGAATTCAAATTCGAAAACGAAACCCTAATATCAAGATCGACGTGACTGAGGGGAGATTTGACTTTGTTTTGATCGGAGAACGACGAATTTCAACGACAACAGGGGCGGAACCCTAATTCCGATATCGAAATTCGAATAACCTTTGTGGATAGGAAAGAAAGGAGAAACCCAACCTTTCTAACAATGAATGAGAAAACCCTAGACCAGGGAAAAAGTGCGAAGCTTGGATAATAAACGATGCGGGGAACGATTATGAGGCAAAAGCCTCGTTTGGATGAGATACAAGGCTAGGCGGCGGCTGAGGTTTTTTTTTTTTGTTTGAAACGGTTAAGGTTATACTGGTAATTTAAAAAATCTATTATTTTGATATCTAATAATTAGTTTTTAGATTCTTGTTTTAAAAAATTTATAACAAACTGTTAAAAAATATTTTTAATTGATTTATTAAAAAAAATTATCTTTTCAGGAATTTTTGAATAAAAAGATTTAAATTTCATTTATATATGTTTATTTAAGAAGAATAAAAGAACTCTGTTGAGACTCAAGTGAATGAGAAATAATAACAAAATAACTAAGTACAATAGAAAGAAGGAGAGATGATGTTTTTAAGATTTTATTTTTGGTTCATTTTTAAGAGTGAGAGGAGAAAGCAAAATCTCTTCATTCTTCTTGAACCACACTGCTTTTTTCTCTTTTAAACTAAACACAACTCAATTCTCCTTCCCTCCCTCTCCCTCTCCCTCTCCCTCTCATCTATTAAATCCATCTCACCTTTTCTGTGAACCAAACACTCTAATTTGACAAGCCATTTTATTTTTAACAAGAGAATAAATATAATTAAAAATAAAATAAATATTAATTTATATATAAAAATTTATAATGTCACTCATCACAATTAGAGCTGTGAAATTTTTTTGATTACGAGGTCTAAATTCAAAATCAGATTTAAATATATTTTAAATATCTTGTTAAAATAATATAATTATAATTCGATTTATTTATTAATCAATTGGATACCTACTTATATTATATATTTAAATGTAGTTTTTATGTGTTCAACTCCCAAAAACCATAAATCCCTGTAACTCCAAAATGATTAGTTAATGAATGAAAATATTTAATATTTATTGAGGAAGACTAAAATATGATAGACTAAATATTTTAAATATAACTTCTTAAATTATTGATTTTTAAATTATTAATTTTTTTAAAAATGTTACATTAATATGTTATGTTGAAAATGATATTGAAATTCAGATATTGTTCAAACTTAATTTAATTATAAATGTTTAAGACAAAATTTAATATATTAAATCCATTAGATATTTT
>JBBPBR010000005.1:15882726-15932048 GCA_037974775.1 Cicer pinnatifidum
ACAATTGTATAATTGACGTAAATTTTTTTTATTGAACTTTCGTTTTGTAAAAATAATTAATTTTTAAATATGAATTATCGATTTTTTAAATAATCGATTTTTAAATTATAAATCAATGTTTTTTTTTAAAAAAAAAATATTTAAAAATAATCAAATTTTAATCGTTTTTTAAAGAAAAAATCGATTTTAAAATTAAATTTTTTCAAATCTATCGCTTAACTATAAACCAATTATTTAACCGTAATTAATTTTTCAACTAATTTTATAATTAATTTTAAACCAGATAATAGATTTAATTATTAAATCTAAATCTATTTTAAAATAGATATGGATTAGTTTTTCTGAAAAGATCAACCATACACAACCCTACCCTTAGTGATAAGATACTCATCCTTGTAGTGCCATTAATTTTGCCGTTGAGAACATCATCAACAACTATTTGCGATTCATCTCAAATATAACATGGAAAAGTTTCAAAGAATTAATCCAAATAGCGGTTTGAAGCAATTCATGCGAAATAATAGGGAAATTCCACCATGGTCCCTCACACACAAAAACCATACTCAATTGTTGTTGTGCACGATATATACAGCGTCGATATTGAACTTCACAAAACTTGTTGCATACAACAGGCTTGTGTGCTTGCTCCCACGTGTGTAGAGTACTTGTAGATCGTTGAAGCACTTTGGTCTACAGTTTTGGGCCTTTTGGCTTTGATGGTGCATAGCTTCTCAATTCTTTTCGTCCATATATATATCTCTTGCAACGTTAACGGTCGAGAATAATTCTGCTTAATATTGTGTGAATGACTTTCGCATTTAAACCTTTCGCACAAGCAAGAAAGAGGTGCCAATTTGCATATGTGAAATTTTGGCACAAAACATAATTTTACATGCAATCCACTTCTTTACATCTCAAGTGAGCTATATGTTTAGAAGGCAATCTCTCCCCAAAATGCAACATGCATTTATTATTTGAGGAGGAATATGCATTGTGTTAGATAATATTATTATATATTAGTAGTAAGGGTATTTTAGATATTTCTATTTGTTTTACATATATATTCATTGTAACCCTATTAACTCAAGGTTGGTTCATTCTATGTTATGAAACCCTAGAGTGGTTGTCTTTTTGTCGTCTCTCTTCTTCCTCTTTTCATTGTTAACATGGTATCTAGAGCCTATTTCGATCCTCCTTGAACGATTCCTCCTCTATTCCGCTGCCGAGATCCCAATAGTTTGGGATCTATTGTAAAGAAGAGAGAGACTATTTTGATAGAAAAGACAACCGCCAAAAGGGAAAATAGAAGAGTAACCCTATTCCCGATTTTGTTAAATCAGTCTCACAAAAACATATATTTCGCATTCGTTAACTGTTGGATCGGGCTGATTTTTGGACAGTAGGTTCGCAACATTCAGGTCTTCGTCTTCAACGGTCGGATCGGCGAAACGACGTCTGGAGGGGGAGAAATCGTGCTCGCACAGCAGTAGATTATCCCTAATTTAGTTTGTTTCAGTGATTGTGTTTGTCGTATTTTCCTGTCATTATTTGTTATGGCTGGTGCTAAGGATGATTATCTTCAAGCACATTGGAAAACACATTGTCCGAAATTGGGGAGAGCACATAAGAAGAATTTTAGGGGACCATCGTCCAATGTTGTTGCTTCTGTTCCTCCTACCATTGACTCTAGTTCTGATTTTGGTTTGGTCCACATAATTTCAATTGTTGTGGTTCTTTGTTGGCTTGGTTCTTGTTATTGGTTGCTTCTCTCTTTGGTTAGATTGGTTTGATTTGGTTTCGATTTGATCTTTTGTTGGCTTGGTTCTTCTCTTTGATTGTTGCTTCTGCTTAAGGAGTGTTGTTTGGCGGAGGCACTTCAGCTGTTTCGCGGGTGTTATTTGGTGTTTCAGGGGTGTTGTTTGTTGTTTAGTGTTTCAAGGGTTTTGTATGGCGGAGGCAGTTGTTTCAGGGGTGTTGTTTGGTGTTTCAAGGGTGTTGTTTGGCATAGGCACTTCAGCTGTTTCAGGAGTGTTGTTTTGTTCACAAAGATGCATTTCATTAAAGATTTTCATTTTTTTTAGTTGACAAACTCTCGATGCTCCATGTTAATGCATCGTGAGTTTGAGGGGAGATGTTAGATAATATTATTATATATTAGTAGTAAGGGTATTTTAGATATTTCTATTTGTTTTACATATATACTCATTGTAACCCTATTAACTCAAGGTTGGTTCATTCTATGTTATGAAACCCTAGAGTGGTTGTCTTTTGGTCGTCTCTCTTCTTCCTCGTTCGTCTTCGTTCATTGTAGGGTTGAGTTTTATGATCCTTCAGCTGCAACAGCTTGTAAGGAAGGGATGAATGGACATGTGTTTAATGGTAGGCCGTGTGTTGTTGCTTTTGCGTCGCCTTTTACTGTTAAGAAAATGGGAGAGGCTCAGAATAATAGGAGTCAACCGGTGAACCAAAACACAGGGGCTAATCAGGGAAGGAGAGGGCCTGTTGAGGCTGGTGCTACTAGGCCTGGTGGTGGTAATGTTGGGACAGGTGGTAACAATCAAAGAGAAGAACCAAGCCAACAAAAGATCAAATCGAAACCAAATCAAACCAATCTAACCAAAGAGAGAAGCAACCAATAACAAGAACCAAGCCAACAAAGAACCACAACAATTGAAATTATGTGGACCAAACCAAAATCAGAACTAGAGTCAATGGTAGGAGGAACAGAAGCAACAACATTGGACGATGGTCCCCTAAAATTCTTCTTATGTGCTCTCCCCAATTTCGGACAATGTGTTTTCCAATGTGCTTGAAGATAATCATCCTTAGCACCAGCCATAACAAATAATGACAGGAAAATACGACAAACACAATCACTGAAACAAACTAAATTAGGGATAATCTACTGCTGTGCGAGCACGATTTCATTGTTAACACATTGACCATTACTTATTTCACTCTCCTTCCACTTCCCATTCATCACAATCAATTACTGTATCCACACAAATTTGATAACCACCTCCTATTCATCCCTTTATAGTTTGTCTACGAAGAGGAATATTCAGAATCTCTCATTAGCATACTTGACTGACAAAGTATCCAATATTAATCACTTTTTTCTAGGTTATATTACATGCATCAGTGCAAACATTCACATATAAGAGAAGAGCAAAATGAGTTGAAGGTGTGTCAATTTTATGATTGCAAATATGGATTGAGGAGTCACCTCTTATTTTTTAATGATATATCATTCTTCAACACCATTAAAGATAATGAGATACTACATCATTCATGACTCGAATTATGATCTACAAAAACGCTCAAAAAATATTCACTTAGAAAATAATTAGTTTAAAAACACGAGTTATCATCACATGTGGTTGATTAAGAATTTTAAACATTTTTTTACCAACAATGAAAAATTAAAGTCATGAAGGTTTCGAAAACATATAATTCACATTCCTTCGTTGTGTGATGTTTATCCCAATTGAGCCACATAATTCTTTATTAACTTTATTCTTCACTCTCCACAAAAGGAACTTGATAGTGATATTATGAATATAACTCTCTCATGTTAAATCTTATATCACATGATCCAAATTTATTCATGTCTGTTACTAAGTTACACATTCAATTTATTAAAATAACATATACAATTCTCAATCAATCAAATAATTAACATCACACTTAATGTGAATTTTTCTCTTTTTTGTCTAAAATTATAGTATTTTGCTTGCTATCTCGTATCTAATAGTATTGTGAGTGTTGACATATTCTTTATACTATCTCCCTCAAGGATCATGTGGGGAGATACAAGGAAAGTAATAAAGAGATTGACCTATAATATAATACTAACATTAGGCATGTCAACGGGGCGGGGCGGGGGCGGATTTTGCCTCCTCCACACCCGCACCCGCCCATGTTACATAGCGGGTGTAGAATTTAGGCACTCATCACCGCCCGCAACGGGTCTCGGGTTTCTCCGTCCGCACCCGCACCCACTTATATATATAAAATTACAAATTTAAAAAATCATATTTATTATAATAAAATAATAATTATTAAACAATAATAAAATTAAAAAATATTTTATATAGAGATAAAATTATAATTTTTAATATTTCAACAAATATTAAATATATTAAATATACATATATGTATATAAAATTTAAAAATTATAATAATAATACTTGCGGAGCGGGTTCGGGTGCGGGTGCATGCGGGGTGGATATCATCACCCCCAAACCCGCGCCCGCCCCCGAATTTTAATGTCGGGAAAATCCACACCCGCACTCAATTAAAACGGGTTTTCCCCATCCAAATCAAGCGGATTTGGGTGGGTATCCGCAGATGCGGATTTTATTGCCATCCTATATGGACATTTTTCATTAAAAAATCGAATGTTCGTGTACACAAATTAATATATTCTCCAAGTACACAGAGAATCAATGTAAGTTTGAAAATCCGGACATTAATTACGTAATTGATTATCTTAACTAAGAAAAAAAACAACATTTAAGCAAAAATTAAGATAATGAACCACACTTTTAAATTTTGAACTCAAAATACTTCGACTGCTTTACGAAGTGACACTCTTTAACTACTGCTTTACAAAGTAACACTCCTTAACTAAATGTTTTTTTTATAATTTACATAAGTAAAATGATAAATTGCAGGAAAATTGACATGTTTGATTGATAGTGAAAAATATATATTTATATTTAAAATTCAATATATATTAATATTTTCTTACAAAAAATACCTGTATTTAATCCTCACTGATTAATTTTTTTTACTTATAATATCAATAATTATAGTGGTGAATAAGGAAAAGTAGCACAATTTTTAAAATTTATTATTTCAACCGTTTTTTTTAATACCTGTAATACATGAAAAATAGCACAACTACATGATTTAGAAATTCTTACACCGCACTAGCGTGTATATTTGATTATTTTTATTAATAAGATGTAATAAAAGTTGTATATTTTATCTTTAAATCTTAGTTGAATTGATAAAAAAATTAATATTTTTAAGCTGAATTTTTTGCCTAATATTGAAACTGAGATTTTATAATTGTGTGAATTTATATTTAACAGTTTCTTTTATAAAAAGAAGTTACATATTTTTATATAATAATTTTAAAAAATTCAACCATTTAATTTATAAAGAATAAATAGTTTAAATTAATGATAAAATTAGAGTAAAATATGTTGCATGAAACTTAGTCTTTTTTATTATATAGGTGTAAATATTTGAAAAATTTCAAGTTTAAATTAGTGATAAAATTATAATAAAATATGTTGCACCAAAACTTAGTATTTTTTATTATATAAATAAAAATATAAGAAAATTTTAGTTATTTAAATAAGTTAAAAAAGTTAAATTGTACATAAATTAATTAATAAAGAGTAAAATTAGATTAAAAAAAATTGATCAAAACTTGATGTTAGTTTTATTTTTAGTACAGACTTACATATATACAATAATACAAAACTAAAAATGTAAAATCAATCTTGTCCGAAGACTAAAAATGTAATATCAATCTTGTCCGAAGACTAAAAACTACAAAGAGAGTCCACACACCCTCCACAGCCAATCACACGACTCAGCTACATCAATATTAGCAGAAAACACAACACAGTTTTGCCACGTAAGAAATATAAAGGATAGTTTAGTCATCAAGTGCAAAATATAGACCCATTATTGTCTTTCATACAAGCGTTGCACGTTCTTTTGTCCGTAGGCTAACACAACCCTTTGTTTCTCCCATCTTGGCTCCTGCAACGACTTCTCTACTATAAACCCCAGTCAGTCCGAAACACAGTCTCTCCCTCTCTCCTCTCTCTCCTCTCTCTCTCTTTCTCTCTCTCTCGAGCTCAATTTGGCCGTCAATGGCGGCCACCGAGGCTCAATCCTCCCTCCGGCACGCATTTGGTAATGTTCTCGCGTTCTTCATCCTGATCCTGATCGGTGTTCTCGCCTTCTCGATCCGTCTCTTCTCCGTAAGCATTTCTCCATTTCGTATACTTTTAGATCTGGTTATCTGCACCTTGTTTCCATTGAGATTGTATGCTTCTGAATTCAACGCCACGGTTAACCGATCAATTGAACCGTTTCGTTATTGATAAACATCAACAACTCGCAGTTTATGTTTCATTTCTGTATTTTTGCTAAACGATAGTTGAATCTCAGTAACTGTTTATATTTTTTTTCTTACTTGAAAATGTTGACTCTAGTGGCGTCAATGTAAATATTCAGATTGAATAAATGAAATGCAAAGTATGATAAGACGAACTTCATGATATATCATATCATTTATAATTTACACGCACTTGAAATATATTTTGTGGTTAATAGTATTATAATTAGATGATAAATTGAAGCCTTACTACTAGTTGAAATTCTAATTTGTTTAATTATTCTTTGATAGAATTTCTTTTCTCTGGTTATGCTTCCAAAAGCACGAGTCATCTATGACACTCATGTTTCTGAAGTATTGTGTAAAAATGGCGACGGTGTAGACATTTCTGTGAATTGGACTAAACTCTAATTCAAAACGGTGTTTAGTCTGTTTGGAAATTATGTGTTTCTGATAAAGTTTTGAGATCATGATGTTCTTTTTCAGATTTCTCTGGCATCGTTTATTGAATCTGCTTGTTTCCGGAGTTATTCTAGCAGTTCATCATATTTTTTATGCATTGTATGCAGGTTATAAAGTACGAGAGCGTTATTCATGAATTCGATCCTTATTTCAACTACAGAGTCACTCAGGTAAGCATTATTTGGAATGAAACTGTTCTGCACCTGTTACTGCATTTTCTTCAGGACTAAGGTTCTCATGACAGTTAATAGCTGGAATTTTCCATCATTCTTTGTAATATCTGTTCAAAATGTACTTTGTTTTTCTCAATACAATAAAGAGTCTGATAGGACATCTGTGATTCTAATTTCAGAACCTTCCACTCCCTTCTCATTAATCTTCTCTACCATTGCGATACCTGTTTTGAGAGTTGTCTCCCTAGACCGCCTCATTTCGATCTTGACTTTTATGACCTCAAACCCATTGTTTGGATTTTGTTCATTCTTTTTCATCTTGCTAGGACATGTAAGTTTGTACTACCTTCCTCTCTTGTAACACTGCCTTTGTAACTTACCCGGAATCTTCTAATTAGAGCCATGGAAAATGACTCTCAATCTGCATCAGTCTTCTTGGCACCAAGAATGAAACCATAACAGAGCCATTCCTTCCATTCTCATAAATGTCCACTGCAGTTTGTCTGAGCAATGAGTTTTCTGCTCCTCGAAAACGTTTCTGCTTTAACGATCCACTCAATAGGGTCCTCTCCCACAAGTTCTGACAGCCCTTAATTCACAAACCAATTGTATGATTCTTCCATCTTCTGCATATGTTACTGCATTTTATCCAGGACTAAGGTTCTCATGACGGCTAATTTTTTTTTATCTTTCTATAGTTCTATAGAATATTTGTTCAACTATACTTTGTTTTTCTCAATACAATAAAGAGTCACTAAAGATGATAAACATATTTGTTTGTTTCAGTTTTTGACCAAGAATGGGATATATGATTTCTGGAACTGGTTCGATGACCGAACTTGGTAAGTACCCAATGTTTGGATTGAAACACGTTTTCTTCTATATACTATATGTAGTTTAATGAATCAGGTTATTGGTAAATGTTACTGGATGTAATGTAATGTCTTTGTTACCTTTCTGTTTCTAGGTATCCCCTTGGTCGTGTGATCGGTGGGACCGTCTATCCTGGTTTGACCTTGACAGCAGGCACCTTGTGGTGGTAGGTATTTGAAACACACAGTTGGAGTTGTTGGCCGTCATATGCTATGATGTTTCTATTGACTAAATGCTGATATGAAATATTCATTCAAACAATTCTGTCAGGATATTGAATTCCTTGAACATACCACTGTCGGTTGAAACTGTTTGTGTATTTACTGCACCTATATTCTCAGCCTTTGCTTCATGGGCAACTTATCTATTAACAAAGGTTTGACCATGCCAAAACAACAACATATTATTATTATTATTATTATTATTATTATAGGTTTTTGCTATTTTATGTGCTTTGTAAATTGATGCATCTGCTTTCTTTTTGTAGGAGGTTAAAGGTGCTGGGGCTGGCTTGACAGCAGCAGTTCTTTTGGCTATGGTGATTTTCTAAAAAATCTGTGTTTCATTCATCCAATTTTCTTACTGATTATAAACCTCACATTGATGGTTGTAATGAACTATTGATCAAAATTATTGGTCGAATAATTCAGCATTCTATATTTGAATGTTTAACCAATCAATATTTAATATAAGTATCTGATTGATTAACAGCCTTGTTGATGTGTAGATTTGTAAATCTATGACTATGACGACTATTGGTAGTTGTTTCTCTCATCTGTATTGTTTTGGTTGCCGAGTCCTTACTTCCCTTGCTTGTAATTGGTCCAAAATCTTATGCAGGTCCCGTCATACATATCTCGATCAGTGGCTGGAAGCTATGATAATGAAGCTGTTGCCATATTTGCTTTGATCTTCACTTTCTATCTCTATATTAAGGTGCTCAGCCAAGCAATTTTACTTCCTAATGAACATAAAGGCATTGGTTTCTTGTAAATTTGTAGGGAAAATTATTAGAACAACAATGTTATGAAGTATGCAATGTTGTGAACATAATATCACTTAAGCTTTTGTATATTCTCTCTCAATCAAGCCTCTGACTTCATCTTTACATGTCATGTAGACATTGAATACAGGGTCCCTCTTTTATGCCACATTGAATTCAATAGCATACTTCTACATGGTAAGTTTTTATGACATTGTTTTTTTTTTTTTAATTTTTTTTTACGTTGAATTGTTGACATTTGCCTCTTATTTATGTTATTTGATTCTTGTCTTGCAGGTTTGCTCATGGGGAGGGTACACTTTTATCATTAACCTTATTCCAATGCATGTGCTATTGTGCATAGTAACTGGCCGCTATTCTTCTCGACTTTATATTGCGTATGCACCTCTTGTAAGTATTTGTTTCAATAATACGGATATAAATGTTTTCCTTTTACTTTAGTGGGGAGTAGAAATGCATGTTATTTTTACTTGTGCTTGCTAAAGTAAACTGTAATCGAGGGAGTTTTGCAAAAGTCTAACGAATTAATAAATTGTTCTAGCATGAGGTCGAACTAATAGGCTGATGCAGAATTTAGTACGAACTCTGCATTTTACTAAATTTGAGAATGAGTCATTCATTTGGTTACATGTTGACTGCTTAATGTGTCTTCATTGCATTTTATATACAATTACAACTCAGAATTGTTATCTGACTGGATATGGATTTTATATTTTAAAACTATCTTTGGTTCATATTATCTTGTTCCTAGCTCACAATATTATGATTTTATCAATGCAGGTTGTATTGGGCACACTATTGGCCGCATTGGTGCCTGTTGTTGGATTTAATGCTGTAATGACGTCAGAGCACTTTGCATCATTTCTGGTGAGTTTCTCTTAGTCTTTGGACGAAGTTGAACTTGCCTCGACTCATAGAAAAGTGGCTCTCTTGCATCATTTTTTGTGAATGCATGGTTAGGTGAATGTTCTATGTTATTTTATTTTATTTCTATATAGAGATTAGACAAATCAGCTTACAAACTTGGAAGAGTTGATAGCTTTGTCGAGATAACTATAAAAATTTACTTCTATGATACGGTTAACTTTGAAAACTTTTTTTACATTATCAAATGCTTTTTCTACAAGGTTGAGGTGGATACATGGATCAAGTGATGTCATTCTGTTTTTTTTAGACCCAGACATTCTGTTTTTCCTAAAACCAAATTTGTGTGATTTCTTAATTCCTTCTTTTATATTTTCCTTGCCCTTCATCTCTACCTTTGCTTATTTGGAAGACCTCCATACATTGGATGATCAACTCCACACATGACCAAACCATCTTAGGGCACATTCTGTCATTCATTCTAACTTTCTTTCTATCACGATCATATTCTTTATTGTATATATCCACTTATCTACCATTATATTATTATTATTATTATTATTATTATTATTATTATTATTATTATTATTATTATTATTTTCACAGCACTTAATTCTGTGTTCTTGTTGGCACTTCATCACCCAACTTTCAGTGACACAATTGTTGGTTTTGGGGTGTTTGTAAAGGTCTTTGAGCTTCAGAAGTACCTTCTGGGAGAAATAATGCTGAAGCATTTCTCCATTTTGTCAACCTAGCGTTAATCCTATGATTTACATCTCCTTTTAATATACAATTTTTTGAGGTAAAACTTATCAAAAGAAAGAATTCGAACAATATTCCCAATCCTTAAATTTGACAGACTTCCTAATGGCCTTGCACTAATTAAAAAATATTTGTTTTTGACTATTTGAAGAATCCATACTCACTTGGTAGGTGAAAACTTAAAAAGCTTGTAGATACTACAGAACGTTTGTAGTTGAACTAGTTGAACTTTCAAAGTGAATTGGCAAGAGTGGAAAAGTTGAGAAAAACAAATTTAATAGTGGTGAAATATTTTCCATAATGGTAACCCATCAAGTAGAGACATCGACCTCCTCCTAGTGGAAAAAGTCTTGGTTGTTTCGTTAATTATATCCACTTGTTAACTTTGTTAATCACTACTTAAAGCAAATCTCATGCAAGCTTTGAAATCTAATTATTATGTGCATGACCTAAACTATGAAGTATCAATCAATCATTTTGTTTGTATTTCCCCTTCTCTTTATATCTGTCCCATCAATTTCTTTGAAACATTAGCTTGTTTTCTTGTGCAGGTTTTCTTTCTCATCCATGTGGTGGCTCTTGTATACTATATTAAAGGAATACTGTCACCAAAAATGTTCAAAGTAGCTGTGGCACTAGTTGTTTCTAGCGGCCTGTGGGTGTCCCTTTGATTGGCTTATTAACTGTTGCAAACATCACCGGTGGGGAGTGAAACTAATCTTTGTCCTTTTCTTGTTTATTTTGCAGGGCAGTATGTTTGGCAATGATTGCAGTACTTGTTGCAATGGTAGCTTCGAGCCCAACAATGGGATGGAGTGGAAGAAGTTTAAGTCTATTAGATCCGTCAGTGCTGTGTTTGACCTTTTAATTATTCAAATTTTCATAAGAAACAATTTATAGTTAAATAGTCACATGTCACCTAAAAGGCCATTTTTCTGTTTGAGATGCTTATTGGTTCTTCAATTTCATAGTAACTGTGAAACTATGAAATTACAAAATATGATAGCTCGAAGAAGTGTCTTCATATTTATCTTTATGTCATTTTGCAAAATATTTTCTCAGTATGAGTTGGCTCCAATCCTAAATACTTGTTTGTGGTGTTTCAGTACTTATGCAAGCAAATACATACCAATCATTGCTAGCGTTAGTGAGCATCAGCCGCCTACTTGGCCTTCTTACTTTATGGACATTAATGTCTTGGCATTCTTAGTTCCAGCTGGCATTATTGTGAGTTCCCTTTATGCAAAAATCTTCTGTTTGACTTTTTCATTTTTTTATCTCAACTAAGTCATGTTGCTGCTTACTGCTGCAGGCATGCTTTTCACCTCTATCTGATGCAAGCTCTTTTGTGATACTTTATATTGTTACATCGGTATATTTTTCAGGTGTCATGGTAAGAAATTCTTGGGACTGTAGTTTTTCAACTTATAAATTTACTTTTTATTATCTTAATTTATTGAGTACCTAGTCTTATCAAATATCAGGTTCGCCTGATGCTTGTACTTGCTCCAGCGGCTTGCATCTTGTCTGGGATTGCTCTTTCTCAAGCATTTGATGTTTTCACTAGATCAATTAAGCTTCAGCTACCCAGTCTATCAATTGATTCTCATGTTGATGTAAGCATTTTTTCTTTAATTGTCATCAAATTTGGATTTTTTTCTTCTAGTCATTCCATAAGTTTTCCTTGTTCAAATTGTGCTTTGGATTATCAAGGCTGGAGATGCCAGTTCCGAAAGTGTTGTGCCAAATGATACGGTGAAGACTGATAAAATCGAGGACACACCTAAGGAACGGACCTCAAAGAAGAGCAAGAAGAAGGAAAAGGAACCTGTGGAAAAGCCTCCTAGCAAGTCACAAATTAAGAAAAAGCTTTTGGTTTTACCTTTGGAAACATCCATCATTGCTATTATCTTACTTGTGTTGCTGGGTGCCTTCTATGTGGTAATTTCTCAAACATCTCATCGTTCATTTGAAGTTGACTACATTTTTGAACCATTATATTTTTAGATGATCTACTATTTTTTTTGTACATGTTTTTTGTTTTACCCACTAGGAATTTATTTAATTACTCTTTTTTATTTTACTTAAGATACTTATATATTTCATTATTATTACGTTACAAATTTACTTTCACTTTTAGATATACTCCTCGTTGGTAGTTAAAACTGTGCTGGTTAGTACACAATTAGGAATATGGCGTCGTCTTTTATTGATCTTTTGTTATTGTCTTTCTGAACAACAATGCACCTTCATGCTCCACTGTATGTCAATAAAAAAAAATTCTTGATATTCACACTTCACAGTGACCTCATTATCTTGATCCCTCTTGTAGGTTCACAGTGTATGGGCAGCAGCAGAAGCTTATTCAGCCCCTTCTATCGTTCTAACATCACATTCAAATGATGGACTACATGTTTTTGATGATTTTAGAGAGGCTTATGCTTGGTTGAGTCATAACACAGACGTAGACGACAAAGTAAGTTTCATGGCATTTCCATTTTTTTCTGCTGTAACATTTGACTTTGCTTGTATATGAACTTATTAATCTGTTTTATAACACTTTGGAATGAACTATCGGTATATTGTATCTGAAAAGTTCAACGTACTGATTATTATTGATCTTCTATCTAAAAAAGATTGTGAAATAAGCTCTGGTTAACTTGCATGATTTCCTGTATTGTGTACTAATCTTGAAATTCATGTTCTAAAGTTGTATAAGTTTTCTGCATGATTTCCTTTATTCTGTACTAATCTTGAAATTCAAGTTTTAAAATTGAAAAGTTTTCTGTAATGTACATTTAAATGTACAAAATGTAATGTGATAGGTGATGCCACTGTAGGTTGAGCTAGTTGCCATTGAGGCTGCTGATAGAATATCACTATTTTGTATTTTCCAATTGTTTGATATCATGGAATGTGAAATGCAATTGAGACTAGCGATGGTTTACTTTGTTTTTTGTATTAAGTTGGGAAATAATTCATAGCTTCCAATATATATTTGGTCCCATGAACATTTTGCTTCCTTTCTCATTTTTTCAGTAGATTGTTGGAGAGTAGAGGTTAATAACCATTATATTTAATTTGAATCATCAGTGCTACATTCTTTGATATGTCATAGTTATGAGAAATTTATAATTTATGAACTCCGGGGAAGATACTTCCTAGGTAGGAAGCATATTAACCCCTTAATGTTCAGCAATATTTTACATTGTTTAATGTTGAACTTCAATCCATGATATATTTGAGCACTCAAGTCAAGTGGATAGTGTCCTGAAATTATAAAGGTTTATGGCTTAAAATTGTAATCCTCCCTAAGATTAATTCCCTACCTCCAATTAAAAGAAAAGGAGAAGTTAAATTTTACTGCTCATAAAATTTCTTGTAGGTGGCATCTTGGTGGGATTACGGATATCAAACAACTGCAATGGCTAACCGAACTGTCATTGTTGACAATAATACCTGGAATAACACACATATTGCTACTGTTGGTACTGCCATGTCTTCTCCAGAAAAGGCAGCCTGGGAAATTTTCCACTCTTTGGATGTCAAATATGTTCTTGTAGTCTTTGGAGGTCAGCTTCTTCTTTTTTACATATTCAGCTCATCAAAGTTATTCTGTTCTGATTTCTTTCTTTATTCTTATGATTAGGATTGGTTGGATTTCCCAGTGACGATATTAACAAGTTCCTGTGGATGGTTCGTATTGGAGGGGGTGTATTTCCTCACATAAAGGAACCTGATTACTTAGTAAGTCCTATATTCAATTTGGGTTGTTTAATCTGGGCATTGATATATTAATTTGTAAATCAGACGATACTATAGCTTCTTTCAATATTTACTCATCTTATGAGTAGTGTTAACCCCTTTTTTTCAACTTCTCCAAAAGAGGGATGGTCAATATCGTATTGATTCTATGGCCACACCAACAATGCTTAACTGCCTCATGTATAAACTTTCATATTACAGGTCAGTTTCATTGTAAAATTGTCTGTCTGAATTTTTTTTGTTTTAACTGTTAGGCTGCTAACTCCTCTACTTTGCTTTGCTACAGATTTGTGGAGACAGATGGTAAAGCTTTCGATAGAGTGAGGCGGACGGAGATTGGGAAGAAATATTTCAAACTTACGCATTTTGAAGAGGTCAGATTATTTTCTTTTAGTTTTATATTTGATGCAACTCATTCTTACAAAATGACTTATAAGGTGAGGGGTGCAAAGTACCTATCTTTACAAATTCGTTTCAGACCGTATCTTTATTCTATGAGAGACATGAGTTTTTTTTTCTTTCCAATAGTCTGCTGCTTTGTTTTAGGAATTTTGTCTTGCTCTGTGTATTTCATATATGATTATGATACTGAAATTAAACTTGGTCTGGGGCAAGACAAAATCACATGTTGAACTAATCGTGGTATTTAATCTACAACTATCTGTTACCATGTGTTTAGCTTAGGATAATGATTTTGTGTTGTTTCTTGATACTCCACCAGTATATGCTGGTGCTACCATATTTTAATGTTTTATTTATACAAACAATTTACCTTTATAAATTGTGAAGAGTCTGTTCTATTATCTCTTGGTGATAAAAGATCCTCACTCATTGATATCTATTATCTCTTGGTGATAAAAGATCCTCACTCATTGATAAACTTCTTAATTTGACTTTTTAAGGCTATATTTTGGTCTGTACTTGATCTGACAATACTCCCCTTGGCTCCTTGTGTACTACATAAACACCAACTGAGGATTGGGTCTCAACGGTCAAATAATGATTATCTTCTTCAAATAATGTGACAAGCATTATTGCTATCTATTTAGTTTAATTCTTGCCACTGGGAAATTGCAAGACAACACAAACTGTAGATTCCAGATATAATTATCCTAGAAATTTGTGCCATTCTGTATATGTTGCCCCTATTTTTGTTGAGACTTGTTGGTTTAGTGAGAAAGTCTAAGAAATAGATAATTAATCATAGCAGCAACCAGTCTTTCGATTTTTCTTTGTGGTGTCTGTTCTGGTTTTCTGATGTAAGTCATGGTTTTTAATGCATTCAGGTGTTCACAACTCACCATTGGATGGTGCGGATATACAAATTGAAACCTCCAAAGAACAGGATCCGAGGGAAGATTAAAAAATCAAAAGCTGTACGTATATAATTCTTTTCATTGCCTTAGATTCCAGTTTTTTTATATTTGATTGGAAAAGCTAGCCATAACTGGTCTCTTGTCTTATGTTTGGCAGAAAGCAAGCTCAAAACCTGCCTCGAAAAGGAAAGGACTAAAAAGGAACCCTTTTTAGTTTAGTTTTCTGTTTCTTTATCAGTAGGTAAGCATATTTATTAGTTCGCACGTCATGTACACATACATGTATACAACTAATAGAAAGGCCATGGAAAGATTTTGCAGGCATTGTTAGTTACTCTGAGTTTTGAATGATCAAACAATTTTTGGTATTACATGTTTTTTGACTGAATGGTGGAGATCTCATTTTTAGGATTGAGAAACCCCAGACCAAAATTATTTCTTTGATATTTTTTGGACATCTACTTGGCATTTATCTATTATTATTAGGATTCAAAATACAAAAATCTGAGTTAGTTTTGAAGATCATATAACGTAATAACTATAGTCCTTCAAGGTTAAATAATCTAAAGGATATTTAGTGTTCCCTGTGAAATAGATTAATAAATCTCGATGTTTGATAAGATTAGTTTAGAGTTTGCTAGATTCAATTTGTTAGTTTCACTTGGTTACTGATTAATATGATTCTGAGTTTTCTCCCGAACTTCAAGCTCTCGAGCTTCTTTTTTTCTTCATCTCCACATTCTCTTATTTCCAACATCATATCTTTCACCTTCTGTCACCAAAAAAAAGCCACCTTCCATTGCCATGGTAAAGCCACCTTCCGTTGTCACTGGTTTGGCAATTTGTTTGGGGATTTCTGGGTGTAAACTGTAGTAGCGTTTGATAGATAGAATAAAGCAAGATAGATCACATTATATGAATTTTGTTTTATGTTTGATATACATTAAAAATATTTCTCTTGCATTAGATGGTTACAAGAAGATTTAGATTTAAGCATATTCTGCTCTGGCAATTCAGCTTATATCCAAAGAGATCGTGCAGTCCCCATCCTTATAGAAACATCCTTGAGACGATTGGAAACTTCCAGACTTAGAGATTGGAGTATCCATATCACACATCATATCTACATACATATAAGGAAATAGTTGTCGA
The DNA here is from genome assembly GCA_037974775.1 of Cicer pinnatifidum. Classification (NCBI taxonomy): domain Eukaryota; kingdom Viridiplantae; phylum Streptophyta; class Magnoliopsida; order Fabales; family Fabaceae; genus Cicer; species Cicer pinnatifidum. The sequence goes on from JBBPBR010000005.1 coordinate 15,899,239, forward strand.
CCACTCCAATAATTTTTACAAAATTAGTGGTTTACCGTGATTTTATCAATTTCATTGTGAAATCAAATATACACTTAACAGATACAGAGTTTTGTTAATTTCCTCATCCACCTCAGGGAAGAAAACATATTCTCTCTAAAAATATAATGTTTTGTCCACCATCACTTTTTTTAATTAACAAAGGGAAGCAGCTTTGTCCACTATCACTTTTTTAAAAATCCGCACAGATTTTGAAAATGTACTTTTAGAAAAAAATAGAAAATAGCAGTTTTTCGAAAGTATACATGTGCAAAAAAAAAAACTGGGTTTTCTTAAATTATTAACATAAGCAACAAAAAAAATGTGTTAAAACTTATAAGTACTTAATTCAACTTAAAGTATCTTCAATGATAGTAAAATGAGTTCGTCCGTCAGTGTATAATTACTTAAAATTCAGTTTTTGGTACGGTTCTCTCAATGTACGACTGTTAGTGGTAGACTCTATCTAATTAACCCGTGTTCACTGTTGGAGTAAAAAATAAATGAATTATTTCAATATGATATGACATGGTGAATTCCATTTAATAAATCTATATTAAATTTACTGTTAGAATGCTCTTAGTTAAAATCAGCGAAATCCACAGACAGCAATTAAGTTTCCAACAACTACATAAAATTTGAACGCTTAATCGAATCTAAAGTTGAGGTTGTGAAAAAAAAAAATTAATTTTATAACTGGGACGAGTTTTGTCCACCCAACATAACTTTCGATATACACATTCAAGAACAAGCAAAATTCGTGCTATGCACTCCTCTTCCAAATTTTCCAAAAAAAAACAAAATGTACTCTTCCAAATGAAATTAAGTGTTCGGAATACACTTGCGAGTATGTTTTTTTCCCTAATAAAATGGAGATGCGGAAGCACAATATTATAAAATAGAAATTGAATAGCATAGCAATTTTACCCTCATTTTTTTGGAATATTAACGTAAATCAATCCGGACTTTATTGGGCAATTCTAAGATGAAAAAAAACTTTTTTTTTTTTATTACCTTATCTGCATGAATATTCGGTTTCTACATCTTTTCACGAGGAATTTTTACTGTTAAATTATGCGTTATCCTAAGTATCTCCTTGCACAAAATAAATAAAATAAGTAGATTTATTACATGGCCAAACTCAAGTCTTGTTCGGGTAAGAAAAAAATACCACACCACGGTGAGGTCAGAAATTGCTTTTTGTCACAAGCTGGAAACATCAACAAAGAGTCAGACACCTGTACAAATATAGTTTTAAGCATTATCGAAGATAAAACCATCTTTCCTAAACTTAACCAAACCACTGATTAAGAGTAGTATCATGCATACCACTTTCACCAGTGAGAATTTCAAAACATAAAAATTAAGCCACTAAATTTATATATATATATAAGGTGGCAAGGCTTGAAGTAATATCAGGGGGTTACTTGTCAATTTGTTAGATTTTCGTAGGCAAGTTGTAATTCTTCTTAAGGAACTTGGCTGCTGCCTCATCATTCCTGTAACACAAAACTCGAAGAAGCGTGTCCGGTTCTCTTGGGCTCCATAGATCTGCTTTTGGAGGCAACGGAAGCCGAGATTTAGCCGAAGAACCATACATTTCCTTAGTAAGTTCAATAAATTGCTGAATTATGTGTTGAGTATCCGCATGGAACAAGGGAAGTACACTTCTAACAGTTGCAGACTGCTTTTCTATCAATTCAGCTGGCAATCCGTCCCCATTTGACCAAAACAAGTCGCTCAGAAACTTGAAATCTTCCTCTATTATAACAGAATCTTGCAAAGAGAAAGCACGAGACGAACCTCCAGCCAACAAAACCAACAAGAACCCATCGAAAGAAGCCCGCATTACTTCAACAATTACTCGAGTTCTAACTTTATCATGAACTGTTGATGATATGATCTCTAAGTATTGTTCAAGCTCCTGAAGAAAAGGCTCAATCCTTGTGGATGAAACTTCTCCAACATATAGACCGTCCCAAAGAACATGATATAGATCTTGGAAAACAGCTTTGTATGCCACACACTCGCATAGTTGACGGATACCTTCCACTGCAGCAGCTGCAGAAAGCTTGAAGCTCACCCCGTCTAATATATCATCGTCATTAATGGAATTAGAACTGCTAAGATTAGCAACTACTCTCGTTTCCAAAACCCCTAATTCCATGCGAATACGTTGCATAGTATTGATGCGAACAAACAGTTGGGGTACATCAAATGAGCTATCTCCGTTTGTGGATGCAACAAGGGCTTTCCTCCTCTGAGTCATTTGTGGCTTTTCTTTTTTCCGGAATACACTGTGGTATTTTGCTTTTGTTGAACACCTAGTCAATGCAGGCAAAGTCGGGATGAATGTATTACGGTTCCCTACAGACCATAAGAAGAGAAAAACTTAGTCACACATGAATTGAATAGGTAAATCAAATGCTAATGCAATGAATATATACCGCAGCCAGATTTTGCTTTCAAAATGTATTGTTGGATAGATTTGTCAAGACCACATATCAATTCAGGAAGTAAAATCGTGTGCATGGATATGGGCAAGAGGAAGAAAGCTTCCAAAGTGTCATCGACGAAACGTAGAACTTGAACTGCAGAAGGAGCAAACCCCTCTTTATTTTCCCGTAGATTCCATGCCTGTAGGAAAGGATGGTGAAGTTAAAAATTATTCCTTCCACACACAATTATAAGCAAAAGTAACTAATTACACACAAATTAAGAATAGTAGTTAACCTCATTTAGTTTTCTCGATGTAATAATTAAGATAATTGCATTTTCCAAACTACTCTTTCTTTCCTTTAATTTCATGTATGAGAACATGTTCCATTGAAGGGTATTTTCACTATTTTAAGAACAGTAAACATTAAATAGGGTGAAATTAGTTAAATTTTGTTTATATTTTGGACCACCAAATAAAATATGACTAATTTTTTGTTTATATTTGAGTATGGAGTAGCATATTCAAACTTTTAAACTTGCCAACAATGATGTTCATGTGCAGTAATAACAAAGTAATGGATGGTAGTATCTGACACTATCTTAAATCAATCGTAAAGGCAAAAATGAGAGAGAATGGATTTGTTTAATCTTTTTTGTTTTTAAATAACTTGATTAAATTATGAGCAACAAGATTTGACATACCTCTTGTTGCAGAATTCTGTCAACCAATTCCCCCAGTCTATCCACTCTGATCTTTATCCATGACTTAACCAGACTAGCAATTATAGATTCAGCCTCATAAGGTTGGATCTGCTTAATAATGGATTTGCCACCATCTTCACTGTCAACAGAATCTTCCACTGCTATCTGCACCAACTCTTTCTCCAGCTTGTCGGCAGCCATCAGCACTTCTATAGCATCAGGTGTCAACTCATTGATACCTTTAACATATTGCTTCAACTCATTTCCATAACACACATGAAGGGTAGCAACCGCAACACCAGCGGCGAGAGGATGCCATCTCTTCAGTTTGGGACTAAATATGGCTTTCTCCTTAAAAGCCAGTTCAGTAATGTCTTGTGCCAGGACAGAAAGAATGGGAAAAGCTTTATTCTGTTTTCTAGATAGATGCTTGCTGGGGTCCACTTTTTCCAATTTCTGCCTTAAAAGAGATTAAAAAGAGTTAAGCCATATGAATGGCATCAAAATTAGGCAAATAGCTCTGTAAAACAATCGATTTTACACCATTTAGGTTAATTGTATCAAAAGGTTACCATTAACAAACAAATATGTCACAATAATTAATAAGCATGTACCATTGAAAAGAAGCTTGAGTGATAGAACTTGCCTGAATGAAAACAGCACGTAATGATGATCGAATATAATTTTCAACTCTGGTGTAGGCTACATCGGCTTCTTCCTTCTCTGCATTATACTCATGAGAGATATCTTCTGCCAGTATCTTTGCTGATAGTGCTGCAAGAGATACAATGCATTCCATTGATTCAATATTACCATTATGGAAAGTGTCATGGTAGGCAAGGAGCCTTCTATCTGCCCAACCCAACATCAGATTCAATGTGGAGCTCAAATTTTTTGAGTACAAAGGATCCTTCATGATCTCAGTATCTTTCTCAACTCCCCCCAATAAATTACAGGATGCAAACAACAGATCACTTTCTAATTCACCCGTGACGACATATCTATGAAATAAGACCCATGTGAAACAAATATTATGCAGCGTTTCGTTGATTCTGAGCATAACCCAGGTCTTCTTAATGAGCTCTAAGACCTCATCAATCTCTTCTATCACACAACTTTCAACATGAATATCAAAACAGGCTTCTAAAAGAGTTTGGTAGATCCAAAGGTTCATTGGAAACCCATCAGCCCAATGACATGTCTCAGGAACAGACCCGTCAGATGATCTGCAAGAAAGTGACAAAACAACACTCCGGAGGGTTTGCATTGATTCACTGCTCTTGGCAATATCCATAGGTTTCTCAAGGGCTTTACAGATTATACGGCGGAGGTTCTGTGCAGAACTGTCGGATTTATTTAATGGAATGTGCGGATGCAAGAGGAGTCCTGTTTCAAGAACCTTCAAATTTCTTCTAAAAGAAGCCTCATACTCTTGTTCAGTGGAAAAATCTGAAACCTTGAAGAGTTGTATAAGCTCTAAAGGAAGAACCACCAACTCCATGCGTCTTCCGAGCTATTTTAATTTCATGAACAAAGACCTAGTAAGCTATCATTAGTGATTAAACATATGTAAGGAGAAAAATGAACTGGTTGAAAATTTAAATCTTGGTCCACAATTTTTACTCACAATCATACAGGAATGAAATGAAGTATAACCTTTTGCAGCAGTAGGAAATATATCCAACTTAATAATCAACAAACAAGCAATAAAAGAAAGTAAAATACAGATAATCTATTCTAAACAACAAAAGCTGATGTTCAACAGAAGTCAAACACACCAACCAAATTTCAACATATTATGGTAGTCAACAGAAGTCAACTAGGGGAAGTCCAACTTCAGCTGTAGAATAGAGTGAAGTCTCATTTGTAAAACCACAAGAGGGTTCATGTACTCTTGAGCTAAAAAAATTAATAGATGAAATTTTAGGTGTGGAAAAATGAAAGCATATAGACTATTTGAAATAAGGGTCTTCAAGAAAGGAAATTTTTTATTGAAAAATCAACATTTAAAGTTTTAAGAAATTGAATGCACAACTATCCATGCATATTGAATAGTATAAAGTTTCTATTTTTGATTCAATAACAAATGCACTTAAGGCTGTTAGCATTTGACTTCAAAAATTACTTCTGAACTTGGATTACTTGGTTCAACTTCAATACTCACGCTATTCAATATTCACGTATAACTTACTTACATGTCTACATAAATTTTGTAAATAAATCACACCAAAGCAAAAGCTTATTAGTACATTTCGATTAAAACTAAGCTTATGATTCTTCACTCACACCAATATTTTTATAGTACTTTCAAAGAGAACTAAAACAACTAGAGAACTAGCTATTATTAAAAACAATAAAAACTAGAGAACTTAAATAAGCTTCTGATTCAATTTTATTTTATGAAATTCAAAAATCTAGCTAACCCTGACTACAACAATCTTGACCATAATTTACTTATCTATGACTAAACTCTAGCTATTGGAAAAGCTAGCTATTACTAAAAAAATTAATGGTTATTAATTATTTTAATATTTTTGTTTGAATACTATTAAAAAAGTCCTCATATGAAATTTAGAATTTCAGTAAAAAAAAGGAAGGAAAGAACAAAATTGAAACCTGAGCAGCAGCAATTCTGAGAAGTGCTCTCCTAATTCTATTATCACTCTGTTCAGAGATTCTCATCTGAACTCTCATCAACTCCCCCGTCGTCACTGCACGTTTACTCCTCGAAGACGACGACGTTTTGAGTCCAAGAGCCTTCTTCACATTGCTCGCCGCCGTCGAAGTCCGTGACCGGTGATGCGACGCCGTCGGAGCCCGATCCCTAGCTCCCCTCTCCGACTGCGATATGAATGTTAACGGCTTCGGACCTGAGCTCCTGCAAGCTGCTAACAGGATCTCGTAAGCCGTTTCACGGAGCTCCGGTAAGGATAAATTCGGCGGCGGATCTCCGAACGATGATGGAATGTCGCGAATTGGATGCACCGGCATGGCGTTTTGCAGCGGTTGGTGTTTCTTGTTGAAGTTTATTGACATAACATTCCTAAAGAAGAAGAAGAAAAAAAATACCTTTTTATTTTATAATAATAATAATAATAATAATAATAATAATAATAATAATAATAATAATAATAATAATAATAATAATAATAATAATAATAAAATAAGCAGGAAACGAAGGTTGTTGAAGTAAGGAATTGGAGAGTGAAGTTTAAACTTTATTTGAGCGTGTGAAATGGGGTTTGCTTTTATTTTAGTGTGTGTGTGTGTGTGTGTGTGTGTGTGTGTTTTAGAGAAAAGTGTTATGATGAAGATTGGTTGGACTTTCTATGTTTGTGTGAGATTCTTACTTGACTTTCAAGATAGCTGCGTCAGAGAGTGCGTTTTGAAGTTGAAGCATGAAGAGGAACTTGCCAATTGCCTGTGGGTATACAAAATCAACATGGGGACAAATTGTAATTTTTTTTTCAGCTATTAAAAAGTTTAGATCACTTGGGTTGAGTTATGTGATTTAATAGAATTAGGTCAAGATTACCTATTATCTACTAATCAGTATTCTTATACTCAGAGTATAAATCAATTCTCTATCTAATTAAATCAATTTTATCGATATTTATCTTTTTTTTTTTTAATAAAAGGATTCCAAAAATAGAAATATTTTGTTGAAAAAAGCAATGTTTAACGTTAAATGCATGAATTCCGAGATAAAGTCTCTATATTTAATAGTTAGTATGACATATGTCAATAATGATTATTTTTTATACTATATTCATACTAGTAGTATTTAGATGTTGCTAATCATTGCTGGATAGCACGATAATAATTATTTAAAAAGTTATTTATTTTAATAATGTGTTTACTATTTTTTTATTGAATGATTTGTTTCCCAGTTTATATTTTATTTATCTTCTCTCAATCTCTGTTGTATTATTGTCTATGTTCCAGCACATACTAGGTTTTCTGACATTGACATACATGGAATACATTTTATCTTATTTAACTGTAGTTTAATTAACTGGTTTTGGTTGTCTTTTGCATGGGATGTCAACTTATCTACAACTTTTTAAAGATTTTTTTGGATAATTTTATTTTTGTAATTTTGTAAAAAAAAACTGAAAGACAAAATGAATTGAATTCCTTCATCACTTACTTTAAAGTGTCAATTACTATAGTTTCCTTGCTATATAAGTGATATAATTGAGATATCTATTTCTTTTAAGAAAGTAATTGCAACCAAAAGAATACACCAAAACAAGAACTCCATTGTGTGCTGCATAATTCTACATTAAGTGATTTTAAATTCCGCTCCAGTACTTGAACCAAAACCGTGCAGACCCAAACAAATTGGCCAACTTAAGTATTATGTCAAACATGAAGCATATTAAGTCACCCTTACACATTGCCCTTGATTCTATCCTTGATATTATTCATAACCAAAATTTTCCAATGTGTTGCTAGCCACATATGCTCCCTCAGTCCTGCTATGTGCCATTCCACCTACGGCCAGTCCACTTCCTGTTGTTGAGCACATCACTTAAGCTAATAGTCTGGCAACATATTTAACCATTATTTTGACTGGACATATTTAGCAACTTTGTGGACTATATGACTGGATATATTTCTTCTTCCCAAAGCTTCTCAGAAAAGTGCCTTTGATTACAGTGGAAAGGTGCCTTTGATTGTGTATCCATTGTTTCTAATCCTTTCACATTCTGTAAGCAAAATATCAGAGGCGTGTAACAGATGCATTTTTCTGTACATTTCTTTATGTGCCATACCCATCAATTTGATATGTAACATTTACTCTAGCAATCTAAAAAAATAGTTGACTCTCTTTGATTTGATTAACCTTTAACTTCCAACAGTTCACAATGTCTTGGGATTTTCCCCTCTTCCATTAAAACTTGGATGCTTGAGGATGTTCTGTGATCCTTACAAAACTTGAGTGTTGCATCTACTGCAATGGGGTAGTTTTTATCAAGGGGTTTTGGAAAATATCCTAAATCAACCATCTCTCTGAATATCTCAAATGCAGATGTCAAATTCATATCAGACAGATAAGCACTTAGCAATGCAATGTAAATGAAGGCGTCGGGTTTCATTTCTTTCTGTTCCATCTCGCGTAAATAACAAAGGGCTTCAGTTGGCCTACAGCATCTGCAAAGACCGTAAATAAGCGCCATGAAAGCGATTCGATTTGGATGACAACCTTTTCTTTCCATCTCTTTCCAGAGCAATAGAGCATCATCGGGCCTTTCTGCTTTGCATAATCCATCCACCAAAGTTGTGTATGTAATGATACTAGGCTCTTTGTCTTCTTCAGACATTTTGAAAAGAAGCGCCATAGCCTTATCGACAGAACCTTTTTTGCACCAACTATCGATAAACAAATTGTAGGTAACAACTGAGGGAGAGAGACCCCTTTCAACAAGCTCATTTAACAGACTTTCCGCCTCTGTCAATCTGTTGGCTTTGCATAGCCCTCTTATCAACACGTTAAAACAAACCACATCCGGACAGTGGCCGCGAGAACACAAATCCCTGAATATTTTCACTGCATGATCCACTTCTTGAATATTGATCAAGCCACCAATTGCTGCAGAATACGAAACTATATCAGGAAGGAAGCCTTGCTGAACCATGTTATCGAGAAACTCACACGCTTCTATCACCCTCCCATGATCACATAGCTCTTTCACAAGAAGGGTGGAATGTTTTATCCATGGTCCATGCCCACATGCACTCATCTCCTTTAAAATATCGCGGGCTCCTGAGACATCCTTTCTTTTACACAGGCATCCATAAATGGAGTTGTAAGTGAAATGAGTAGGTTCAATTCCTAATTCTTTCATCTCTCTCAGGAGCTCATAGCTCTCCTCCAATCTATTGGATTTGCAGAGACTATCAATCAGATTGTTGTAAATCAAAACAGTTGGTTTACCAACAAATTGTCGCATATCGTTAAAAAGGGGCAATGCGAGGTCCAACCGATCCTTTTTTAGTAATCCATCAATAACAATGCTAAAGGAAGTGATATTTGGGAAAACCAATCTTTTGATGGCCTTGAAGAAACCACCCATCCGGGATGCATCATCAGTACTAGATTTTCTTTGAATCATCATTTGAATAAGGCGATAAGCTTCATCCATCAACCCATCGTTCACATAACACGTCAAAAGTGCATTGTAAATCAAAACGAGAGTTTGTTCCTCTTCTTCCCCTTCTGGAATTTCTTCTAGTAACTTGGAAAGCATATTTGCATTATCCGAAAAAGACGATATCAATTTAGTAAAAATTCCAATGTCCGGCCTAACACCAAATTCCTTCATCTCAGAAAGCAAGCTCAAAGCCCTGTCAATATCCTTCTTCTTACATAGTCCTCCAATGAGAACATCATACAAGGAAACATCAGGCACAAAACAATCCTCCTCCTTACGCATTTTATCAAACAGGTGAAGCGCCTTATCAACCCTCGACTCCTTGACAAACCCATGAATCAAAACACAAAAAGTCTTCTCACTGAGTCTCATTCCATGTTCACCCATCCTCTCCACCAACTCAAAAGCCTTATCAACCTCACCCCATTTAGAAAAATACAAAGCCATCATAGAACAAACACGTTCATCAACCCAACCTTTCTCCTCCATTTCCTTATACACACTCAAAGCCTGATCAAACCTACGAGCATTACAATAAGTAACAATAACCGGTGTCAAAGTGTACTTATCAAACTCCCAACCAAAACCCTTCATTTCATTCAACCTAATCTCCATAAAATGAAGGGAACCAGTTTTGGAAATGACATCCAACAAAGTGTTGTAGCAATGATGATTGGGGACACAAAGACCCCTTTGAGACATTTCATCGAACAGCTGGTTGGCTTCACGAACCAAGCGAAGATTACCGAGGCAACGAAGGAAGAAAGAGAAGGAACCAGGGGTGAATGAAACGGAGGAATTGGGGAGGTGTTTAGCGAGGTCAATGAGAGGTTGGGTTTGACGGGAACGAGAGAAGATTGAAGCGATGGCATTGTAGGTGAAGGAAGTGTGGTTGTAATGGGTTTGTTGGTTGGAAGCCCAATGGAAGAAGGTTTGAGCGACGCGCCAACTGTGGAGGCGCGTGAGGACAGATTCGACGAGGTGTGGGGTGAGTTCAGGTGCGATGGTGTCGAGTTCTGGTGCGGAGGTACCTTTGGTGGTGAAGATGGAGACAAGTGTATCTGCAGCTGAAGAAGAAGAAAAGTAACGGAATTTGGTGGTAACGGAGTGAGTGAGTTTGAATGCCATGAGATGAGATGAGAGAACGTTAGTTACTTCCAACGTTGTAATTCATCATTTAAGAAAAAAAGAAAAAAGAAAACACGGGTGGATGTTTGAGTACCCACGACTTCGAATTAACAACCTTCTACACAAAGAAACTATTTTTTTTTTTCCAAAAAATAAGTATTATTCAAAAAGAATTTAAAAAGGGTCAATGCAATTTTTTCTTAAATTTATTATTTAATAAAATTATTTTATTGTTCAATAGATCAAATAATTTTATTAATTGTATTGAATTGTCAAATTAAATAATACGATGTGATATTTAGGTATAAAATAGGACAAAGTAAAAGATAAAATTAAAAAAAGAAAAATCACACAAAAAATTGATATTTTCTTTATATAGATTAAGAAAATATAATATACAATATAGTTGGCCTAAATAATCTGTGTAGTTGTTGTATACATTATATGAAGACATCCATGTATTTGAAAAATAACTATAATCTATAAATCTTACATGAGAAAATTGAAAAATAAGGAAAAGGTAAAATCCAAACACCAATAACACTAACTAATTCTTGTTAATAAATTTTTTTCTTAACAAAAACAAATATTTGACTATAATTTTTTTCTAACGATATCCATTACAATGAAAAATATATTTAAGCTTTTATCCGCAACAACAATTATGTTACAACTAAGAATTATCTTACAATTGTAGTTTTTTTCTCTCTCTAAATTAGTATTTGATCTCCCTACTTTTTAGCCAACAATCTAAACGATAACATACATCATAATTTGTAATATACATGTGGATCAAACCTCTATGATCTAAAAAAAGCGTAACACAAAAACTTAACATAACAATGGTAGTTAGAATCTATTTTTAGTGGCCGATATTTATCATTTTCTTTGTATAAATCTCAAATCTTTTTAACACGAGTATCAAGGAAAGAAGCACAACTCTTCTTGTTTATTTGTAACTAGGTTATCATCAATCCCAAGATTTGTAGTAATATTACTTATACAAAGTTAAAAGATGGCAGGTGGGTCTTTTGTGGATACAGGAAATGCAAAACAATTTGACGGTAAAGTCACAATATTTGTGTTGATTACATCTTTTGTGGCAGCTATGGGTGGTCTACTATTTGGTTATGATTTGGGAATTACAGGAGGAGTGACTTCCATGGATCCATTCTTAATTAAATTCTTTCCAAATGTTTACAAACAAATGAAAGGTGAAATCCATCAAGAAAACCAATATTGCAAATATGACAATGAGCTCCTCACCCTTTTCACCTCTTCCTTGTATCTTGCTGCATTGGTAGCTTCTTTCTTTGCTTCCTCAACCACAAGAGTGATGGGGCGCAAAGCTTCAATGTTTATAGGTGGTTTGTTTTTCCTCGTTGGTGCATTGTTGAATGGTTTTGCTACGGACATTAGAATGCTTATCATTGGCCGTTTATTACTTGGCTTTGGTGTTGGATACTGTAATCAAGTAAGAAGAATTAATATCATATTCACTATTATGTTTTCATTTCAAGTGTAAAGAATAAACCTAATTTATGATTGAGTGTTGACTAATTGTATTTATTTTTCAACAGTCTGTTCCACTATATTTATCAGAGATTGCTCCAGCAAAAATTAGAGGTGCTCTCAACATTGGTTTTCAAATGATGATTACAATTGGCATCTTAGTTGCCAATCTTATCAACTATGCGACTTCCAAACTTGAAAATGGATGGAGAATTTCTCTAGGTCTCGGAGCTGTTCCTGCAATCATGTTGTGTTTGGGATCACTTTTCTTAGATGACACACCCAACTCTATGATTGAAAGAGGCCTACCAGAAGTAGCCAAGGAAATATTACAAAAGATTCGTGGAGTCGACAATGTTGACGAGGAACTTCAAGATCTTATTAATGCAAGTGAGGCAGCAAAAAACGCGGAACACTCATGGAAGAATATTACACAACCAAAATACAAGCCCCAATTGACTTTCTGCTCTTTCATTCCTTTCTTCCAACAACTGACTGGCATCAATGTTATCATGTTTTACGCACCCGTCCTTTTCAAGACGTTGGGCTTTGGCAATGATGCTGCCCTGATGTCCGCAGTTATCTCAGGAGGTGTCAATGTGCTTGCCACTTTTGTTTCCATCTTCACCGTTGATAAGTTTGGAAGGAGGTTCTTATTTCTTGAAGGTGGCATCCAAATGTTTATTTGTCAGGTGAAAGAACTTTCCAACTTTAACTATTAATTAAGAATCATATATACTTTACATATTGTTCTTTTAAAATGGATTTATTTCTTAGTAGTTAGCAATTGCATACATAACTAATTTAAAGTTCTTATGATGCAGATCGCTGTTGGAACCATGATCGCTTTAAAGTATGGAGTGAGTGGTGAAGGGTCATTTACCAAAGGAGAAGCCAACCTTCTTTTGTTCTTTATATGTGCATATGTTGCAGCATTTGCTTGGTCTTGGGGTCCACTAGGATGGTTGGTACCAAGTGAAATATGCTCTCTTGAGGTTCGGTCTGCAGGTCAAGCTATCAATGTTGCTGTGAACATGCTTTTCACTTTTGGCATTGCACAAATTTTCCTCAACATGCTATGTCATTTGAAGTTTGGCCTTTTCTTTTTCTTTGCTGCATTTGTGCTGGTCATGACAACCTTTATCGCCTTATTCCTCCCCGAGACAAAGAACATCCCAATTGAAGAAATGAGTAAAGTGTGGAAATCACATTGGTTTTGGACAAAATTTGTTCCTGATGTTGACATGGCCGCTGATAATGAGCGTAAGATCACCGCTCAAAGCTGAGCAAATATTTCTATTAACAATGTACAATTATGGAAAACAACTAGAATGATAGAATCACTTGAAAATTTATTTATTTGTTACATTTTTGCCAGCAAACTTCAAATACTTCACATATTATTATGGTGCTTCACTAGCTTAATATCGTTAAGCAATCTAACTCTTCGTTTTGGTATCATTTAAAAGTAAAATTATATCATTAATCACATCACGGTAGAAAGAACAAGTAAAGTCTTTATCTTTAAGTTTACTATAAATAAATCAGACCAATTTTATTTTGAAATTGTACATAGTGTCTATATGGGAGCGGCACAAGTTTTTTGAGCGTAACATTAAATACAACATCATACAAATTTAAATTTTAATGAACGAAAAATGTGATTGATATACTTTAAAAATGCAAATATTAGCCAGAGATTTTGAATTTCAATATTAATTGGAATCCATATAATGAAGAATGAATATCTCACAAATTACTATTTCGAACTCATCTATAAATCTATAAAATGGAAATAAATTTAATTACCTTTATAAAACAATTAAATGTGAAAAGAATATTACCATAGATCAAAGAGGAGCTTTGACACAACCTTCCTTTACCATAATATATATGCTGTATTTGCAGCTACAGAAATGATACAGATTATACAAATGATAGAAACTGTAAAAATCTGTTAAACCCTCATACCAGATATGGAATAGAAATAGGTCTGCTCTCATATTACTAGTTTCCCAGAATAGGTCAGAATTGCGAATCACATGCATTAGTGACTATGTAACCGATATCGATTCCAAAAAAGCATCCAGATAGTCTTTAAGTTTCACCTTTGTAATTGCACCTTCCCTCCTGCTTTCCGGGACTTCCTGCCCGTTCTTGAAGAGTATCAGGGTTGGCAGTCCATAAACTTTATACTCTTCAATTAGTTGTGGGTTAGCATCATGATCAATCTTTACAACTGTTAATCTGTCTCCATATTCCTGCAATTTAATGTATAAAAGTATTCAGTTGAGAAACACTGAGATCCCAAAGTACACTTGACAATAACTTCATAGCTAGGAATATCATATCAATCATTCCACAAGTTATAAAGCATTCTAAACTTTTGCCAGCATTAAATTGCAAATAAGGCCAGCTTCATGTGCCAGTGTGCATGGTGGATCCCCAGTATCTATTAGTATTAACTTTTGTCATTTAATCGATGCGTTAACTTAGGAAAACACCCTACTAATAAATTAGGCTGCTATCAGTTTTCTAAAAGCTTTGCACGAACAAATTACAGAGAGAATGTTCTTTCCTCAAAGCCATTCTTCTAATGTTACGGTTACTGCATTCGACAAAAATCACCAGGAGACAAAAACAAGGAGACATTTTTTTGTGATGCATACCTCTTCCACCACTGACCATTAGATTTGCAATGAGATTCAGTCTACAATCATAAAGCAGTTGCTAATACTGCAAGCACCAATCATAACACTTGAAACTTGAAAGATCACAGAATTTTTGCAATAGATTCATTATCATAAACGACAACAAACCAAGTATGTTGGTCTTGTTGGGGAAATCTGTATGCACCGAGGATCGAAGATGGAAACACACACAAAACACCCCACAATGAAAGTAATATAGAACACAAAAATGTACATTGTCCAACACCTATTATCTATGTCCACTATCTCAAATAAGATCACAAATTTTACAGAAAGTTGAGAAACCCAACCCATCTTGTGTATCACCATACAAACTTAAGCACCTCACTCAAGAGTTACAAAGGATGATAAAACACGCTCATACAAGTGATAACTCATTCACTAACGTTTGCTCTCCTTACAAGTCCCCCTATTTATAAGTACGGATTCCATTCATAAACACGATATAGATTATTTTAAACAAATAGAAATATCAAGGTATATTTAGAAGTTGGGTTTTGGAGGGCTAAGTCAACGTTTGGGTATATATTTTCGAGATTCTAATTTTTTTTGAAAGAATGACATGAAAAATGATCATATAACATTTCAATCACACTTAAAATTCATTTTTAGAAATATTTTATAGTTTCTTTAATTTAAAAAAGAAAAATAAGTCCTCACCTTCCCTCCTCTCCAAAACCCTCCATCCAAAAATACTCTTACAACCTCAAAGGATTAGCCCAATGGGTTAGGACACCGAAGGAGTATAAAAAAGGAAGTTCAGAATTCGATCCCTGCTGTTACTGACATTCTCCTTCCCCCTAACAAGCTAACGGCTAACATAAAATAGAAATCTTACAAATTGGAGTTCTTCTTTTAAATATCAAAACCCAGCATGAAGCTTTCCTATAAGTAACTAAAGCAGATCTTAGTAATTCCAGTAACCAGGAAACATATTGCTTGATCTATCCTCAAAATAACCGACATATCAAGCCTCAAACAATAGAATTAGAATAACCTTTGATCTGAAGGAGGTCATTGACACATTAAAACTTCTTCACACAAGCAATCAAATGATTTTGCACATCAAGTTACCTTATGCTAACTCTGTATGAATGACACTGTCCATTTTGTGTATGAATATTGCTAACATAGCCTTTTGTATATGGATATATTCAATTTTGACTTCCACTTTCTCAATAAATTATTTATTAATAGCAGTATTAATTATGAGTATATTTGGCCCATGAGGTGTCACTTCAAGAAAAAGAATTTGACTTTAGACAGAATTCAAATTGGACAGCTGAAAAAGGAGTACTAATAATAATTTCTTCTTCCTCAATTAAGATAACTTTGAAAAACAAAATTGCACTTAGTAATGTTGATATATGCAATAATACCCGCAAAACAATTTATAAATTGCATGCATTGAAATATTGGATAAGATATTAGTAGTAAATTGATTAGAGATAGAAAGAGAGAAAACCTTAGCTATGGATTCCATAGCTGGAGTGATCAAACGGCAAGGACCACACCAAGTAGCGACGAATTCGACTAGAACTGGACGGTCAGATTTCAATACTGTGTCCTTGAACTGGCTCTGATTGATTTCCGTGATTCCCGCACCGCAAGTGACTGTAAAGTTAGGAACCGCAGAAGAAGAATTCCAGAACCTTGTTCTAACAGAGTAGAACTTGTTGTTCTTGATGTGAGAGCGTGGCAAGGGAAGAAGAGATGAGGAGGATAGAGAGATAGAAGAAGTAGGAACTGTACGAAGAGGAACCGCAGGAAGGGAACTGGAGATGGAGATGGAGATGGCTGTGTCCATTGTAACAGTTTGGATTTCAATGAAGCCAAGCCGAGCCAACAATCCAAGTAGGAAATGATAGATAACGAAGAGAATAATCACGTTCCAATAATAACACCACCATGAACTTCCCCCAAATATTATTTTGTGGCCACAAATGCTGGTAATGTCGTGACGTCATTTAATCGCAACAAATATTCTACTTACACAAGGACCCTCTTTTTTGTTGTTGTTAATTCTTTTGTCTTTATAATCTTACTACACTAGAGGATTACAATACTCGATTTATAACAATTAACTTAATGTTTTAATGTTTAGGAGAGGTGCTATTTGGGAGTACCACAAAAACTTGACAATAATCAATTGACTAATTAGTGAACACATTTTACATAAATAAATGGCTAAAGTCTCTAGCATTTTTTGTATTATTATTATTACAATTTAAAATAAATAATAAACACTTCCAATCCCAAAATACAAAGACCCTAAATTTGCAAGAGTACAAATTTTTTTAGTGCCTAGATCTTAAAGGACTTGCTTGACATTGATTAACTCATCTCTCCTGATTGTTCGTCATAAGCTATGGCGACACTTGAGCATCAAAATATTCATAATTATCTTCTTCATCATTTTCATCATCATCCTCTTCATCATTAGCTTTAGACAAATTGTTAATTTCAACGGAACCAAGTACCAGCTCATTAGCCTCTTTTTGTTCTTCCTCTGTTTTTGCTAAAGATAGAAGGATATTTTTAGCTTTCTGATCAGGAAGAAGCCCACTCAACTCCATTTCTTTAAACCAATGAACAGCACTGTCAAAGTCTCCATTTTTTCCATGTGCATCCATGATTGTGGTCAAAATTGTTTGATTCGGCTTGATACCCCGCCCAAGCATTTCCTCATACTTCTCCATTACCTTCTCAAGATCATTTGCCTTAGCATACCCTTTTATTAAGGTTCCATAAGTCACAACATTAGGCTCAAAACCATCTTGTATCAATCTTTTGAAGAACTTCTCTGCACCCTCCATGTCAGGAGCATTGACATAAGCTGATAACATGGTAGTATATGAGCAAAGATCTGGCATGAACCTGCACACACAAAAATTAATCGATACGGGAAAATGCTACAGCAATGTATATTATTTACGTTCATAATTCAATCAGTACATGAATTTGAAATGATTCTGAAAAAACTCGCTGTTCATTTTCTTGTGACCAAATGCAAACCACTTTGTAGCAGGTTTTCTTATTTGTTTTTAACTTTGCTTTGGATGCTCCTCAAGCATTAATGGACAACAGTATAAGCGATGTATGTAGGTTCTTTTAAATAGCTTAAAGTTCGTATCTTTAAATTTAATATGCATAATGGTAGATTTGTTTGACGTTAAAATATTAACTAATGATAGAAAGGAACAGAACTTACTTATCCCTTCTCATGCTCTTAAACACAGTCTGAGCTTGGTCTACCATTCCCGATATGGAAAATGCATCAAGTAAAATATTGTAAGCCTTCCGAGTTGGTCTGTGAAACGGAAGAGCATACTGTGATTTTTAAAAGGTAGATAAAACAAAATTTATTTACAAACAGAATCAGAAAATAAATAGACAGGAATTTAACTAAAAAGTTCCACATAATCAAAATTTATCAAAGAAGAATATGCATAGAAGACATCAGCAGTTGATATCACAAAGATAAAAATAAGAGTACTTCTATGATTTGCTCACAAAAACACTAAGGCATACTGACGTATGGGCCGATAACTCGCTTGAATTCGGTGCTTCCAAAGATATAAAATTGAATACATGATTGCTAAAACTTAAAAGAGTTGCATTATTTAATTGAAATTACTAGGTTTGCATTATGTAATTGAAAATTTTAGATTTCAAAGATGATACAATAATTTCAAATTATGGTAACCTTAATTTTACACTGCTGATAATAATTTTAAAAAAAACTAATAAGCTAAACAATCCAGCTTTCTATTAAATCTTGGGATTAACAATTTTTTTCCTCTCATTCTCTAACACACCTGACACCAGCATCAAGCATTTCCTCAAATACAGCTAATGCTTCTTCCTCCCTCCTGGCCTTCCCATAAGCATTAATGAGTAAGGCATAGCTAACCACGTCAGGTTTGAGATCAGCTCTTTGCATCTAAAATTAGGCATTCACTTCAAAATCTGATGAATTAATTATAGACAATAAATTAAAGGGGGAGCAATATACAAGACGAAAACCAATGGAAAGTCTTGAAAATACCACAGATTAAATAAATAATCTGTCTGGGAAATTCCAGATAATATTAGTATCTCTTGTGTATAAGGACTAAATTTCATAACTCACATTCTATATTTATTTTAATAAAATTCTGACTGAGTTTGCATCGAGAAATGTTTCTGAACCATAACAGAATTCAAATCACTTAATTGTAGGAATTAGCAATTTGATAAGACTGTCCTTTACCTCTAACAATATAAGGACTAAGCCAAATTAGTTGAAAATTGATTCTTATGAATTACAGGATATCCTACGTGAAGAGGCAGATTAGAATTTCACAGACAGAGAAAGTATATTTTTAGATAGATATTTTATTTTACCTGATCATATATGTTTGAAACTTCCTTGTAATTTGTTTCAAATGACATTAAGCTATTATATGTTACTGTAGATTGTTCAATTCCCCGTTCAGTCATCAGTGCAAATGTCCTGCGAGCCTTTTCATGACTTCCAGCCTTCTTGTACATATAAATCATCATGTTAAACATCTTCTGGTCTGGTTTCAAAGGTGACTTTTCATCATTCAGTAGCTTGTCAAATACTTCTTCAGCCTCCTTAAACTTGTTCCCCTGCAGGTGAATCAATTATATAAATACAAAATTGAAAGTTCGACACTCAACAACAGTCTATGCAATATTCATATAAATAAATACTGAGTTCGACGTAGTTATCAAAGAAACGTGAGAAAATGAGTTGGAGTTGAACAACTATTCTTGGGACAGTCATGATTAGTTTCGATTCATGGTGGTTGTAACTTGCGGCCCATAATATCTCCATGTTAAAATTCACAAGAGGACATATGTTTAAGGTGCTTGTTTCGACTTTAACCAAATGTTAAAAAATTGAAGTTAAGAAGGCAGGCTATCATTTTGTAGCATTGACACTACAGACTAAAGGCGTGTTTGACACGATATCGACGAATGTGATTGATTACATTCAATCACTCACATTTTCTTAACTTATAAAAAGTGTCTACATGTGTCATGACGGTGCCTGCGTCTATGCCTCATAGGGCGATCAATATATTTGACTTCAACTGAAAAATCTTATAGGTAAACAGAAGTATAACGGCAACAATAACCACAAGCACCAACAGTAATCCCATCAGTGCAATGTTAAAGGGAAATAAAATTGCACAAGTAACTAAATATGTATGTTACCTGAACAAATGTTTTAAGTATTATCTGATATGTGAAAGCAGAAGGTTCAGGGCCAAATTTCTCCATCCTACGAAAAATAGCTTCAGCGTTGTTGTATTTGCCTCCTTTTCCATATGCTTCCATAAGTGCAGTTTGAGACACTACATTTGGTGCATAACCATTCTTATTCATCAACCCTAAGACCTTCTCAGCACCATTGAAGTCTCCAAGCTTTCCATAAGCCGTGATAAGCATGAAGAAATCCATCTTACCAAAATCCCACCAATTTTGAGCCCTAAGCCATTCAAGAATCTAAACAGCACAACAACCACATAAAATCCAACAGGTAGTTGGAATCATTCCAAAATAGCTAACAGTTAAAACCAAGAGTTTAATTTTGATACAATTTCAAGTGTAAAAAGTTTCATTGTCAACACACTACACCCAACCATATGTCTAACTTTGGAAATACTTATGATTAAAGTCAAATATTTTGAATAATGACGCTGATGATGGATCGACTATGTAAAAACTTAATGGTAAAACCAAAATAAGCTCCAAAAAATCACACACAACATTTGAAGTCAAATTCAAAACAGATAGAACACTGCATTGGGATATACCTCAGCAACAAGGTTCCATTTTTTGAGTTGTTTAAATCTAATCAAAGTACCAACAACAAGGTCTTTAGGAATATTTTGATTTTTCATCTTCTCAGAAGATAGGACAGAAACAGCAGAACCTGTCTCGTCTATAAGTTTCATGACTCTCCACCAATTTTTCTGGTCAGCTTCATCAGCAGCATCTTTGAAAACCACCATTTTCCTCTTCCTCTGCATAAACTTTCTAGGTACCAACATACCCTTACACACCACCTTCACTCTCCCACTCATCTCCACTTTCACAATTCTATATTCTGATTTACTACAAACACACACACATTGAATAATCACATAATTACACAGAGAAACTAACAAAAAAAGAAATTTAAAAATCCAATTACACATTACCTTGTTTGAAAAGGTGGCAAATATAGTTTGCCAAACCCTAGTTGGCATTGCGACTTGGAAATGAGGCTGCACATAGTAGTGTTCTGCTTCTGCGTTGTCCCAAAATGGCACCAGAAGAAGATTGTCTTAATAGTTAGTAATAATTATCTATCTATTTTAGATTTTATAAATAAAAAATCTAACAATAACATTTCATCAAAAGTTGGGCTGGACTATCATTTTGGGTCAGGCCCAAACATTTAATTATTCTACCTTTGGCCCATTAAGAAGCAAATAAACAAAATGCTGGCAAGCAACTAAACCAAACCTGACGTTACTGTCATTGTTGATTTGAGTCGCTTCTACTCCGACGAGAGTCATGTCTTCCGGCGGCGACGGCGGCGGTGGTGGTAAGCTTTTCTTCTGCCACGTGTGCAGTCGAAGAGTTACATGCTCAGATGATTCCGAACCTTTCTGCCCAATTTGCCTCCAAGGTTTCGTTGAAGAATATGTTCCCAATCCCGAACCTAACCCTAGCCCTAGCTTCACTTTCAGCTTCAACCAAGATCCTTCCTCCGATTCCGATTTTCCCTTCCATCCCTTATCTCTTCTCCCTCTATTGCTATCCTCTGCTTCGATATCTAGGACCCGACCCGAATCCGACAATTTCGACCCGTTCGTTTTCCTTCAGAATCACCTTCATGACCTTCACGCCGACGGAGCCAACATTCAATTCGAGATCAATCATCCTTCCGAAACCCAAACCGAACCAGGGTTTCGAATCCCATCCAACATCGGCGATTACTTCCTCGGTCCTGGACTGGAGCAATTGATTCAGCAGCTCGCTGAGAATGATCCTAACCGTTATGGAACACCGCCGGCGTCGAAAGACGCCGTTCAGAAGCTTCCGACTGTTACTGTCGACGACGAGTTGTTGAACTCGGAGTTGAACCAGTGTGCTGTTTGTCAGGATGAGTTTGAGAAGGGATCCCAGGTGAAGCAAATGCCTTGTAAGCATGTTTATCATGATGAGTGTTTGCTTCCATGGCTTCAATTGCATAACTCTTGTCCTGTGTGTCGATATGAATTGCCAACTGATGATGCTGATTATGAGAATCGGGCGAGGGGGGATGGTGGTGATGGGTTGAGGTCTGTTGTTGATGGTAATGGTAGTGGTGGTGGAGGAAATAGACCGGTTCATAGGACTTTTAGAATATCTTTGCGGTATCCTTTTGGTGGTGGTGAATATGCTCAGGACTCTGGTGAAAGGGGATCGGGAAATAGGCAAGAAGATTTGGATTGAAAATTGTAAGTATCTAGAAAGGTATTAATCCGTGTTTCCTTTGTTTAATATGATGATTTTTTTTGGTTAGGAATTACCTATTTTATTACCATTTTTAGATACACAGTGTTTTGATTAGGATTTTGGAATTAGGATCAGTGTTATGGTAGGCAAAAATTTCTATATAAATATGTGGTTTGGTCTATGGCGGAAAGATGACTGATATGATCCACCAGGGTTGCAATTCAACAACACTGATTAAGATTGAATCTTTTGTTTGTTTAGAGTTTAAACTTCACCTTTTGTTGTAGTCCAGAAACTCTTGTTTGCTGATGCTGTGTTTTGAAACTCTTATTGAGGGCTATTTAAAAAGTTTGTGGGTTCATTCCTCTGTTTACATTTAGCGTCTTGCATGATGGAGTTGATGTTGAACTTTTTTTTTTACAGAAATTATACATTCAAAAGATCAAGCAAACTACATCGTATGTAAGTCTAGCCTTGTATATTGTTTATAGACTTACTAGGTATTTTTTATTGGATCAGTGTTGTCAGTTGTTCTAATACACTACTAGTCAAAGTTCATTACTTTCTTGCATTTGTATGGAGTGAGAATGCTTTGTATGCATATATCAACATAGCCACTTGTACTCATGCTGTCAAGCTAAATAGTGAGTTGATTATTGTCATAGGTTTTCAAGATTATTCTGTATATTCTTGTTATATAGTTTTCTTCATATTAAGTGTTAACAATCTGAACTGCATCGAGATTTGAATCAGTCTCTCTATGGTTAGTTATAAGATTCTGGATATTTGTTTTGTTTTAGGAGTCTTGAACTTTTATGTAAAATGGTATCCCTTTCCTTGTTTTATATAATGCTGCTTTATAGAAAGAAGTTCAAAATTCAAATGAAGAGAAATAAAACACCATGGTGTAAGCCTTTAGAACTGATTATTTTCATGCAAGTCATATTAAAAAAATTTAAAAAACTGGTCTAGGATAAACAGGTCTGGCCGAGCCAAATATCAACGACATATATCAGATTCATACATTTTTAAATTTATTTTATTCTACTTTTTGTAATTTTGTATTTTTCTGTTCATTTTATCTTATGAAGCCATGGTAAAAATTTGGATTACCTGTTGATTTTGAAATTCTGTAGCTGGATCATCAATTACAGACAGATATATATCAACCAAGTTGCATCCATGTTTTGCTTTTCAGTTTTGATGTGTTTAGTGATTTACTTTAGTCACAATATCATGAGTTGATATCTATCTAGTGCTGATTTATCCTTGTTATTTCTGCAGCTATTGTTTAGTGTTGAAAAACAGGGAACTATCTTATGCAGTTCATGGTGTCCGTGAATAGGTTACATGCATTGTTATTATGTTCATAGAAGTTCTTGTAAGGATATAATCCGCGGCTAGTAAACTTGTCCAATTAAAGGTCTTTTTTCCAATCTATTGGATAGCTGGAATATGGTATTTTGAGACAGTACACAGTTTTAGAGATTTTAGTGTCGATAGCAAATTTTTGATGTTTTTTGTGTACAGATCATCTTCGCCAATGATCCAATGTTGATTGTTATACTTTATCTGCTCTCTTTTTGTTTTTGTTGCATCGATGAATTAGTCATGCTCTATACGGAACAAATTTGTATTGGGATGAAAATTTTGGCATCATCGGTAGTATCGATCAGTGATGACCCCTTGGTCCCCCGTGATGATAAACGAGTGATGCGGTAAATTGTTAATTTAATTAATTATAATTATTAATTAGTAAACTCAAATAGCAAGTTACTTGTATGACAATGGTAGTTGGACGAAAAAAAATAATCAATTTTAGTATTTAACAATGTGGACCAAATGGTCCATTCTAGGTGATATTTTTTACCGCTTGATTTAATAGTAATTAATAAGTTCGGGATTAATTACTGGGAACTTGGGACTGTTTTGGGATTATTTCCTAGGAAATGATGCTGTAAGTGATGGTAGAAACCAATATTTTGAAAACTGGACTGGTCACTCGTTGAACTGGTCATAAGAATTAGGGCTGGACAAACGGTCGGGTTTGGACGGGTTCGGACGGATTCGGGTCTAAATATCCAATCCAGCCCAAACCGCGGTTGACAGACTAAGGCCTATTTTCGACTGTTTTTATCTCGGGTTTGTTGATATGTGGGTCATGGGTTTAATCGATTTTGTGGGTCGGGTTACCCGTTTCAATTTGTATGGACTTTGAAAAAGAAGGAACTCAAATGATGTTGCATGTATCTCTATGCCTTTGTGAAGGATCGTGTTGCATGTATTCTCTTCATTTACATTTGAAGAGAAGAAAAAGGAAAACAAAAGGAGGGTATTAGTGTCGCTGAACCGGTGGTGACGGCAGCTTCAAACAGAATCGGTGTGGCGGCGGCAGCCACGGCTACGAATAGAATCGGTGGTGGCGACGGCCACAGCTTCGAACAGAATCGATGGTGGTGACTGCGGCTTCGAGGTGAGTGTATGAGTTGAGAGTGATGAAATGAGAATAGGGTTTCAATTTTAGTGAGAGTTATGAAATGAAATTAGGGTTTCAGATTTTTAGTGAGGTGGGTTATTCTGGATTTAAGCCTATTGTTTCTGGACTGGGAAAGGCCTTTTAGTTTTTTGGACAGGACTGGAAAAGGCTTTTAGTTTTTTGGACAGCATAGATATTAAAATATAATATTATTAATTTGAAACGGGCAGGTTCGGGTATCTGTGGTTCAAGAATTCTGAACCGAACTCGTCCATTATAAACCACACAAATTCATTTTGGTTGACCGGCGTATCCACAAACTCGATCTTGTCCACCCGTTACAGGGCCGCGGGCGGTTTGGTTTATTTTGGGCCTCGGTTTTTTGTCCAGCCCTAATAAGAATAATGTACAAATTCATAAAAAGAAAATATCAATACATCAAGGATGCAACCCATGTTTTGCTTCATTTCACAAACAATCAAGTCAACGTGAAGCTCTACCAACCTAAAATTAGTACTTCTTTGCCAAAAGTAAGTCTTCATAAACCCACCTTGTACGCCGATAGAGGAAACATAAAGTAAGTCTGATGATTGACTAAATCCATCTTGTTTGGTGTACATAAGTAACATACTAAAACTCATTAGGAACGACAAAAAATTCAATCTCCTCGTATGTACATACAAACTATATGTAGAGAGAAATTAATGTGTTAGCTTCCGACAAAATTTTGTTACCTTTTTAAGAATATATATTCTCTAACTTTTTAAATTTGGTGAGTTTAGTGTCTTTAGATGAGAACCGCAACTAAAATAAAAATTATTTGGATGTCAAAGATATAAATATAATATGATATAAATTAAGATAAAAATATGATAGGATATTGACAGAATAAAAATAAGTGATATATTATTCTTAATTTTTTTATTATTTTAATTCACTTATTTTTTTCTGTACAATAAATAAATAAGGATAATTTTCACAAAACAACATTCAATACTATTTTAAAATTTAAAAACCACAAATGAAAAAGAAAACAAATTTTATTTAAAAATTGATATTTAAAAAGAAATAGAAGGAGTGTATACAAATATAAAAGATATTTCAGTACATCTATACATAAAATAGATATAATAACTATACTAATAAATTTTCTTAATTAGAATGAAATATATTATTGGTCGTTTATATTTTATGACTGAGGGATTAATTTGTTGCAGCACTCTGGTGAGTTGTACCGTGCTCTGCAAGAACAGGCAAATAACCGAAGTTGACTCGTTGCACAATAAAGGGTCTACTCTTATTTTAATCTTTGATTGAAATAATAAACAACGAACAATTCTTAGTCTTCAAGAGTGTTGTACACGGTTTGTGACTTTGAGTTTGAGGACCTTATATAATGAATCATACTCAATTCATTGACAGTGCATAAGTGAATAAGTTGTGCTCTTTTCTATTACAATTTTTCTAAAATTCCCCAAAACAAAAACAAACAACAAGAAAAGGAAAAGGCCTTTAATTAAATCCGAACATGAACAAAGTTGTTTGCCTTTATGCCCTTTCAGGGCTTTTTGCTGGTGCTATTTTCAGCTCATGCATTTTTGAAACTCCAAGGAATTATAAACCAAAGAATGGTTCCACTCTCTTTGAAACTATTGGTGAGTTTATCCTTTTAGAATACCCTATTATAGTTCATCTCTCTCATATTAAAAATTAGTGTCAAATTTAATATTATTTGTTTTGTCTTTACATTATTTGTCACTTTGAATTTCAATAAAACATTTTTTACTTTTAAAATATTTCATTTATTTATTAAAATAGTTTCTAGTGTAGTAGTATAGAATGATTGATTGATGGATCATAAATGAGAGCACAATAATATTATAGTCCTCAAATATTATTTTCTTTGTCCACAATAAATAGGGGTTTGCACTACTATATCCCTTTTTTCAATTTTATATACCAAACTGCCCCACTTTCAAAAAAATATATCAAAATGCCCTAGTTTTTTTCCCCCAGTTGCTGGTCGCAACCTGGGGGTGCGACCTCTTGAAAAGCTTTTTTTTTTTACTTCTTCAGATGGTCGCATCCTGGGGATGCGACCTCCTACTAGGCAAATGCAAAAAAATTTCGTTCCCATTTTGCCCTTAGGTACACTACTCATGTATATATATATATTGTTATATATTTTAAAATTAATTATAATTAGTTAAAATAATAAAAATAATATTGTTATATATTTTAAAATTAATTAGTTAAAATTTATTAATATTATTTAAATATTATGAATTATAATAATAAATAGAATAATAATAATAATAATAATAATAATAATAATAATAATATCCAAAAAAAGCTACGTTGATAGTTGATAGAGAGAAATTGAAAAGGTTTGAGGGATATTTTAGTAATTGAAAAGGTTTGTGGAGTTACGTGCGATCTCAAACCTAATAATAATAATAATTACTAAAATATCCCTCAAACCTTTTCAATTTCTCCCTATCAAGTATCAACTATCTAGCTTTTTGATAAGTAATCAACTTAAATTTATTGTTATTTTTCAAAACCACAAAGGTTTGAAGGATATTTTTTTGGATATTATTATTATTATTCTATTTATTATTATAATTCATAATATTTAAATAATATTAATAAATTTTAACTAATTAATTTTAAAATATATAACAATATTATTTTTATTATTTTAACTAATTATAATTAATTTTAAAATATATAACAATATATATATATATACATGAGTAGTGTACCTAAGGGCAAAATGGGAACGAAATTTTTTTGCATTTGCCTAGTAGGAGGTCGCATCATCTGAAGAAGTAAAAAAAAAAACTTTTCAAGAGGTCTAGGGCATTTTGGTATATTTTTTTGAAAGTGGAGCAGTTTGGTATATAAAATTGAAAAAAGGGATATAGCAGTGCAAAACCCCAATAAATATCACATTTTAATCTTTTACATATATTAAAAAAATATAATAAATAAAATAAATAGAATTATTAATTTTACTAATTTAGTCTTAATAACTAATGTTTTTTTTTTCTCTTCAATGTAAATTAGAGAATGATAATTTTAAAGTTACACATTTAATACTAATTAGATGATATAATTGAAAAAATAATTAATATTATACGTACAAATCTTACGAAAGATATAATATTTTGTATAGGAAATTAATATAGGTAACTATTTTTTGTTAAGCATACAACTTAGAAGCAAGCTTATATCTTTCTATCTGATTGTGCAGAAAAATCACTGAGCACAATGCCACAAGCCATTCTCAATAGCTTCCTTCTTCTTGCAATAAAGTTTGTACACTACCTATGCTCGAGGTGTTACAAATCAGCTACACCTTATACAATGATTGTGCCATTTTGGGTGGCTTTTACACTCTCAGTTTCTTATATGTCAGAATTATCATTAAGCTGAGAGTAAATTAGATTGAAGACTGATACTAATTAATTAACATCATTCAGAATAAGTAAATCTATTTTCTAATGACTAATCTTCTCAAAGGCATGCATTTTCAGCCTACAAGAAAGAAAAGGAATTACAGCATCAATTAGCCTTTTTCACCATAGAGAATGAAAAGACATGCAAAGAAGAGCACAATGAAGAAAGGAGACTTTGTAAACAATAACTATTTATGTTTGGATTCACGGTGAAATTGTTAAAATCACAACAATACTCTAATTTTGTTGAATATTTAAAATTGATAAATTAAAGTGTTTCGTCGTAATTCTTCTAATCTCGTCATTAGGAATATATTAGTATTCATATGTCTGAGAATGTATCATAGTTAATTTTGTTAATTTCAAATAATGTGTCAATGAAATTGTGATGAGTACCATTTATTGAACTTTCATAAATTTTTAAAGCTTAGTTAAGAATCAATGTTGCTAGTTTAATGTCAAATTGTTTTGGAAATTGAATGTACTGCCTAAAATTTCACGTCAATATAACCTGGATCCCCTCGGATGTATCGTTGAAAATTTAAGTGTTATTTTTTTTAATTTGTTATACTGGAAATTTAAGCGTTGATTTGCCAATAATACTTCAAAAATGGATTGTAAAAAAAAAAAAAGAAACTTAAAAATGGATTGAAATGAGGCTAAAGTATCAAGTTGCAATAATACTTGTGATTTATCCATTAGTGAATTTCTGATTTCTATAATTTTCTTTTTCTAAATAACTAAATGCACACTTCTTTCTTTCTTAATTAATTAATTAATTAATTAATCTCAAAGTAATAATTTTTAATTAATTAATTAGTGATAAATAATTTTTGTGTGCATGATTTCTACAATAAATCATAATTACTATATTATAATTTATTCACTTTTATATTTAAAAAAATATATATTTATATATATTAATATAAAATATTTTACATTGTCAATACATTATATTCATTTATTATTTTATAATTAATTATCGTACAAATGCATATATTAACTAAATACATATATTTTTCTTAACTAATTCTTGAAATAAACACACTAATAATCAAATACACATTTTTTTTAAAATAATAGAACATTGAAATACCATCTTTGATACATTAAAAATTACAATTAATTTAGAACCAACTAAAAAAATTCAATACACATTAAAAATGATTGTATAAGTCATACTTAAATGTATAAATCATACTTAAACAAATATTTGTTTTATAAAATAGAGACACTAAATAAAATATTAAATATTAAATAGAGCTAATAATCAAATAAACATTACCTTTTTAAATAATTGATATGATAATAGCACCCACTTTAGCTAATTATCAGTAGCAAATATGGTTTATAAACATATATTATAATTTTTATCACTTCTATCTATTTAAAAAATATTTAGAACATACGTTAAGAAATAAATAAATATTTACCTTTTAATTAAATAAATATTATAATTTTTATCACTTCTAACGGTTTCTCCTTCTTCCTTGAAACGCACCCACTAGCTCACTTCCAGCCACCATTTCACCTCCATCCGGCCTCCGCTGGCCATGTCTCTAGCAACATTTAATTCATCTCTTCCTCCTCTACAAAACACTCCCCTTTATTTCTGCGATCTATCAACTTGGATTTTGATACCCTCATCTTCCCTCCTCTTTTCCGGCCACCGTGGGCCGCCTCCGGAGAAACTAAACTAGTCAAACTTTTTACCCTAAGTTCCGGTTCAAAACCCCCCAAATAAGTATCACTATGGGAGCAATTTTCACCGGCGACCGCCGTGCCAGAAAATTATCTCCGGCAACTCAATCTCTTTTCTTTCTCTTGGTGAGTTTCCTTCTACTTCTTCTCTAAATTAATTTTTCCTAATTTTATTAAATCTTGTACTTTATTCTTTCCTTTAAATCTTAAAAATTCCCCTTTTTGAGATAGATTGAAGTGCTCTCTTGTCTAATTTTATCAATTGACTTACTTAGTTTGTGCACCTAAGCTTCCTTGTGCCTGCTTAATCCGAAAATGACTTGTTCTTTTGAGTTAGATTCGTTTTCTGTGTTTTTCATTGTGTATTGGCCTTTGGTATAAGTTTTCTTCTACTGGTTATCAGCATGTTAATGGCCCATGATTGAAATTTCATGGTTCTACTGAGTTAGTTAACGTTGGTTAGGTTAATTGTGTTTAGAAATGATTTGAGAAAGTTCTAGAGGTGTTACATTAGTGGTACCAGTATCCCATTGTGTTATGTCTGCTTGATCTCTATTTTGTTTGAAATTTTGTTTTTGTAACCTTTGTCTTTGTTATATAGGTTAGTGGGAATTGTATTTATAAATGATTTGAGAAAGTTCTAGAGGTGTTACAGGCAGGCAGGCAGCATTGACAATACAATGAAAGGCGTCGAGGAAATTTCTCCGAAATATTATGGGATTTGCTTTGTTGGAGGTATGCTTAGTTCTGGTGCTACCCATCTCGCCATTACTCCGCTTGATGTACTCAAAGTAAATATGCAGGTTTGATTACTTCTCATATACTAGTAGTATATTGTAAAATGTAAATAAATAAATCTAATTGGAACCTTTTTGGGACTAATTATCGACTCCTATGCTCATTCATATTGTAGGTGAATCCGAATAAATATAACAGTAATGGAATTGTATCTGGGCTTGCCACCATTTGGAAAGAAGAAGGTTCTTATGCTCTTTGGAGAGGTTGGTCTGGCAAGTTATGTGGATACGGTGTTCAGGGCGGATTCAAATATGGTCTCTACGAGTATTTCAAGAACTTTTATGCCGATGTCTTCCCAAATTCTAACAGAAATTCTGTATTCTTTCTCAGCAGTTTGTCTGCACAGGCTTTAGCTGATGTTACCCTCGCTCCTTTCGAAGCCGTTAAACTTCGCATTCAAATCCAACCTAATTTCGCCAAGGGTTTAGCTGATGGCTTTCCTCTAATATACAAAAATGAAGGTCTTGCTGGGTACTAATTATGCATGCTTCTTAGTTAACTTAATTTTCCATTTTCCTAATTCCATCCCATCGCCGATTATAACTTTTCCTTTACTGCAGTTTCTACAGGGGTCTTATTCCATTGTGGAGCCGCAATCTTCCTTGTAAGACCAGATCTCTCTCCTCTTGTACTACATCTGCAAAGTATTTGTATTACATCTGTGATTTTATACTTCAAAACAAAATTCCTTTATTCTTATTACACTCAAGTACTTTGTAACACAAATGTATTGTTATTGTTATTGATATTTATGTTTTCTTAATCTTTGGTTTGACAGTCTCCGTCGTCATGTTTTCAACATTTGAGCATTCAGTGAACTTAATATATAGAAATATCATGCATAGAAGAAAGGAAGATTGTTCTACAACACAACAACTTGGTGTGACATGCTTAGCAGCCTATGCAGCTGGTGCTGTTGGTACTGTAATTTCCAACCCTGCTGACAATGTCATGACAAGTCTTTCTAAAAAAAAGACTGAATCAGCTTTGCAGGTTGGATTTCATGTTATGCTCTGATTCATTTGGAATTTGAAGCATCAATCAAATTAACTTTCTTGGTTTTGCTAATTTCAGGCTATCAAGAACATTGGGTTCATTAATCTGTTCACTAGAAGTCTTCCTATTCGTATTGCTCTTCTAGGTCCAGTTGTTACTTTGCAGTGGTTTCTCTATGACAGTATAAAAGTGCTATCTGGACTGTAAGTGACTTTTTTTTATCAGTTTTCTATACTATAGTAGGTCAAATTGTGTTTTCTGGTACATTTTGTAGGTTTGTTTCTTTTGGTGTGTATCCACTATAGTGTGTACTCTTTATGAAGTACGCACACCTTGGTTATGATATGCATAATTGTTCATTTGTGTACAATTGAAACTTCTAATATTCTTTAAGTCAATCAGATATTAATTCATTCCTTTGTATGTTTCACCCTTTAGGCCTACTAGTGGAGGGCTTGCAAGAGATTAGGAGTAAGCTAAGAGCTTGGGCTCAAGTATCTGTGGAATGTGGTGGTGATGGTTTGGTCTTCGGTGTCTGAACTATTTTTTTTAATACTATTTATTTTTGCATTATAGTGAGATAAGGTATATGTAGGCTCAAATAAAACTCTAAGAAACAATAAAAAAAAAATCCGGGATTCTTTGTTAATCCAAGACTTCTTTGAAGTTGTACTTATAAATACAAAATAGTTTTGAAAAATATTTTGGTCCTTACAATAAATCAATTTGGTCCTTTTAAATACTTAAAAATGGATTGAAGTGAGACTAATGTACAAAGTACCAATAATACAGTTCTAAGACAATTG
This sequence comes from Cicer pinnatifidum, assembly GCA_037974775.1. Lineage (NCBI taxonomy): Eukaryota > Viridiplantae > Streptophyta > Magnoliopsida > Fabales > Fabaceae > Cicer > Cicer pinnatifidum. The sequence goes on from JBBPBR010000005.1 coordinate 15,931,645, forward strand.
ATTAAAATTTTGGTTACTAACCTAATATATTAACAATTAACATTTGTATATTTTAAAAACAATTGATTAAAATAAAGGAAAATGTGTTGAAAGTTGTGTGTTAAAACAATTAAAAATAGTAATTTTATAATGAAAATGTGTTGAAAGTTGTGTGTTAAAATTTTTATAAGTTTAAAGTTTGATCTTTACAATGCAAAAATTTTAATTTTGATTTTTTTAACAAATACCCTAAAAACACTTGTTAACATGACAAAATAAAAACTCTAAAAAGTAAATTACTTTTTCACATTATTTTAAAATAATTTTTAAAAAGCTTAAACAAAGAGACCCCAAACTTAAGTTCCATAAGTTAAGTGTATAAAATGCGAGTTTACATTCCTTGGAGGGACGATTTCGAAGAGAAA
>JBBPBR010000005.1:15932058-15982219 GCA_037974775.1 Cicer pinnatifidum
AAAAAAAAAAAAAATACTTAATAGATATATTAATATTTTAATATTAAATTATTTATCTTTCTCTCTCCAAAATGAATGATTCTAACAAGTGCTTTAAGACACTTGTTAAGAAAATAAAACATAAAATTAAAAAGAACTTTTAAATTTACTTGTTAAAGAAATAAACAAATATTTTGAGTTGAAGGTTTGATTGAATTTTTTACAATTTTAAAAATTACCCAAATTCCAAGATTTGATTTCTATATTTAAGATCTTAACAAATATCTTTAGACATTTCCCTAAAAGTATTGCTAAAAGAGCAACAAATGGCGCTTCAATTTGGAGGCACTAAAAAGAGTCCATATTGAAGTTAAATAATGGATAATTATTTGCCATGGTTACAATTACTGTATTTAACCTAAATTATTTAAATGACAATTATAATTTAAAGAATTAATTTATCTATATTTTTCTTTATCACATTTACCAACCGCGACCGTGATATATATATATATATATGTATATATTTGTAAATTTAAATCATTAATAAAACAAAGTTCTAAGACAATAAAGCAATGAACGCTAGAAGAGTAGTTCAAAGGAAACGAAAGTTATCAAGTATATCTTGTCTATATTACTAACACTATTAGCAGTACGTGGAGTGTGCACTGTTTGTTAGCATTTACTCTAGCAATAAAGATATCCGGCAAAGTGTTGGTTGTTTAGAGATGGGGCTTGTGTTTTTGTATTCGCAAAAGCACAATTAAAATGTGATATTTGTATTGAAAAAGTCTCTTTTTATGTGTGAAATCTTATGTTCTTAAATTTTTTATTCATTGTTCTAGAACAAAATTATAATATAAAAACATATATATTATATCTCTAAGATAAAAAAAAAAAAACAAATTATAAACATATTTAAAGAGAAATATAAATTATATATCTTAATAATATTTTATTCTAAATTTTAAATATAAATTTAAATAAAACCTTTTAAAAATATTTATATATATATATATATATATATTATATTCTCAACAATTAGACTAACAAAGATGTGATCCCCGATGAACAGAATAAATATTGTGAAATATTTTCAAAATATTGGTTAATATATGCATGTATAATTAATTTTAATTGACAAGATATTGTTGATGGCTCAATGGTTGTGTTCTTTATGCAACCAATCAGTAAATATGTGAACGTTATATTTATATACTCTTTCAAAATCTGAATGGCAGAATCAAAAGTTGTACATCTTTCTCAAGTGACATTATTTTTCTATAAATAGTGTCACTTTTGACAGAATGAGAATACAAAAATTTAGAGATTGTCATCCACTTTTTTCATTTATTCTTATATTTTAAGTCATCTTATTCTTCTCTAATGCATAAGTGAAGGATTTGAAACATTCATTTGTAATATACTATTGAAAGATACTATTGGTGTATAGTGCAAATCATATCAAGATTTTTCAAAGTACCTTAAAGGGGTTTCACTGATTATCTCATTTGCATCTGATTGGTGGGGGCGAATCGAACCTAAAGGCTAATGTAACAACACACTTTGGAATTTGCTACACATAATCTTTCACCAACAACTTCGCTATTAAAGTCTTGCAGCAATTGTCACCAACAAAAGTTCCAAAAATCTTTAAGTTCAATTATATTTAATTAATGGCTACATCACTCAAAGAAATGACTTCTAATTTTATGAAATTGGAGAAATTCGATGGAGGAAGCTTTATTCGTTGCCAGAAAAAGATGAAATTTTTTCTTATAATTTTGAAGGTGGTATATGTTCTGAACACCACGAGACCACTAGAGAAGGAAGTGGAAACATTAGAAGAAACAAGAAAAAAGCAGAAATGGGACAATGATGACTATATATATGACTATATATACATAGGTCATATTCTCAACGGTGTGTCTATTTTTTATTCGATATATATCAAAGTAGTATTTCTGCAAAGGAACTATGGAAGAAATTAGAATCAAGATACATGCAAGAAGACGCTACAAGTAAGAAGTTTTTTGTTTCTCAATTTAATAATTATAAAATAGTTGATAGTAAATCAATAATGGAACAAATGTATGAGATTGACTGTATTCTTAATAACTACAAACAACATCAAATGCACATGGATGAAACCATTATTATATCCTCCATAATAGACAAACTTCCACCTTCGTGGAAAGATTTCAAAAACTCCACAAAACATAAGAAAAATGACATATCTCTTATGCTAATTGCATGTTATTTAATAAATAGAGTTCCCGATAAAAGAAACAAGATAACCCCATATGAACTTTGGAAGAAAAGAAAAATCAATCTTAACTATATAAAAGTTTAGGGGTGTTGAGCAATTGTTAAGGTTCCTGAACCAAAAAGAAAGAAATTGAGAGAGAGAAATTGAGAGAAAGATGAATTGAAAGTGTATTTCTAGGCTATGCTGAAAATAGCAAGGCATATAGAGTCATGGTTATTGAATATGATGATTCATATCCTATTAACATAGTGATTGAGTCAAGAGATGCAATTTTTTAAGAAAATGGATTGAGTTTTCCACATCCTAAGAAAATTGTTTTTTCTAGTGTACAAAGTCTAGAAAATAATGTATCTAATAATGATACTTTGACATGTTCAAAATCTAGAAGAAGTAAGAGAGCCAAAAAAGAAAATTTATGGACTAGACTCATTTATGTTCCTTGTAGAAAGTACAAATGATTCCATTAATAGCTATGGGTCGATTTGCTATAATTTAGATAGTGACTTAGACACATATGAAGAGACAATAAAGTCTCAAGATTCTGCCTTTTGGAAAGAAGTCATCCAAGAGGAAATGAACTCAATTATGGAGAATAAAACGTGGAAATTAGTAGACATACCACTTGGATCCAAACCAATAGTTTGTAAATGAATCTTTAAGAAGAAAATGAAAGTTGATGGTACCATTGATAAATTCAAAGTTAGATTTGTTTCCAAAGGATTTACACAAAAAGAAGATATCGACTACTTTGATACTTACGCACCTGTTGCAAAAATTGCTTCCATAAGTGTGATTTCGGCACTAGCTTCTATTTATAAGTTTGTAATCTATCAAATGAATATTAAAATTGATTCCCTAAATACATAGTTAGATGCAGATGTGTATATGAAACAACTTGAAGGATTTTTTATCAAAGGACAAGAACATAAAGTGTGTAAATTGACTAAATCTTTATACGAGTTAAAACAAGCACCCAAACAATGACACCAAAAGTTGATGAAGTTTTGCTTTCTAATGGATACAAAATAAATGAATCTAACAAGTATATTTATACTAAATTTTATAATGGAAATGGTGCAATAATTTGTTTATATGTGGATGATATGTTAATCTTTAGCACCAACTTAGATGAGGTAGAAAAAACTAAAACTTTCTTATAAATTTTTTTTTATATGAGAGATTTAGGTGAAGCATATGCGATTTTACGAATTAAAATAATTAGAGATAGAGTAAATATTGGTTTATCTCAATCTCAATATATTGAGAAAGGGCTAAAGAAATTTGATTAATTTAATTTCAAACATATTTGTACCCCATTTGATCAAAATGTTAGTTTATAACCGTATAAAGGATGTCATATGACACAACTAGATTATTCAAAGGTAATCAGATGCTTGATGTAAGTCATTTGTATTATACTTGATACTGCTTGATGTAAGTAAAGAACATTGACAAACTGTTAATAAAGTATTAAAATATTTGAAAGGAATAATTAACCATAGTTTAACCTATAGTGGATATTCTTCGATTTTGGAATGGTATACAAATGTCAGTTGAGAAATTTATGTTAAGGATTATACTTTCACAAGTAGATGGATCTTCAATCTTGGTAAAGGTGCAGTTTCTTGGGGATCAAAGAAACAAACTTGCATTGCCGACTCCACCATGGTTGCAAAGTTTATTGCCCTAGCTACAAGTAGTAAAGAGACTAAATGGCTAAGAAATTTTTTGTATGAGATACTAAGTTGGCCAAAGTCAATGACACCAGTATCCATATTGTGATAGTCAACCCACACTATCCAAAACATATAGCCAAATATATAATGGAAAATCTAGACATATTGGTCTAAGATATAGTTATGCAAAGGATTTAATTTTAAATGGAGTAATATCCATAGTGTTTGAAAGAACTAAAAAGAATCTTGCAGATCCTTTGACGAAAGGTCTGACAAAGGATATGGTGTTGAAGACATTATTTGGGATAAGACTCAGGTCCATATCTAATTAATCATCAATGATGAAAAATCAACTCACACTTGAGTAACATCAAGTCTTGAGTTCAATGATAAAAGTCCACTATTAGAGTGATTTCAAGTATTTGAATATAGATAAATCTCAAAGGTTAAAAGTACTTGGACCATAAGTATAAAGTTGGAAGGTTGAATTTTACTCTTAATAGACATATAGCATGAATTTGCTGAAATACATATTATTGTTAAGACAAAATCCTAAATTAATTAATATTTTGATGATAATTAAACAAAAGGTTAATTACAAATTCTAATTACGGTTCTAAGTGTTTTGGTATTTAACACGTGTATTTGAGTGTGTCAAAATAAGTTAGGTACAAGTATTTCAAAGCAGATCTCATTAAAATCAAGAAAGCAAAAACAGTTAAACGAAGATCATTCTTGACATACTTTAGTAAAACCAAGATCGATCTTGAGATATTTCTAGAAAACGAAGAACGTTCTCCACATATGTCTTAAATAAGAATGATCAGTTTTCTTTGTGAAAGATTGGATCTTAGAAAATTTATTTATCCCATACATTCATCAAAGAATAAGCAATGATCAATCTAAGTCAGCATTCCGCCAGAGTTCGAAGGATCAAAGACATGTTTCATGAAAAGCATAAAACAAGATCATTCTTCATGTAAGTATAATACAAGTAAAAATCTACAGGCTGTAAAGCACACTGAAATTGTACTTTCAATCAAGACTTACACACTTGATTTAAAGACATAAATCATCCTACACAAGTGACTGAACCACAAGTACAAAACACTTCATCTTCTAATTCGAAGAACGATCTTGGATATCAAGAATGTTCCTGGATTCAGTTTTGATCACTTTTGCTTTTTGGCAGATCTTATCCATTCACCTTCTCATGACATATGGCCTTATTTCAACGGATAAATGAGTTGTCCTAAGCTCTGTTGAAGTCTATAAATGCAGCTTCAAGATGAAGAACAAAACACAACAAAAAGTGCCAAGCAAAGCATAAATCATTCAATCATACTCAAGCTTGTCAGAATTAGTCTCACGCTTGTAGTTTTCTTTCTTTGTGTTGTGTTAGAACCAGAGTAATTGAGTCCTAAGTATAGAGTACATTTCTCAAACAAGAGTTAAGCAAATGCACATATTCTAATACTCTCAAAATCATTACTTTATAACTCAAGGCTATTTTGTTAACATAGCTTGAGTAGTGTGTAAAAATCCTTTTAGGTTTTAAAAGGTAGCTTGCAAAATCCTTTCTGAAATAGTGTAAGGTAAACTTGAGGAAATCTTTTATAGGTAGAAAGGTAGAAATTGTGTAAAGATCAAGATTGATCTGTGAAAACCAAGAACGATCTTGCCTTGAACACTTAATGGAAAATCTTACATTTGTAAGGACTGACCGTAACCCTTGTTGGGTGAACCAGGATATATGCTTGTGTGATCTCTCTATCTCTATTTATTATATGTTTTATAATCAATTTTTATATTGATAAACTTGATATTGATGTTTTACACTAATCAAGATCAATATTCGTTTATAACCAAGATCAATCTTGAGTTAAATTTTTAATTTTTAAACAGGAATTTCTTAAAAGAGGCAATTATAATTCAACCTCCCCTTCCTTATAATTGATATTGTTACTTCAATTATGGTTATATTTATAATTGATATTGTTACTTCAAGTATGGTTATATTTTTTATATAGTCTACCTCTGTGAGAATGAAGTGAGGTCGTTTCAAAGAGTTAAAAGGTTTGACTCTTAAATTCTCATCAAAAGAGTACATGACACAAGACCTTATCAAATATATCATTTTTATAATTCTTTCGATAGTAACGAGATTTCATGTGTAGGTTGTGCACATTTGTTCTAATGAATAATTGATTCAAAATTTGCCTACCAATCTATTTGTAATAAGTGGAACCCAAAGCTTACTAAGTAGTGGTTCAAATCGTAAGATACCATTTTCTAAAGTCATGATATTTCCAAAATTATGGGACTAAGTAAATTTTGAAAATGGTAGGAGAATGTGAGATATTTCCAAAATATTGGTGAATAAATGTATGTATAATTGATTCTAATTGACATGATATTGTTGATGACTCAGTGGTTGTGTTTTGTATGTGAACAAGAAGATTCCAAGTTTGATTATTGCGTATGCGTAACAAGTGACATTACTTTTCTATAAATAGTGTCACTTTGGACATAATAAGAATACGAAAATTTAGAGATTGTCAACTACTTTTCTCGTCCATTCCTATATTCTAAGTATCTTATTCTTCTCTGATGCATAAGCGAAGGATAGGAAACATTCTTTTGTAACATACTATTGAAAGATATTTTTGGTGTAATAATGCAAATCATATCAAGGTTTTTCAAAGTACCTTGAAATGGATTCACTAGTTATCTCATTTGTATCCCATTGGTGGAGGCAAATCGAACCTAAAAGCTAGTGTAACAATACACTTTGAAATTTGCTACATATAATCTTCATCAACAACTTCACTATTAACGTCTTGCAACAATTGTCACCAGCAAAAGTTCCAACACATACGGGGAACAACTCCTGACATACTTCTAGCAAAAATGATATTTTGACTGTTATCTTTGAGTTTCATAAAACTAATTAAAAATCACAATTTATGTCACCGAAGATATTACTAGATTGAGTCGCAGACTAGGTTGCTCTTTTTCAGACGTTTCCCGGCACTGCTCAAATTGTGCAAGGCAGACTGTCAACCACGAAGTCCCCAGGATAAAACAGTTCAGATTCATTTTATCGAAGTTTCACTGCACCGTAGAAAACCGTTCTAGAATAACACCATCAATATGACGGTTAAAGTCGCTCTCAATATGACGATTAAAGTCACTCATAATATGGTACTATGACCATTCATAACTATGATATAACAACCGCTTTAAAACTCGATAGAACTACGGCATAACAACCACTCAAACAAACGAAGGAACTACGACATTACAAATGCTAAAAAAACGAAGGGACTACAGCATAACAACCGCTAAAAAAACGAATGAACTACAACATAACAATCGTTCTAAAAACCGAAGGGACTACGGTACAACAACCGCTAAAAAATTAAAGGGACAATGGTACAAAATTACTTTAAAATATCGAAGGGACATAAAGGTGAGAAGTGGCTCAAAAAAATTAGGCAAGCAGAATATAAAATGGAGAAAAGATACAGTTGAGAAATGCATCCAACATTGGTGTACTTTTCACAATAGTTTGAAACTCATTATATAATATTATAATTAGGCAAGCAAACTCATTAAATTAGGCACGCAAACTCACCTATATTTTCTAACCAATGTGGGACTTTAATATTTACAACATTGAAAACTACTCAAAATATTAGAGTTTTTCAATGTGAAACTTGAATGTAAAAAAAAAATATTTTTTTTCCACTTGAATTTACAAAAAATATATATATATATATATATATATATTTATTTTCAATGTGGGACTTGAATTTTAAAAAAAACAAGTTTATTTTCACCTGAATTTACAAAGAATATTTCTTTTCAAGGTGAGACTTCAGCAAACAATCCCCCACTCGAATTAAAAAAAATGTTTCAGAAATAGCGTCAAACGCTTCTATAAAATCGTGCATAAACAAATGTGTCTCTTGACTTGAACACTTACATAATAAGTAAGATTCAGATTCAACAAGAGTGATTCGTAGTCTTGAACTTTATCTCTGACATCAACTTACACACAACATTTTCAAGTGGTGTATTCTCAAAAGTTTGTGCATTAATGGTCATGCATGTGTATAATGAACGCTCTAGGAATTCTACATCGAAATTCCATAGAAAGCATTCTCACTTCCACATTCACATAGGTATTCCACTTCACATAGAGTATAGATTTCATTAAGAGTTTATATTATCTCATCCTATCATCGCTTCAGAAATCATACTTCTCTGGTATATAATAGCATGTTCATCTCATATCACTTCACGATTTGTTATTATCCATTGAGCCTAATTTTTGGGATCTTCAGTCTTTTAGGTCGGGTTACCATCATTAGTGTGATGTAGCTAAATATCACTAGAAGGGGGGTTGAATAGGGATTTTGCTGTTTAAAAATAATTTTCTAGTGTTTTTAAAACTATTCTCTCGCTGAGGATAGTAAGTCCGAGGATGGGTTTTTAAACCTTCAGTTTTGAGTTGAGCAAAAGAGTGAAAGAAAAATATGAAAGAGACACACATAATTTTATATTGGTTCACCCAAAGATGGCTACGTCTAGTCCTCACACCCTTGTGAGATTTTACTAATGTTCAAACAGATCAACCTCATGTTGAGGATGATTATAAAATGTGTATTCTTTAGCTTCACCAAGCTTACAATCAATTTTCAAATATTTTAAAGTGTATCTTACAAGGAAATTACAAACAGATATGAGAGTGATTGATACTTAATACTTTCTCAAAGGATTTACAAAGATATAGTGTAGGATTAAAGAAAGTATGAAGTGAGAATGGGTATTGCTCTTGATAGCTTTAAGATTCAAGATCTTTTTGTGCAATTGTGTTGTGTCTAATGATGAAGAGCTTGCTACATTTTATAAAGGTCCAAGCCCAATTTTATAAAGATCTTTTTATGAAGATGAGATTGATCTGACCTGGGAAGTTTTCAAAGATGCGTTGTTGGAGAGGTATGGTGGTCTCGGTGATGGGAACGTGTTTGAGAACCTCTCATCGTTGAAGCAGGAAAGCAGTGTGGAGGAATACATCAAGGAGTTCGAGAGGTTGGTAGCACAGGTAGGTCGTTTACCAGAAGCTCAATTTGTTTGGTATTTCATTCATGGCCTCTGTGATGGGATACAAGGAAGAGTTTGTAGCCTCAAAGTGCTAGGTCCAGTCTCACGTACAAAGCTGATGAATCTAGCACGTGTTGTGGAAGTGGAGGTACAGGAAAAGGGGATTGGTTGGAATAGGCCTCGTGATTATGGGCGTAAAGGATCTGGGTCCGGTTTTACTTATAGATCTAACCCTAATTTTGGAATCGGGTCAACTCAACCGGGTCAAGCTCAAAACAACGATTGGGTCGTAGTCAAGGGCTCCAACGACGGCGGAGAGAAAGGAGGAAACAGGTCGAATCAGAAGTTTGCCAACCGTCAAGACTCACAACGATCTGTTCCTCGTGATCATGGGATCCGTCATATCTCAGCCCACGAGATTGCAGAAAGACGGCAGAAAAACCTGTGTTTTAAGTGTGGTGGCGCCTATCATCCTCGTCACCAATGCCCAGATCATCAGCTTCGTGTAATGGTGATGGAGGAGGAGGACGACGGCGAAATGCAAGTCCTTACAGTTGATACAAAGGAGGAAGATGGAGAAGGAGTTGAACTCAACATTATGAGTTTGGCTCAAATTGATAATTCGAGTCCTAGAGAGTTAGGGAATGTGCGCACCATCAAGTTAAAAGGTCGAGTTCAAGGAGTACCCTTGTTGGTGTTGGTAGACAGCGATGCGACATAATTTCATTTCGCACAAGTTGGTGAGGTCAATGGGATGGCCAGTGGAAGGAACTACTCCTCTCAATGTCAAAATGGGGGATGGGTTTAAAGTGGTGGCATAAGGAGTTTGCAGGAAATTGGTGTTGGATCTAGGGAACATGACATCTACCATTGATGCTTGGTTATTCGATTTGGATGGAATTGACATTGTGCTCGAAATGTCTTGGTTAGCTTCCAATGGGGGAATGTGGGTCGATTGGACACAAAAGATGTTACGTTTTCCCATTGATTCTCAATGGGTAGAGTTGTGTGGCGAAGGCAATGAACATAAAAATCAGTTGGCTTTGCAAAGTTTGTTGGGAAGACCCAAGCTAAGGTATAGAGGAATGTTTTTATCCGCAAGAGCACAAGGGGAACCAAAGGGTCTTAAATTGAGCAGAACAGTCAATGATTCACATCTGACCCCTGCTCTTCAGATTCATGAGCTAGTGGCGAAGTACTCAAAGGTATTCGCAGAGCCACAGGGGTTACCTCCTAAGAGAAGACAAGAGCATGCTATTCATCTCAAGGAGGGAGCTGGCGCTGTTAATGTTCGCCCCTACAGGTATCCTTACCACCACAAGAATGAAATAGAGAATCAAATTAGAGAGATGTTGGTGTCCGGAGTCATCTGTCCTAGCCAAAGTGCAATTTCTAGTCCAGTGATACTCGTGAAGAAGAAAGACGGGTCATGGCAGATGTGTGTAGATTACCGTGCTCTTAACAAGGTAACTATTCCCGATAAGTTCCCTATCCCGGTGATTGATGAACTATTAGATGAATTATACGGTGCTCATTATTTCTCAAAGTTAGACTTCAAATCGGGATACCATCAAGTGCGAGTTAAGACTAAAGATGTGCACAAAATTGCATTCCGCACTCATGAAAGCCATTACGAATATCTCGTAATGCTGTTCGGATTGATGAATGCACCCTCGACGTTTCAAGCCCTAATGAATGACATTTTTAAGAATCTTCTAAGAAAATATGTGCTGGTATTTTTTTATGACATATTAGTGTACAGCCCGAGTTTGGAAGACCATCTCCATCATGTATCCTCAGTATTGGACATTCTACAGCAGCAAGGTCTGGTGGCTAATAGAAAGAAATGCAGTTTTGCGGAGCCTACTGTTGAATATTTAGGTCATATCATTTCTAGCGAAGGGGTAGCGATGGACCCCGCTAAGGTGCTAAATGTTTTACAGTGGCCCACTCCGAAGAATGTGAAAGGAGTGCGAGGGTTTTTGGGGATTACGGGCTATTACCGTAAATTCATCAAAGACTATGGCAAAATGGCGAGGCCATTAACTGAGCTGACGAAGAGGGACAACTTCATGTGGGGAGAGGGTGCTGAGCAAGTCTTTCAACTGTTAAAGCAAAAGGTAACGTTTACCCCTGTTTTAGCACTTTCAGAAAGAATTCTTTATTGAGAGCGATGCTTCTAGGAATGGGTTGGGTGCTATCTTAATTCAAGAAGGGAGGCCAATTGCTTATTTTAGCAAAGCCTTAGGGGAGGGCAATCTGACCAAATCAGCATATGAAAAAAAGCTTATGACAGTGGCTCTTGCTATCCAACATTGGCATCCCTACCTCGTAGGGCAAAAATTTACGGTGTACTGGATCAAAAGAGTCTAAAACAGATGTTGTCACAGAGGATTTGCACCATGAATCAACAAAATTGAGCAGCAAAGCTTCTTGGATATCATTTCGATATCATTTACAAGCCCGAACTTGAGAATAAAGGTGCAGATGCATTGTCCCGTATGCATGATAGTAGGGAAATGACCTCCTTGATACATGTCCCGGAGTGGCTAGGTAGGGCTGAAATGATTGAAGAGGTCCACAAAGATGTTGCTCTACAAAAAGTCCTTTTTGCGCTCAAGAAGAATAAACCGGTTCAGTTTGGGTTTTCTTATGTGCGAGGAGTGTTGTTGTATGAGGGGAGGTCGGTGGTTTCTGCACAGTCTCCATGGATATCGATTATCTTGAAAGAATTTCATTCTACCCCACAAAGGGGCCATTCTGGTTTCCATCGCACGTTTAGACGAGTAGCGTTGAACGCGTATTGGATTGGCATGAAGAAGACTATCCAACAATTTGTGCAAGAATTTGATACTTGCCAACGTCAAAAATATGTCATTGCTGCCCCTGGGGGTCTGTTACAGTCGTTGCCAATTCCAAAACAGATTTGGGAAGATGTATCGATGGACTTAATCACCGGTCTTCCTAAATCCAAGGGGTTTGACGTGATCTTCGTGGTGGTCGATCGGCTGTCCAAATACAGCCACTTCATTCCTCTCAAGCATCCTTTTAATGCTCGTGTGTTGGCCGAGGTGTTTACAAAGGAGATAGTTCGACTGCATGGCATTCCCTCCTCCATTGTGAGTGACCGCGACCCTATCTTTGTAAGCAACTTCTGGTGTGAACTATTTAAATTACAGGGACCTTGTTGAAAATGAGCACCGCTTACCATCCACATACGGATGGACAAACATAGGTCATTAACCTTTGCTTGGAGACATATATTCGTTGTTTTATAGCTGATCAGCCTCAAACGTGGGTATTGTGGCTGCCTTGGGCTGAGTACTGGTACAATACGACGTACCATGTCTCTACGGATTCGACTCCTTTTGAATTGGTTTATGGGAGGCCACCGCCAACCCTCACGCGGTTCCTTCGAGGGGAGACCAAGGTAGAAGCTGTAACAAGGGAACTTGTTGATCGTGATGAGGCTTTGAGACAATTGAAGTACCATCTCGATCGAGCTCGTGGATGCATGAAGGACCAAGCTGACATAAAAAGAAGAGATGTGAGTTTTAAAATTGGTGAATGGGTTTTTCTCAAGTTAAGGCCACATGTGCAGAATTATGTTGAAGCACGCATCAATCCGAAACTTGCTCCAAGATACTATGGGCCTTCTGAAATAACAGCTCGGGTTGGTGTCGTTGCATATCTCTCCAGTTACCTACTACACCACGCATTCATCCGGTGTTCCATGTTTCATTGCTTAAGAAAGAAATTGGCAACTACCAGGTTAAGAAAGAGTTACCCCCGGGACTCGACGGTGACCCTGCTGCACCATGGGAACCAGCAGCAGTATTTGCCACTTGCACTATCACTAAGGAGGGGTCAAACGTCAAACAATTGCTCGTTCATTCGAACAACAAGCCTATTGAAGAAGCCACTTGGGAGGATGAGTTTGTAATGCTAACACAATTCCCAGCCCTTAGACTTGAGGACAAGTCTATGACTCAAGGGGGAGTATTGATGGGGACAAAGAAGGAATTGATAACATGTCTAGTGGGACACATAGTGCACCTAAGGCATGGAGAGTGTATGTTATAAAATCCAAGAAAAGTGAGTTGGCCCCATCACGTATATAGGAGAGAGAGGTTGGTAAGGAAGGGATAACAAATTCTGTTAATTGTTAGTGGAGAGAAGATTCTCTCTTATTGAAGTGAGCATAGCTCTCAGGAGTAAAAAGAAGGTTTGTTTCCTTTGCTCAATTTCCCTTTATCATCAATAAAATACACTACCATATGTTGATGAATCTCTCATTAATTCTTATTGACGCATTTATAAATTGAGGACCTATCAGAAACCGATAGAACTACGGCATAACAACCGCTCAAAAAAAACGAAGGGATTACAACACAACAATCGTTCAAAAAAAACGAAGGGACTATGACATAACAACCACTCTAAAAACCGAAAGGACTATGGCATAACAACAGCTCAAAAATCGAAGGAACAACAATACAAAACTACTTTAAAATATCGAAAGGACAAAAAGGAGAGAAGTGACTCGAAAATTAGGCGAGTAGAATATAAAAAGAAGAAAAGAGAAAGTTATGAAATTCGGTATACTTTTCACAATAGTTTGGAACTCATTATATAATAATATAAGCAAACTCACATATGCTTTTTAACCAATATGAGACTTTAACATTTACAAAATTGAAAACTATTCAAAATATGATAGTTTTCTAAAATAGGACTCCAAAAAAAATTCCTTCCAATGTGGGACTTGGATTTAAAAAAACATGTTTCTTTCTACTTGAATTTACAAAAAATATTTATTTCCAATCCGGGACTTGAATTTTAAAAAAACATATTTATTTCCACTTGAATTTATAAAAAAAAATATTTATTTCCATTGTGAGACTTGAATTTTTAAAAAAAAAAAACAAATTTCTTTCCACTTGAATTTACAAAAAATATTTATTTTCAATGTGAAATTTTAACAAATTTTTAAATTCAGACAATAATATACTCTATATTCCAACAACGAATTGTGCGATGTGTATCACTATATAGCATAATTAATTCTAATTAAAATTGATTGATACCATCTTTGAATATCCACCCAAATTCGTCTTGAGGAGAAAAACTCTATATAAATGGAATGGCTTTTTAATCAAGGTCTCAGTAGTCATACCTGACTGAAACTAGTGGTTGTTTCTTCTTTTCCTACAATATTAGCTTTGGTATAGAGCCTAATACGAAAAAAGTGTTAATGAATATGCAATATATATAGAAAGTAGAAACGAGGAATACCGATAAATATATTGACACTTTAGAATCTACACAAACATTTGAACCTATTAGACTCTCTTCTTGCTTATCTATTCTCAACTCTCTCTAAAAGAAATTGACCTAGTAGAGATTTCTTTCCTCCTCGAAGAAGAAAAAAACATTCCCCTTTTAAATCCTTATAGTCTTTACACTAGTGATAGATCCATTACCAAAAGTCACAAATCATTAATTTCCACTAAGACCGCCAATAAAAAGAATACATACCTCAAGATCTTATTGCTCATTGGAGAAGCTGAATCTATTTAAGGTATTATGATGTGTTGATTGTAACTGTCCTTAATTTAATAACTGCTAGAACAATAATTCTAACAATAGCCCCAGGCTTTAATTTTCGAATAGTTGATCCAAACTTTTCTGAAAGTTCAAATTCAAGATAAGAGGAGTTGAACGAGTTGCATCTGTACTTAGTGCAACACTCCATCACCAAATAATCTACAAACTACAAGATCATGCCTTAAACCTTCATTTCTCAAATTCTACTATAAACCAATGTTTTAAAAACTGGACCCAGTACTTGCATGCAGCTCATGGTTTAATTGGTTCATCCACTCGAACTATGGTTGAACCAAATAATAATAAATAAATAAACAAATAAAGCTAAACTTCATTATAATTAATAAACTCATTATTAATTAAAATTCAAAAAATTAACAAATTAATACATAAAATAGATAAGTTAAAAAATATAAGAATGCTTTACATTATGCAAAAACTTCAAACAAAGAATAAATATATTTTTTTATGCCTAAGTAATGGACTTTCACTATTCATTGGCCCAATACATTTACGATCAACAGAATCATAACCTTAATACTATCTTAGACCCAAAAAAACTTAATACTATAACAAGACGAGTTCTACTGTGGATTTATAAACTATGTACCAGCACTTCAAATTCATCAAAAAATTTAAAGATAGTCACCAATATTATTCTAAAATAATCTCTCAGATTCAATATGATATACATATTTATAATTTTCTTATTGTTATCGAATTAATATCAATTAAGTCATTATCCCTCAATCTATGTTGTCAGTCTCAACCGAATCTTAAAAATGAGATAGCGGGATGACTGGTATTGCGAATGTCAAAACACATTATATAAACTAAACATAAAATACAAACAGTATATAAACTAAACTCAAAATTAAAGGGGTATTCATATTAAATAACCAAAACCCAACATCAAAATAAAGTTCTAATAATAATCAACAAAAATAGAGAACAGTGCAGACAAAACAGAGTCAAAAAAAGAAAGAAAACAATAGAGCAAAAATATAACGATGTTGAGAAAGAACAGAACAAAAGGATGTTGAACGAAGCAAGAAAAGAACAAAAACGACAGAGCAAGAACAATACCGACAGAGCAATAATGAAACAGAGGAGGAATGAAAACAATTTTCTTTTTCACGATGCTGAACCAACCCTTTGTGGATTTATAATAATAAAAATTAAGGCTTAAGTGGGTGCGAAACGACCTAGGTACCCTTAATGAAGAATAAAAAAAAAACTTAAGTTTTTGAAAAAATCTTAGAGTAAGTCCAATAACGGGTAGGGTAGTGCTGGGATAGTGGATCGCGATGATAGCGAGATTCGCAGTCGGGAAAGCCACTACCGACGATCGCATTTTCCTGGTCACTAGTGTCGCGGCCAGCCCCTCCACCGCACCGGGATTGCGTTGGGATTGACAACATTCCCTCTCATCATTATGAAAAGTACCCAGCTTAGAAGTAACGACAATGACATGCTCCAAGTATGATGAGAAGTACTCAACTTAGAAGGACAAATGAAGCATGGAGACTCTCAATGAAAGTTGTTGAATAAGAGAAAATGAGAGAGACATATGGTAAAATTGTGTGTTTGAACTACACAACAGAGTCTGTTTTATATAGGCTCATGGCAATAAATACAAAAATAAATAAGAGAGATATTATCCCTATTTACATGATATGTAATAAATATAAATATATTTTCAACACTCCCCCTCAAGTTGGAGCATATAAATCATATGCACCAAGCTTGTTACATATATAACTGATTTGAGGACCTCTCAGGGACTTAGTGAATACATCTGTCAATTGATCATTGGAATTAACAAAGCTAGTGGTGATGTCGCCTGACTCGATCTTCTCCCTTACAAAGTGACAATCTATCTCAATATGCTTGGTTCTCTCATGAAAAACTGGATTAGAGGCAATGTGCAATGCTGCTTGATAATCACATATTAATGTCATTTGTGTTGTCTCTTCAAATTGAAGCTCTTTGAGTAACTGTTTCAACTAAATGAGCTCATAGGTCACTAGTGCCATAGCCCTGTATTCAGCTTCAGCGCTAGATCTTGCAACTACACTTTGTTTCTTACTATTCCAAGATATTAAGTTTCCTCCAACAAGTAACTATACCCAGAAGTGGATTGTCTATCAATAGGTGAGTCTGCCCAATCGGCATCTGAATAACCAACTATCTGAGTATGACCTCTGCTTTCATTAATTAGACCTTTTCTTGGAGCACCTTTAATGTATTTCAAGATTCGTACCATAGCATCTCAGTGTTCTTGACAAGGAGAGTTTAAGAATCGGCTTACCACACTGATTGCAAAAGAAATGTCTGGACGGGTGACTGTGAGGTAACTTAATTTACCAACCAATCTTCTATATCTCCCTGAATCTAAAAATGGCTCTCCATGATTTGGATCCATAGGAGTGTCAACCGGCTTGGCATTCAACAGATCTGTCTCTTCAAGAATATCCATGGCATATTTTCTTTGTGAAATTACTAAGTCGTCCTTAGATTGGGCTACCTCAATACCCAAGAAGTAGTGGAGCTTGCCAAGATCTTTAGTTTGAAATTGATGAGATAAATGTTGTTTCAACTGGAGTATGTCATGTTGATCACTACCAGTTATGACAATATCATCTACATAGACAATCAAGTAAATGCACCCCTGGGTTGAGTGGCGATAGAAAAGAGAATGATCAGCTTCACTTCGAATCATGCTAAATTGTAGCACTATTGTACTAAATCTACCAAACCAAGCTCGAGGAGACTGTTTAAGACCATAGAGAGACCTCCGAAGTCGACAAACCATGGTAAAGGACTCCCCCTAAGCAACAAACCCAGGTGGTTCCTCCATATACACTTCTTCTTCAAGGTCACCATGCAAAAAAGCATTTTTAATGTCAAGTTGATGTAGAGAACAATGTATGATGGCTGCAATAGAGATGAGTAGTTTAACAGAGGCCATCTTAGCCACAAGGGAGAAAGTATCATTGTAATCGAGGCCAAAAATTTGAGTGTACTCTTTTGCCACCAAACGAGCTTTAAAATGATCAATCTTACCATCAAGACCAACTTTCACTGTATAAAGCCAACGACATCCTACTAAAGACTTTCCATACGGTAAAGGAACCAATTGTCATGTACCACTACTCTGAAGTGCACACATCTCGTCAATCATTGCTTGTCTCCACTCTAGGTGAGATAAAGCTTCACCTGGAGATTTAGGAATAGAAACAGAAGTCAGGAAAGACAAACAAGTATAATGCAAAGGAGAAAGACGATGGTAACTCAAGTCAATGTAATGAGGGGATGGATTACGAGTAGGACGTATACCTTTACGAGTAGGGACATGTACAACCAATGGTGGTTGACGACGACGGTATGTCTGAAGAGGTTGTACAGTTGGAGGATCAACAAGAGGAGTCTCAAGTTGGACAATGGGAGGGGCCACCGGAGGTGTCTCAGGTAAGGTATACATAATAGTCTTTGGTAGGTCCAAAGGAATAGTTGTAGACAAAAGATCGGGAAGCGACTCATAGTATGTAGCAAACTCAAAAAATGTGACATCAACCGATATGAGATATCGTCGAAGATTAGGAGAATAACAACGATAACCTTTTTGGGACCGATGATAACCAAGAAAGACACATTTTAGTGATCGAGCTGAAAGTTTATCAAGACCAAGAGTGAGAGTGTGGACAAAATATGTAGATCCGAAGACCGGAGGAGGAAGTGAGTGAAGAGGGGTACTAGAGAAGAGTATCGAGTGAGGGACTTTGTTATCAAGAGCAGACGAATGCATGCGATTTATAGGATAGCACGCCGTTAAAACATCATCGCTTCAAAAGTGAGATGGTACATTACCATGAAGAAGGAGAGTACGAGTGGTTTCAATAAGGTGCCGATTTTTGCGTTCGGCTACCCCATTTTGTTGAGGTGTATAAGCACAAGATGTTTGATGAAGAATGTCGTTAGAGGTCATAAAATTTTGAAATTGATGAGACAAATATTGGCGGGCATTATCACTGCGCAAAGTTCAAATTGATACACCAAATTGAGTTTTAATTTCCTTATAAAATTGTTCAAAAATAGAAAATAATTCAGACCTATTTTTCATTAAAAATAACCACGTACAACAGGAAAAATCATCGATAAAGGTAACAAAATATCTAGACTCAAGTGTGAAAATAGTACGAAAGGGACCCCAAACATCTGAGGGAACTAAAGTAAACGGGGAGGAAGCTCGTTTATTAGCTCGATTAGTGAAATGACTACGAGTGTGTTTCCCTAACTGACACGACTCACAATTTAAGCTAGATAATTTGGTTAGATAATTGAAGTTGTGGGATATTAGAGAAAAAGATGAGAGAAAATAATAAGGGTTTGAATATTATTGATAATAGCTTAATGTTGATTTGATTACAAAAGATTCAATACTTATCTCTATTTATAGAGAAACATAGACTCAATCCTAAATCAAGAAAAACATCATAATAATAAAGAGAGATATTATAAGATTCCCTATTATCATAAATTGATCAGAGAAAATAACTCAAGATACTTTAATATAATATAAAAGATACTATAAGATATTTTCTAATATTCTAACACTCCCCCTCAAGCTAAAGCTTGTTACAAGAAAACAATACTTTGCTCCGGAAAATAATAAAATAGATGGAAAAGCAACTCAGGGATGCATATGAAGTCGGAGAGAATTGCTATAAATTTAGCCTAGCCAAATAGCCGAAATGATCATCAGCATGAGAGAAATTCATGGCAAGCAGTTGAACAAAGCAAGATTCGTCCTTCTTAAAAACTGCATTTAGAAGCTTCAAACCAATAATATCATAGACTGAAAATATTTAAACTTAAATTTTCTTCAAGGAGATAGAGGCATGCTTCAAGGAGAGAAAGACAAGGTCAGTACATTTGGGACAAAGATGGGGCCAGTGTATCTGGGACAAATTGCCAAGTTGTATGCATGTGGTTCGAAAGAGAAAAAAAAAACTTAAAACATATCTAAAACCAGAAAGGAAAACTCAATCTAGACGACTGAAACATTATGCCGGAAAGCGGACAGACGCGCCTGAGCTCGAGGCTGTTGGTGGCGGCGCGTGAGATAAACATGGCGGATCTTAGAGGCACATGAGCGCGTGTGGAGCAAATTTTGACCTAAAATAAAATATGGGTTGTGTAGATTGGGAGATTCCGCACACAATGGAAGTGGTTGTGTCGGAAAACTTTTCCAACAACGACGGCATGCAGCAACAGCAGATGGCAGCAGTAGCAGACGGGACAGCAGATCTACTCGCATGAGAGATTTGCAGCGCGTGTGACAGTTTTTGGCAACGCGCTTTTGGGCATGACCTGATCTAGAGATGACTGTTGTTCGCAGGAAAATTTGCCGAAAATAGTGGCAGCGGCGGCAGTAGCAAATTAAATGGAAATCGAGTGAAACGTGTCGGAATGTTGAAAAAGAGAAACTATGATTATATTCCCTAACTGTTGAAAACTTAGCAGCGAAATAGAGGCGGGATTGTTCAACGAGGATCGAAATAGGCTCTGAAACCATATTGAATAAGAGAAAATGAGAGACATATGGTGAAACCGTGTGTTTGAACTCCACAATGGAGTCTGTTTTATATAGGCTCAAGGCAATAAATACATAAATAAACATAGGAGATATTATCCCTATTTACATGACATGTAATAAATATAAATATATTTTCAACAAAAGCATTCATAATTAATTACCTCTCAAGTAACCCCAACATACTACTTCCTTGCCAATCTACTCATACCCTTCCGAAGAAAACTATTCTAAATATTCAAAATGACATATGTTATAACAACAAACTAACTTATTCTCACTCAAATTTACAAGTTTGATGTCCACTACATCTTAGTTTATTTTGTGGTAGTATTAAATTATTAATATCACACAATTTCAAGGAACCTACCTAGCACTACCACTTTATTTCATCTCCAATTAATCCTTTGTGTACCAATGTTGCTAAAACATATACTTAAGTATGTTTCTGCATAATTAAGCAGAAAATATTTGTACATTGGAGGAGACAAAATGTGAAGGTTTAATTAAGTGTTTAAATTCTAAGTCTTCTTGCATCATCACCTATTGTTTGGTTATCAAATTATTCATATACTTCTATGACGACCTAAACCACTTGTCATTTATGAAATGACTAATTTCTAGACTTATCATAGTAAAAACTAATTAAAGTAGGAGGTACTAATCCTTATAACCCCCTTCCAAAACCAAAATCAACCTTAAAAGACATCAAGCACCACTTTACTTCTAATTTTAATGTAATTGATCAATTTTCAAACAAGCATATTATAACAAAACCTCTCATAATCATATTTATGCAGGATAAATTGTGCAATATTGTAGGACATCACAAATCTTAGTATGCAAAAAGACCAAAATAGTGTGGATAGCAAAATGATGGGACTAAAGATGACTCACACTAGGTCTAATGATGCTAGAAGCCTAGAACTAAGTATATATCATCGACTAACCTTTCAATCTCTTTGTGTACATATGCTAGGCCTGAGATTTGGAATATCCCTTCTTCTTTAAGAACAATTGCATGATCATGTCTTCTATATGAAAGTAATCCTTATAGTTTTTTAAAAACTTCAAATTTACTCAGGACAACATACAACCATGTCGGCCAAGGGGTGTTGATCTGTAGTCCCCCTTCCAAACTCTGGTATACCAAGGAAATACCCTGGCCTTCATCTCTGTTTGTCTTCATATTGGATTTGAATTTAGCTGCTGCAAGTGCTAATTTCGGTCCTCCATTCACATGATATATTCCTTCAAGTGGATTTTTTATGGTTAATTCTTTGAAATTTGTTCGAATTTCACCAAGACTACACACCCATTCCATCCCCAACACCACATACACACCTAGTCACCTCCTAATTCAAAAATGAAGAAATCTTGTTGTATCTCCATTCCTTGCATGAGTAACTTCAATTGGGGACACATCCCTCACATGGAACTTTTCTACCACCTCCTACTACAACATAGGATTATATTTCTAGTTACGATCTTCCTGACAGAAGAAATAAAATTGTGGGATGCTCCACAATCTATCAAGACTACCACTTGTTTATGACCTAGAGATAGCAGCTAGGTGACATTGTGATGTTCTGGGGAACACTTTGGCCCGGATGATATAGCTGCACTATGGTATAATTATACCTTGGCATTAGGAAAATCAGTGGAGAAACAAGCCTGGTTAGGTGTGTTTATATTGGAATTGCAGCAGGCTGCAACATTGTGAAGATTTCACATGTATGATATGATCATTACAGCTTATTACACACAATGGCTGCATTAGCCCAAATCAACTTGTACAACTGAAAATTTACCTTAGCTATTGATCTTCAATTTGAGAGATGACATCAGACAAATATAAGATTGAGGTGCATACTTAACTGAAAATTTTGAGAATTCCTCTCAAATTTAAGATAGAGGTGTATACTTACTATTTTTTACAAAGAGTTCATCACAAAATCATCTTGTATTTTAGCATAACTGAGTCTTGGATATCTTGACTTCTAAAATAAGATAATAGAGTAATATTTACACACTAAAATTGCAATATAAGACTAGAATGAAAAATATAGAATTACTTGATTGCTTGCTTTTACTCCATTCAGAACCACACTTGGAGTTATAGCTGTTATTAAAAAAAAAAAAATCACATTTACTCATGGCCTAAAAAGTGTGCATGGTAAACAAATCAACCTTGATAGTTGTGATTCTTTCAAGAAAAAACCCCAGCACCTGTTATTGTTCCTTAGTTTCTATCCCTAGCATTCTCTGTTGAACAAAGCTCCTCTATATATAATAAGAATATGCTATTATGTGAAACTAATGCAACCATGTATGAGCTCATAAATCCAACACAAACAATTATAATAAAAAAAGCTTGAATTGCTGATCACCAGATAATTTTATCTCATCAAGCTGAAGTAAACTACAAGCAACAGATTGCAGATCATATCATTATTTAATTTATTAGAGAATATTAAGCAAGCTGGTGTATCAATTTGCAGAAAAATATTTACTAGGGACGGAACTACTTTTATAAACTACATTTTCGTTAGATTTGAATCTATCCTCGTGTCTACCAAAAATCAAAGGGAACATTGAACTATACTAAAGCATAGTACAGTCCCATCTCATATCCAACCTATGCAAACAATTTTGTATGCACCTCTATCTTTAATTAGATTTGAGAGATGGCATAAATCCAAATAATTTTCCACTCCACGGCACTTTTCCCTTCCACTCAACAACAAAAAACAGCTCATTTTATGATTCCACTGAGAATATTTAATATTTTTCCAATTACCAGACAAAACAATCAAACAATAACAGGTAGGCTAATCCCTCATGTCCAACCTCAATTAGAAAAGCATTAAGTAGTGAACACATTTGCAAGTAGATACTTAGGGTTCAACTCTCATGCTTTAACCAACTAGATACATAACACCAGAAATATAACTCTGTCATAAGTGATAAGAGCTAGCATACAGACAATCAAAACACAACACTAAGAAAAAGTTGACTGTTATCCCCCAAATAGTGGTCACAGCTCATAAAGTATTCATCTGCAAAATCACCTCACATTGCAGTTGCAAAGGGACTAGGGTCGTCAAGACAAAAGACATCCAATTATCCATCCATGCTTTACATTTTGAATAAAAACATAATAAAGTTGTATATAAGGCAGAAACTAGCTTTCATTTTTAAGGCATCATCCATCATATTTTTGGGCCATCAAGACATTCAGATTTATTTTCACTTATCAAATCAAACTTGTATTCCTTACATTATGAATAAGGAGATCATAATGCATTTTCCCTCTAGGGTCATTGAGGCATCCAGCACTTACAAAATCTATAGACCAAAGTATATCCAGTGCTTTCTGCATTTGGGACATATACCCCTTTTTATGAAAACAGATTTCATATTGCAATAATTCAGTATTTCAGGTTTTGTATAACCTGTTAAATTTTGATTTACAAAATGGAAGGTTGTCTGCTTTTTAAGCAGAAGATTGAAGGTCTTAAATATATCAAGAACAATAAAATGAGTTGCTCAATGTCCTAATAGGTCTCAAAAAAACCAGACAGACAAAGTTGTTGGAATGAAAATTTTAAAATCGTGCAAAACTCAATTTAAAAATAATTTTGAAATATTTGGGTCAAACAGGGTCTTGGGACAGAACACCTTTGCTCAGTTAAGGTTCTTTATTTTTTCAAGCAGAAGATTGAATGTTAATCAATAAACAAAAATGAGAAAGTATGTTTCCCAACAGACATCGATGCAAATATGATGGAACAGAAATTCCAATTACACCGTAGCAAACATTCATGCAGGTTAGAGTTACTGGTCATGAATTTCACAACTTTTTGTGAAAAAAGATCCCACCTTTCAGCGATTCACCATCTTTAAGGGTTTGTATACCCTAATAAATTTTGATTAACAAAATCAAAGGGTTTTTTTTTCTCAAGCAGAAGATTGAATGTTCTTAAATAATCAACAACGACAAAAAGAATATTTCAATTATAAACAAGATAGGGCGAAATTTGTTGGAAAGAATGTTTTGGGACAAAACATGTTTCCTCAATCAAGGTTCAATTGAGGTTCTTTTCTCAAGCAGAAGATTGAATATTCTTGAGTAATGAAGAACGAGAAAAAGAACCTATCAAGCAGAAGATTGAATGTTTTGGGACAAAACACGTTATAAGCAGAAGACTGAATGTTCTTTAATAATCAAGAAGGAAAAAAAAAACACTACAACGAAATCAAACGACATGGCAACATAGCATTCTGAACTAGAAGTGTAATGTTAACGCAAAGAAGAATACAAGTATGAAGTATGTATGTGCTGTTTATAAACCATGTCCTAATGGGCTGCAGCAGGCTGGTTAGGTGTGTTTATATTGGAATTGCAGCAGGCTGCAACATTGTGAAGATTTCACATGTATGATTAATCATTACAACTTAGAACACACATTGGCTGCATTAGCCCAAATCAACTTGTACAACTGAAAATTTACCTTAGCTATTGATCTTCAATTTGAGAGATGACATCAGAAAAATATAAGATAGAGGTGCATATTAACTGAAAATTTTGAGAATTCCTCTCAAATTTAAGATAGAGGTGTATACTTACTATTTTTTACAAAGAGTTCATGACAAAATCATCTTGTATTTTATCATAACTGAGTCTTGGATATCTTGACTTCTAAAATAAGATAATAGAGCAATATTTACACACTAAAATTCCAATATAACCAGAATAAAAAATATAGAATGACTAGATTGCTTGCTTTTACTCAATTCAGAGCCACACTTGGAGTTATAGCTGATATTAAAAAAAAATTCACACATTTACTCATGGCCTAAAAAGCGTGCATAGTAAACAAATCAACCTTGATAGTTGTGATTCTTTCAAGAAAAAAATACCCGCACCTGTTACTGTTCCTTAGTTTCTATCCCTTGCGTGCTTTGTTGAACAAAGCTCCTCTAAATATATGAATATGCTATTATGTGAAACTAATGCAACCATGTATGAACTCATAAATCCAACACAAACAATTATACTAAAAAAAAAAGCTTGAATTGCTGATCACCAGATAATTTTATCTCATCAAGCTGAAGTAAACTACAAGCAACAGATTGCAGATCATATCACTATTTAATTTATTAGAGAATATTAAGCAAGCTGGTGTATAAATTTGCAGAAAAAATCTTTACTAGGGATGGGACTACTTTTATAAAATACAGTTTTATTAGATTTGAATCTATCCTCGTGCCTACCAAAAATCAAAGGGGACACTGAACTATACTAAAACATAGTACAGTCCCATCTCATATCCAACCTATGCAAACAATTTTGTATACACATCTATCATAATTAAATTTGAGAGAAGGCATAAATCCAAATAATTTTCCACTCCATGGCACTTCTCAATTCCACTCAACAACAAAAACAGCTCATTTTATGATTCCACTGAGAATATTTAATATTTTTTCCAAATAACAGCCAAGACAATCCAACAATAACAGGTAGGCTAATCCCTCATGTTCAACCTCAATTAGAAAAGCATTACGTAATGAACACATTTACAAGTAGATACTTACGGTTCAACTCTCATACTTTAACCAACTAGATACATAACACCAGAAATATAACTCTGTCATAAGTGTTAAGAGCTAGCATTCAGACAATCAAAACACAACACTAAGAAAAAGTTGACTGTTATCCCCCAAATAGTGGTCGCAGCTCATAAAGTATTCATCTGCAAAATCACTTCACATTGCAGTTGCAACGGGACTAGGGTCGTCAAGACAAAAGATATCAAATTATCCATCCATGCTTTACATTTTGAATAAAAACATAATAAAGTTGTATATAAGGCAACAACTAGCTTACATTTTTAAGGCATCATCCATCATATTTTTAGGCCATCAAGACATTCAGATTTCATTTCACTTATCAAATCAAACTTGTATTCCTTACATTATGAATAAGGAGATCATAATGCATTTTCCCTCTAGGGTCATCCAGGCATCCATCACATACAAAATCTATAGACCAAAGTATATCCACTGCTTTCTGCATTTGGGACATATACAACACTAAGAAAAACAGCTCACATTGCAGTTGCAAAGGGACTAGGGTCGTCAAGACAAAAGATCCCAAATTATCCATCCATGCTTTACATTTTGAATAAAAACATAATAAAATTGAATATGAGGCAGCAACTAGCTTTCATTTTTAAGGCATCATCCATCGTATTTCTAGGCCATCAAGACATTTTCAGATTTCATTTAACTTATCAAATCAAACTTGTATTCCTTACAATATGAATAAGGAGATCATAATGCATTTTCCCTATAGGGTCATTAAGGCATCAATCACTTACAAAATCTATAGACCAAAGTTTATCCACTGCTTTCTGCATTTGGGACATATAGAACACTAAGAAAAACACCTCACATTGCAGTTGCCAAGGGACTAGGGTCGTCAAGACAAAAGATCTCAAATTATCCATGCTTATTTTGAATAAAAACATAATATAATTGTATATAAGACAGCAACTAGCTTTCATTTTTAAGGCATCATCCATCATATTTCTAGGCCATCAAGACATTTTCAGATTTCATTTCACTTATCAAATCAAACTTGTATTCCTTACATTATGAATAACGAGATCATAATGCATTATCCCTATAGGGTCATTAAGGCATCAATCACTTACAAAATCTATACACCAAAGTTTATCCACTGCTTTCTGCATTTGGGACATATACAACACTAAGAAAAACACCTCACATTGCAGTTGCAAAGGGACTAGGGTCGTCAAGACAAAAGATCTCAAATTATCCATGCTTAACATTTTGAATAAAAACATAATAAAATTGTATATAAGGCAGCAACTAGCTTTTATTTTTAAGGCATCATCCATCATATTTCTAGGCCATCAAGACATTTTCAGATTTCATTTCACTTATCAAATCAAACTTGTATTCCTTACATTATGAATAACGAGATCATAATGCATTTTCCCTATAGTGTCCTTAAGGCATCAATCACTTACAAAATCTATAGACCAAAGTTTATCCACTGCTTTCTGCATTTGGGACATATGCAACACTAAGAAAAACACCTCACATTGCAGTTGCAAAGGGACTAGGGTCGTCAAGACAAAAGATCTCAAATTATCCATGCTTTACATTTTGAAAAAAAACATAATAAAATTGTATATAAGGCAGCAACTAGCTTTTACTTTTAAGGCATCACCCATCATATTTCTAGGCCATCAAGACATTTTCAGATTTCATTTCACTTATCAAATCAAACTTGTATTCCTTACATTATGAATAAGGAGATCATAATGCATTTTCCCTATAGGGTCATTGAGGCATCCATCACTCACAAAATCTATACACCAAAGTTTATCCACTGCTTTCTGCATTTGGGACATATGCAACACTAAGAAAAACACCTCACATTGCAGTTGCAAAGGGACTAGGGTCGTCAAGACAAAAGATCTCAAATTATCCATGCTTTACATTTTGAAAAAAAACATAATAAAATTGTATATAAGGCAGCAACTAGCTTTTACTTTTAAGGCATCACCCATCATATTTCTAGGCCATCAAGACATTTTCAGATTTCATTTCACTTATCAAATCAAAGTTGTATTCCTAACATTATGAATAAGGAGATCATAATGCATTTTCCCTATAGGGCCATTAAGGCATCAATCACTTACAAAACCTATAGACCAAAGTTTATCCACTGCTTTCTGCATTCGGGACATATGCAACACTAAGAAAAACACGTCACATTGCAGTTGCAAAGGGACTAGGGTCGTCAAGACAAAAGATCTCAAATTATCCATGCTTTACATTTTAAATAAAAACATAATAAAATTGTATATAAGGCAGCAACTAGCTTACATTTTTAAGGCAGCATCCATCATATTTCTAGGCCATCAAGACATTTTCAGATTTCATTTCACTTATCAAATCAAACTAGTATTCCTTACATTATGAATAACGAGATCATAATGCATTTTCCCTATAGGGTCATTGAGGCATCCATCATTCACAAAATCTATACACCAAAGTTTATCCACTGCTTTCTGCATTTGGGACATATGCAACACTAAGAAAAACACCTCACATTGCAGTTGCAAAGGGACTAGGGTCGTCAAGACAAAAGATCTCAAATTATTCATGCTTTACATTTTGAAAAAAAAAACATAATAAAATTGTATATAAGGCAGCAACTAGCTTTTATTTTTAAGGCATCATCCATCATATTTCTAGGCCATCAAGACATTTTCAGATTTCATTTCACTTATCAAATCAAACTTGTATTCCTTACATTATGAATAAGGAGATCATAATGCATTTTCCCTATAGGGTCATTAAGACATCAATCACTTACAAAACCTATACACCAAAGTTTATCCACTGCTTTCTGCATTTGGGACATATACAACACTAAGAAAAACACCTCACGTTGCAGTTGCAAAGGGACTAGGGTCGTCAAGACAAAAGATCTCAAATTATCCATGCTTGACATTTTGAATAAAAACATAATAAATATGTATATAAGGCAGCAACTAGCTTACATTTTTAAGGCAGCATCCATCATATTTCTAGGCCATCAAGACATTTTCAGATTTCATTTCACTTATCAAATCAAACTTGTATTCCTTACATTATGAATAAGGAGATCATAATGCATTTTCCCTATAGGGTCATTGAGGCATCCATCACTCACAAAATCTATACACCAAAGTTTATCCACTGCTTGCTGCATGTGGGATATATACCCCTGTTTATGAAAACAGATTTCATATTGCAATGATTCATTCTTTCAGGTTTTGTATAACCTGTTAAATTTTGATTTACAAAATGGAAGGTTTTCTGGTTTTTTAAGCAGAAGATTGAAGGTTTTTTAAACAGTGTCTTGGGACAGAACACATGTGCTCAGTTAAGGTTCTTTATTTTCTCATGCAGAAGATTGAATCTTTTTCAATAAGCAAAAATGAGAAAATTCGTTTTCCAATAGACATCGATGCAAATATTATGGAACAAAAATTCCAATTTTACCATAGCAACATTCATTCAGGTTAGAGTTACGGGCCATGAATTTCACAGCTTTTATGTAAAAAATCCCACCATTCAGTGATTCACGGACTTTAAGGGTTTGTATACCCTAATAAATTTTGATTAAAAAATGAAAGGGTCTCTTTTTTTTCTCAAGCAGAAGATTGAAGTTCTTGAATAATCAAGAATGAGAAAAAGAATATTTCAATTATAAACAAGATGGGACAAAATTAATTGGAATGAATATTCCAAAATCATGTATAACTCCATGATCGTAAAAAAAAAAGTTTCTTTCAAAATCTTGGTACCAAATTGGGTTTTGGGGCATAACACGTTACCTCAATTAAGGTTATTTTCGCAGAAGATTGAATGTTTTGGGACAAAACATATTTCCTCAATCAAGGTTCTTTTCTCATGCAGACGATCGAATGTTCTTGACAAATGAAGAACGAGAAAAAGAACCTACAAAGCAGAAGAACGAGAAAAATAACCTACAAATTATAAAATTGTATATAAGGCAGCAACTAGCTTTTATTTTTAAGGCATCATCCATCATATTTCTAGGCCATCAAGACATTTTCAGATTTCATTTCACTTATCAAATCAAACTTGTATTCCTTACATTATGAATAAGGAGATCATAATGCATTTTCCCTATAGGGTCATTAAGGCATCAATCACTTACAAAATCTAAACACCAAAGTTTATCCACTGCTTTCTGCATTTGGGACATATACAACACTAAGAAAAACACCTCACATTGCAGTTGCAAAGGGACTAGGGTCGTCAAGACAAAAGATCTCAAATTATCCATGCTTTACATTTTGAATAAAAACATAATAAAATTGTATATAAGGCAGCAACTAGCTTACATTTTTAAGGCATCATCCATCATATTTCTAGGCCATCAAGACATTTTCAGATTTCATTTCACTTATCAAATCAAACTTGTATTCCTTACATTATGAATAAGGAGACCATAATGCATTTTCCCTATAGGATCATTGATGCATCCTTCACTCACAAAATCTATACACCAAAGTTTATCCACTGCTTTCTGCATGTGGGATATATATCCCTTTTTATGAAAACAGATTTCATATTGCAATGATTCAGTCTTTCAGGTTTTGTATAACCTGTTAAATTTTGATTTACAAAATGGAAAGTTTTCTGGTTTTTTAAGCAGAAGATTGAAGGTTTTTTAAACAGTGTCTTGGGACAGAACACATGTGCCCAGTTAAGGTTCTTTATTTTCTCATGCAGAAGATTGAATCTTTTTCAATAAACAAAAATGAGAAAATTCGTTTTCCAATAGACATCGATGCACAAATATTATGGAACAAAAATTCCAATTTTACCATAGCAACATTCATTCAGGTTAGAGTTACGGGCCATGAATTTCACAGCTTTTATGTAAAAAATCCCACCTTTCAGTGATTCACGGACTTTAAGGGTTTGTATACCCTAATAAATTTTGATTAAAAAATGAAAGGGTTTCTTTTTTTTCTCAAGCAGAAGATTCAAGTTCTTGAATAATCAAGAATGAGAAAAAGAAAATTTCAATTATAAACAAGATGGGACAAAATTAATTGGATAACTCCATGATTGTAAAAAAAAGTTTCTTTGGTACCAAATTGGGTTTTGGGGCATAACACATTTCCTCAATTAAGGTTCTTTTTGCAGAAGATTGAATGTTTTGGGACAAAACATATTTCCTCAATCTAGGTTCTTTTCTCAAGCAGAAGATTGAAGTTCTTGAATAATCAAGAACGAGAAAAAGAATCTTTCAATTATAAACAAGATGGGACAAAATTAATTGGAATGAATATTCCAAAATCATGTATAACTCCATGATTGTAAAAAAATTGTTTCTTTCAAAATCTTGGTAAAAAATTGGGTTTTGAGACATAACAGGTTTCCTCAATTAAGGTTCTTTTGGCAGAAGATTGAATATTTTGGGACAAAACATATTTCCTCAATCAAGTTCTTTTCTCAAGTAGAAGATTGAAGTTCTTGAATAATCAAGAACGAGAAAAAGAACATTTCAATTATAAACAAGATGGGGCGAAATTAATTGGAATGAATATTCCAAAATCATGTATAACTCCATGATCGTAAAAAAAAAAGTTTCGTTCAAAATTTTGGTACCAAATTGGGTTTTGGGGCATAACACGTTACCTCAATTAAGGTTATTTTCGCAGAAGATTGAATGTTTTGGGACAAAACAAATTTCCTCAATCAAGGTTCTTTTCTCATGCAGAAGATTGAATGTTCTTGACTAATGAAGAACGAGAAAAAGAACCTACCAAGCAGAAGATTGAATGTTTTGGGACAGAACACCTTATAAGCAGAAGATTGAATGTTTTGGGACATAACATATTTCCTCAATCAAGGTTCTTTTCTCAAGCAGAAGATTGAATGTTCTTGACTAATGAAGAACGAGAAAAAGAACCTACCAAGCAGAAGATTGAATGTTTTGGGACATAACATATTTCCTCAATCAAGGTTCTTTTCTCAAGCAGAAGATCGAATGTTCTTGACTAATGAAGAACGAGAAAAAGAACCTGGCAGAAGATTGAATGTTTTGGGACAGAACACGTTATAAGCAGAAGATTGAATCATCTTAAATAATCAAGGAGAAAAAAAAACACCACAAGGAAACCAAAGGACATGTCAACATAACATTATGAGCTAAGGAGTGTAATGTTAACGCAGAGAGAGAATACAAGTATGAAGTATGTATGCGCTGTTTATAAACCCTGTCGTAACGGGCTTTTGTTTTTAGTGACTCGGCCCACTACTGAATTATTTTTGGCATTTTGAAAATATTTTGGGAATACAGAGTAAATTTTTCTCCTTTGACCCCTTTTTAACAAATGGATATTTCTGAATGGAAACAATTGATGGTTATATTTATATTAACAAAAAATAATTCTTTGAAAAAAATGCACTTAAATAAATTAAAATGTTTTTTTTCTTATAGTTATTCTTAATATTTAAATTTTTTAAATAGACCAAGGAATTAAAAAAGCTTGTGAAGTGGATATATATATATATAAAACATTACTTCACCCACTTTCACTTTCTTTGTTATCTCACTTCCTCTATTCTATTTCTCTTTCTTAACTACAATTTCCCAACCCACATTCCTATTTTTTATTCTTCTCACTTAAAATACAAACTAGCATCTATCTTTAAACTATAAACTTATAGAAAGGGTATACATTTTTATATATTTTTTTTATATTTTCACAAGTTTTTTAGCAGAATTTTTAGGTTAGAGTTTGTGCTCTAAGGAAAGAGAAAGGTATTCATTTTTTAAAAGTTGTTTATCGAAATTCTTTGAGATAAATACACAATTCTAATGCTAAGATTGAATCTCTAGACAAATGTAGTTTTGTTTAAAACCTTATTTTGGTGCTCATAGTAGATTTAAATTATTTTTATAGTTTTGTTGGAGTTAGCTAAACTTTAGAATAATTTTATAAAGTCTTGAGAATATTTTTGATATTCAGATTTGTTAGTAAAGGTCTTGTCTGCTACTCTATGAGTTGTTGAAAAATAAATTTAGTCGATTCTCTATAGTTGTGAGTAGACGACGATCACATTCATATATTTTTATTATGTTGTAATTATCATTTTACTCGTTTTCTATGTTAGATATTTATTTAAAAATTGGAGAATACAACCTTTGATTTTTTTATTTAATCATTTATTTATTTTCATCATCTTTATTATATAATATGTTTATAGTTTGATTTATTTATGAGTTATAAAGTATTTTAAATATTGAATTGATATACATTCGAATATGTTTTTCGTGAGTTATGATAAAATGAAAAATTATTTTTAAACGTGTTTTGAAAATCATTGTTATAATCACAACATCGTTAATGGAAGTAGGTTCACCTAGCTACATCGTTTTGATTCGAGAGAGTTAACCGTTAGATGAAATCACCCATATAAGAGATATCAATCCTTAGGAGATGAGGTATATCAAATACATATAAACTCTCTAATTGATATGTTATGATGTGTTGCAAGATTGAGAAAATAGAGTTATCCGTTAGATGGAGTCACCCTTAAGGGAAATGTCACTCTTAAGATGAGATAGTTATCAACAAGATGAAGCCGCCTATTAATTCCCAAAAATTTATGTTTTTACTTGTTTGATATTCTATGATATTTTTAAGGTTGCTTATTTTGATTTCATTTTCGTATGAATTGGATTTTAAATATTTCTACCTGAACGACTAAATTATAAGTACAATAATTTTATCATGTGTATACTTTACTTTAAAATTATCATTATTCTAGGCAATATTGTTTAATATAATTGTCACAAGATTGTAAAGCAATTATTCATATTTTTTGTTTGTTTTCCTTCTAGTTAGTGGTAGTTGTTGTCTCATCACTAAGTCTTTGTGACTTACCCCTTCATGTTGTTCATCTTTTTCAGATTCACAAGCAACTGAATAGCAAATTGTTAGTAGATTCAAGTCTCAATCATTTTTTGTAAGCCTCTTTGATCGATGATCCTTTTGTAAAGTTTGTTGAGTCGTGATGTATTTTTCAACTATTTTGAGTCTAGAAAGTCTTTTGGGAAATGTATTAAATATTTAGATTGTGCTATTTGAAATATGATTGAGTTAAACATTTTGAAACATGATTTTAAATTTTGAAAATGATGAGGTTATGATTTTAAATTTTGAAAATGATGAGGTTATAGAGCATACTCTGTCGAAATCTCGAT
Organism: Cicer pinnatifidum; assembly: GCA_037974775.1. NCBI lineage: Eukaryota > Viridiplantae > Streptophyta > Magnoliopsida > Fabales > Fabaceae > Cicer > Cicer pinnatifidum. Next base: position 15,966,135 of record JBBPBR010000005.1, read on the forward strand.
AAATATTATATATATATATATTTAGAAATGGTTATTTTGAACAATGAAAATCGTTTAGTTGTTAAGTTAGTTGATAGACTTGACATACTAAAAGTATAACTTGTGTGTCGATCCTATCGTTCAATTTTTGAATCGTGATAACTTGTAAGAAGGGTGATCGACGAAAAAGTATTCAATCGAGTTGCTAAAATTTTAAGTAATTTATTGTTAAATTTCTAAAATATTTTGTATTTAAGTCTGAATTAATAGATCCAATTACAAAGTTATTTAAAAGTTTAACGATTTCATTAAAGATGATTTTTTTAAGTTTATGATAAACCTAATTATAAATTATTTATTCGTTCATATATTTAATTTTATTTTATTTTTTTATTTCAATGACATAATTACAAATTATCAATAAGTTGAAAGACACATTTAATTTTTTTTCAAATGAAAGAGAATATAAAATTGACTTGGTTGGTGGGATAAATAAGTTAAGAGTGGAGTGATAAGAACAAATTAATAAAATAGAAAATATTTTAATCAATTTATTAATGTCATTAATGAGTGTCAAATAATAAAAAAATATTAAATACAAAAAATATATAAATAGAGATAAAAAAAAACTGATTTTAAAAATGAGGAGCTAAAAATTAATTTTGAACAAAATTAAAGAACTAAGAATATATTTAAACAAAAAAAATAAATAAATAAATATCAAAAACAAAAAATAATAAATTTATAAGCACTTAAAAAAATAAATTTACAATAAGGATAAGCGTGTTATATTTTTCAGAATAAAAATATATATAAAATATCATGTGTTACTTAATTTTACACCAACCCTTAATTCCTCCAATTAACTATTAACTACTGTGACAATGCATCCTTATTAATTTACATGAACGAAAATGAGAAAGACCTATTGGACTTAGTTGCTCTTGAGAACAGGCCCATTAATACTGCAGCCTGTACCGTTGTGGGCTTCAAATGTTCCGTACATTACCGACTAAAAAATTCCACTACTTTCTAGCTTAAAAATCCGTTTCTCTCTCTAGAGTTTAGAGAGAGAAAGTTTGCAAGAGAAATACAGATATGGAACAAGGAGACGCCAAATCACCCTCCAATTCACAACAAACCAGTAAGTAACCAACTTCATTTTCATACTTCACCTATTGGCCGCTCAAGAATTTCAATTTTCTTGTTTTTGTTTAGAAGAGAAGAAAAATAGGAAAATAGTTATGATGCTTCTCATAATTTGAAATTACCTGCCAATAAAAATGTTAATGTTGGACTTTATAACTGAGTTTTTATTTTAATTAATAAATGTGTTTGTTTAGTTTATCTTAATTGATTTGGTTTAGAAGTTAAATTAATGTCAAATAAACAGTTTATGTAGCAAGAAATTGTTAAATGTCGGATAATTGGAAACCTCTACCTGCAATGCAATGAATTATCAAACTTGACATGACCCTGTCAATATTTGCCTTGTAGTTTAGCTAGATGCTCTACTGGTTTAGTGGCAAACCCTTGGATATGGATTCCATACGGTTGGGATACTATATTCACTCGGTTAGCACATCAGTGACTATCGGATCAAGATTGAATTGTCTAAATTTTAAGTTCGGTATTTTGTAAAAAAGTAAAAATTGGTATGTTTAGTGAACTGCCTGATTTTAATCGAATCATCACTGATGTACTTACTGTGTGAATGCATAGCATCCCAACTACATGGAATCCATTTCTCAAGCCCTCACTTCCAAATAAAAGTTTTATTCACATATTTTCAATGCAGCATCTATGCACTCCATATACATATTTTTACAAGTTGATACACAGATATCATTAAATTCTGTTGTCCCCCTCAAATTGCTTGTGCTTTGTAGATGTTGCGTCTGCATATGTAGTTTATCCCTTCATTTAAAACTATGTTCTATAAGCTACAAGGATTTTGCAGTACTACAGGATTTAGGTAGTTTGCTTGACACGACAGGTTCCCACCTACATTCTCCCAATGTACCCAAAAAAAGTTATATGCTATGTTTCCAGCAGCATATGCTATGTTTGACCTTGTATTGCACCGACGATCTCATTTTTGTTTATTTGATATGAATATCAGTTTCTGATGACGATGAGATTGATTACTCGACTAAACCTGAGTTTTATGACCCTGAACTTGATGATAAGGATGAAAAATGGATTCATAAAAAAAAACATGGATGTGACTCTGATGCCGTTCTTTGCTGCCCTGCTTGCTTCACCACCCTCTGCCTAGAATGCCAAAGGTATACTATATATGCAAACTTCTGTATGTTGTGCTTTTTCGCATGCGTTCATACACAGTTACACACTATATTATTGGTTAGCTTGGTAATGCGTCTTTAAGGAGGGAACATATATTAAGTGGAAACATGAAAAGCAAGGACAATTAATTTTGGCTATCCATATCCATAAATGGGTAGTCAATATTACTTGTCCTCGTGAGTCATGATAACTATTCTCGCTAAGCTATGTTTATGTCTAATACACACACTTTAAATTCACATTTTTGTGTGTAGGAGTTCTAAATTGGTAGGTTGCATAATTCAATTATTTTATTTCTGGTCAGAACAATACTAGGTTGCTTGTGCATGTTATTAGAATATACAAACATAACTTACAATGTCCTTTATATATGACCTCGCTTTTCTCTTAAGAACCAAAGGTGACACAAAATAGAACAAAACAAAACAGATTGTTCATTTTAATATTGTGTCTAATGAACAAAAACATGTTGTTCAGTTCCATTCTATTTGCATACCAAATGCTACCTCACTAATTAACTGCTCGTTCAAGTTTTCTGATTCCATATATCCATCTGTTTTGTCCAAGTACTGTTAAAGAAAGTAAATATTTTCATCTTTAAAACAACGAAAGTTCCTCCTGAAAAAGTTAAAGTGCATTCTCAGGTTTGCTTTAGGTTTTAGTCTTTGATTACATAAAGATTTGTGAGGCAGGGCCGGCCCAAGGCCAAAGTTAGTAAAGCTAGGGCTTTAGGCCTCCGAAAAATAATTAATTTTTCATGTATATTTAGGCCTCCAAAAAAATAAAAATATTTAAGTAGTACATGTAAAAGGACTCACAATTATAAAAAGATATAACTATTGACATATTTAATTAAAATGTTTTACATCTCATAAAACAAGAAATGTAGATTTTAAATAAAATTATAGTAAAATATTGTTGTTTATATTAACAATACCTCTATTTTTTTTTTTATCAAAACCTTGCTTTAAATGTCGCTTTAAAATTTTCACTAAGCATTGGGTCAGCCCTGCTGTGAGGTGTGAACATTATTTAGGGATCAAGCCTATGATCAAGGATTCATTTCCCAGCATTATGCAACAAATGTTTATAGTTGGTTTTAAATATATATATATATATATATATATATATATATATATATATTATGTTTGCTTAACCAAAGTATAGATCCGAGGCTTGGAGTTGAAACCTCATAACAAATTCAGTTGGTTTTTAAAATTGCACAAGGACTTCAGAAGTCTATGATAGGACCTTATTTTATGTATTATTTGTTCTTATCCCCCTCAGAAAACAAAAATTCAAACAAAATACATCAACGCTGATTTTCTTAATGGGAATTTGTACTAGTATAACTGTGTTGTGGGTTGTGATTTCATTAGTGTCTTGCAGGCATGAGAAATATTTGACCCAGTATAGAGCAATATTTGTTGTAAACTGCAAGATTGAGAATAAACAAGTTCCGAGGCAAAGTAGCTCAAGTTCAAAATCAAGAAAAAGAAATAGAAGGAACGAAGTATTTGATGGGAGCGATGCGATTTCAACTAGTAATGAAACATTAAAGCAAGTCTGCTGCTCGGTTTGCTCGACAGAGGTAGGTGTCATTGATGAAGACGAGGTTTATCATTTCTTCAATGTTCTCCCTAGTGAATCCTAACTTATTCAAATGTATCCTGCCAAGCAGTGGTTAAATTTTGTTGCTCAATCATTCTGCTGGAATGTGAGTTTCACTACCTTGTAAAATTTATATTCAGAAATAGTTGCTGTCAGTATCTCTTTGTTTAGATCCAAGAGAACACAATTCTCCCACATTGAAAATATATTTTCTCTCTTAAAAGCCAATGCAAACATAATACTTATTTGTCATGTAACCTTCAATCTCTCTCCTGCCAATTTTGAAAGTGGTTCACTGCACTCAATGTGGTGCTAGTGGTACTATCTGTATCTCGTGCAGCACTGTAGCGAATCCAGGTCCTCCGTCCTCGCGAAAGTCGTATGTTAAAACTACTATAGTTTTTGAAAAACAACTTACTACCATGAAAAGAAGGGTCTTTGTCCATTAATCAACCACGCCTATAATTCCACAGCACTGCTAAACTCCTAAGGTTGAAAAATAAAATTGAATACACTTGTTTTGACTCATGTTCTAACAAGGCTTTATTATTATTGAATCATTAAGTGTTTGTTATAGAATAATTACCACCAGAAATTTCCAACAACTACAAGGTTCCAGATTTGAATCCAATACACGATTTCCAACTTAATAATATAAATAATAGTCTGTTATATTTACTTATAATATGGTCATAGTTGTAGCCTTGTGAACAAATTGTTGTAACAAAACAATTTAAAATTCACTTTAAAGATTTTCCCATTTACGTATGGTTTTTGACATATCTTGTTAATTGCTATCAAAGTCTAAACTCTTTTTCTAATTTAAAGCCAATAAATCTTTTACAACATCATTCTTTCCCCTAAATTTTTTTTTTTATCAAAAAGAAAGCAATCAAATCATTGACTATAAATTAATGATTTCTTAATAATTTGTTTTTGAAAAGTATTAAATCCAATAAGAAAATGAAAAAGTTTATGTGGATATTGTTTACAAAATCTTAACTACATTTTCTTATGTATTTTTTGTTTATTCATATTTGTTATAATTTACAATATGAAAAAAATATTTTTTTTCCGTGAATAAAAAATATAAACACAAATAAATGTACAGAATTTTTTAATGAAAAAATGAAAATGCAAAGTTGTCCTAAAAAAGAACAGGAAAAAAGAAAATAAAAAATAAAAGTTTATTTGGGTGAGAGGTTGGTTTGCAAGTGAATCAAATCGAATCAGAGTTGAAGGGTTTAGTGAGTGAGAAGTAGCGAGAAACGAAGAAAGAAGCAAGCAAAGATGGCTTCGTCGAAGAGCGGAAGCGGAGCAATGACTCTAGAAAGAATGAGCGTTGAACAGTTGAAAGCAGTTAAGGAACAAGCCGATCTAGAAGTTAACCTTCTTCAAGATAGCCTCACCAACATCGGCACCGCCACCACTCGTCTTGAGATCGCTACTTCCGCTCTTAACGATCTCTCTCTCCGTTCTCTCGGCAGTAAAATCCTTGTTCCTCTTACCGCCTCTCTCTACGTTCCCGCTACTCTCCATGATACTCAACACGTTCTCGTCGATGTCGGAACCGGTTATTTCATCGAGGTAACTCCTCACTCACTCTTTCTTTCCCCTTTCAATTCACTTATGCTTGTTAATTCTATAATCTGTCGATAAATATATAGATCTGCATCATTTTCACACCTTATTGATCCACCTGTTTATGATTTATTGAATTATTAGGGCTAAGAAATGTTCTCGTTTTTTAATTTGATTTTAATGCTGTGCTGATGCTAAAAACAGAAAACGATGCCGGAAGGAAAAGATTATTGCGAGCGCAAAATCAATTTACTCAAATCTAACTTCGATCAACTTGTTGAGGTAGTTTTCCATGCACTGGTTGTTTTCCTATGCTATTTCAAATTGACGTTTTCTTTGTTAAAACTATCTTTATAATTTTATTTATTCACAATATAGAATAACTGTTATTTGTACTCAATCAGTGCCATAGTTTTATATTTTTATAGTTATACCAAATTCTGTTGTGAAAAGTGATTATTCAAATTAAACTTTGATATTCTGTCTAGAAAATGAGCTTAGTAAGCAGTTCTCTTCCCTTCTATTTTTTGACTAAACTGTCTCTGTAATCATGTTGTATTTAACAAGAAGTCAGTTATTGTGTTTGACCTTACCCAACAGAAAAATGAATGCGTGTAATTACAAATGCAGGTGGCATCCCAAAAGAAAAATGTGGCAGATGAAGCTGGGGTTATTTTACAGGCAAAATTGAAGCAATTAGCATCTTCATCCTAAAATTAGCTGGTATAGAATTCAATTTCTTTCTTCCAATGCATTGTACCATAGAAAATCATAACAGTGGTGTTACAGTTGGTGATGTTATATGTTGTTTAAACCTTTTATCGGAAGAATTCCCCTTTTGTTGTGACGCTTCAAATATCAGTTTGGAAATATTGGAACTGTATTTATAAAATCTAGTCAACCAATGCCGATTGGAATTTAAAGGTTACTGAGGAATCAACAGTGGTCTTTTAATTACACAAGTCTTTAATCGCAGTGCACTGTTCAGCATTCCATGCTCTTTATTAGGAGGGATCCTCTGACAGTTGAGCACTCCCAATTTTACTTACTATTGTCTCTCCTCTACACATTCAAAGTCACCCTACTCTGTGTTTTCCCAAATCAATTTCTGAACCACTTTTTATTGGCCTTCACCACATAATATTTTAGGCATGTTTTCGTTTCATCATTTGGCATTTGTCACAGGGGAAGAGAATGGAATTATGCAAGACGATATGAAGGTGTCTGTGAGGGGTTATGATAAAGGGGACGTTAATGCTTAATGTTAAAGTGTTTTAGATTTTTGTTGTAACTTGCAATTTTAATTTTACTATAGCCAATAGTTATTATTAGTTAAAGTAACACTAATAGTTATTTTACAATTGTTCCTTAGGGGTTTAAACTTCGTCCTCTGAGGTTATAAGATCAAACATGTTCTACTGAGCTGACACTATGGACTACTATAGCTAATAGGTGCCCTTGCAAAAAAGAGAGGAGCATCCTTTATACATAAGAACGGGGTGACATGTTCACAAATTGATTTTTATGACGTGAAAACTGCATAGAAAACTGTGTTAATTATGAAGTCATACTAGGAGATAGTTTTGATTATAAACAATCTTACGACAAAATGACAACTATTGAAGGGGAAAAGAAATGGTAATTTGAAAAAGAGGGGTTCAAAGAAGAGGGCTAAAAGGCCACCCGCGTGATAGAGGGCCCTCAGACCAAATATAAAGATTATTGGTTGTAGGATAGCGTTCAACAACTTTATAAAATTTAAAAAGTGTTATTATACACGATTCTTGTGTAAAATAAGGAAAACTGAAATAAATATCAGGTACTAGCAGCTTAGAAAGACTCTAAAAAGTGGCTAGCAGAGTCAAAACAGAAGTGGAAATAGGATTCTATATGTTTGCTAAAATACAGAGAAAAACTCATGCATCATGTGAGGTGCTTTTGGTACAAGGGGAAAGGTTTGGTCATGGAGCAAGATGATCAAGGAATTATGCCAGAATTATTTTCTTATCAAGGTATTGTTTGATCACAAACATAATGCAATAGAGGATATTGGTTTTTCTCAGTTTTGCACCACTTTCATCATTCTATATTGGTTGTCCGAAGTAGTAATATATTGATTCGCCAATTCTTTTTATACCTTTTTTCATTTTAACCGCAGCTGTATGTTTGGTTTTTCAATCATGGAAAACACTGCATCATAAGGTCTTCCTTTTTGCTTGTACAAATGATATATGTTGAGCCCTCCATGGCTATTTCCTAATTTGTCACAATTTTTCTTGCTTTCCCGAAGCGATTTAGTATTTTACATTTGTTTTTGGAATAGCCCTGCCCGAAGACCATAATTTTCGCGCGTTAATGTAATGATTAGAATAAAGCTGCCGACCAAAACAAAGATTAAGGTCTCATATATGAAAACTAAGCCTTTCTTAGGGAGTTTGGAGGGGAGGAGAGGGCTTCACGGGAAAGAGAAAATAGAGATAAATTTTATATTTTTTTTAGAGAGTGATTTTGTAGACAATAGTAAGAAAATGTTTATGATTAATATATATTTTTTAATTTATAGTGTTTTATAACAATATGAAAATTATATGAAGAATTTGAACAAGTCTTCTCAAATAGAGGGATTTTGTATTATGAATAAAAATAAAATTTTCAAAATTCTTTTCTCTCAATTTTTTACTCCTTCCTTTTTTTTAAAGTCTTCTCTTCCCTTTCCTTCCAACTTGCAGACAAAGTCTAAAAGTATGTTTACTTTGTAAAAATTTGACGAGCTCATTATAATTTTGCTATTTAGATGTGAAAATGGGAACTATTGTGATAGAGAGAAAAATGAAATGTTAATTAAGGATTATTCATTTTCAAATAATTTTTTTTAAAAAAAAAAACAGAAAACTTTAACAAAGTAAACAGGTCTTAAACAATCAAAATCCTAACAAGAACAATGTGTTTTATACTTTTATTAAACTCTACATATGTATCTATAAATAATATATTGGTAAACCCCTCATATTCTCTATGGTGTGAATTCACCATGGCAAAAGAGACTACCTATACAATGAACTTTTACCTAGATCGACCAGTGGACGGAAACATGATTTTAAGGCCTTAATATGTTTTTCACCCTCAAACTATAACTTGCTATGTCCCTGTATTAATCATAAGAATAGCTTTCTTATTTTGGCCATAAAGAAAACAGATATCTTATTATATTTAATTATTTTACTTACTATAACTGTATTTCGTATGATGATCAATGATTATATAACCCGTACGAATGGAAAGATATTTTGCTAAACTTTACAAAAATAAATAGATATCTTATTTTCACATCACTTATGTCATTATTTATGGAAATTAACTTTCAATTGCTTAATCCAAACATAATTTATTGCTTATTTTGCTAAACTTTCAATTCCTTTAGGATCTTCTGCCTCTAAAATTAACTTTTAGCGTCACATTTATTGCTTAATCACATTTTATTAATATATCCAAACACAAATCATTTTAAATTCAGATCACTTTTATCTAAAATAAATTTTATAAAACTGATTAATTCAAAATAAAAAACCAAATACCACTTGATATATGTCCTACATATCTATTCATGCAGACATTTAAACACCTTTCAATTGTTTCTTTCCATGGCCCATCCAATTATATCCACTTCCCTGGGAACTATTTTTGAGGCACATCTTAAATTAATAGAACAAGACAAAATTACGTCTTTATGTAACCCAAAGATGGTTTCCAGGATTTCTCCATAGAGCTTGACGATAAAAGTCCCATCATCTGCCTCCCAAATCTCCTTTCCTTTGCAAAGGATTGTCAAGGTGCTTCACAGATGATGGATAAACCCAAATTATTTGTCGACAAATGAAGATTCTGCAAGATCAATGGCGCGGGCAAGGGCTGCAGCTTTGTTCTCACACTCTCTTTGCTCATCAGCTGGATCACTGTCAGCCACGATTCCTGCTCCAGCCTGTAGATGGGCAATCCATTCTCTGCGTTTGTTCACATCCTTGTACGAGTACATTGTGTCAAAGCGAGTATTAGTGGGGAAAACGATGGTCCTCAGAGCAAGGGCAATGTCCATATCACCAGAAAAAGATATGCCTCCAAACCCACCACTATATGGTCCACGTCTTGCCACTTCCAATTGATCAATCAACTCCATGGCTTTCACCTGTTTTACGGCACAGTTAATGAGAACTATTTGGGACCAACAAAATCCAACCAAGACTGAATCTTGAGGTTCCCAGAATGTTTAGGAACAAGTGTGGTTGATAACCCCCACTTGCCACATTTATCTTAACAAATAACAATCCCCATTTATCAGGCAAAAGGGTATCAGAACTGATGTACCGACCGTACCAGAAACTATGCCAAGAACAAGAGCCTACAAAAACATATGCTATAATTTACCTTTGGTGCACCACTAACTGTACCAACAGGTAATGCAGCACGCAATGCATCCCAGCTTGTTAAGTGATCTGATAACTCCCCAGTGACCTGCAAAGACAGGCCCAGCTCTCTATTATCCAAAGAATTTTGAACTAAATGAAATCAATAGTGTGAATATTGCAAGGTAAAAGAATTTATATTGTTGGAAATATGAAATTTATATGCATATTACAATTCTAATTTGCAGTGAAGAACACTTACTGTTGAGCTTATGTGCATAACATGGGAATAGCGCTCAATATTCATAAGTTTTTCAACTTGAACAGAACCGGGTCTGGAGACCTGCATAAAAAGAAATGGATTAAGCAGCACACACAATTTGTTAAAAGTGCAAAACAATTAGGATCAGACAAAACCAAACATTGGCGCAGCAATATGACAGTTTCTGTTTATGAAATATTGAAATCCTTCAAGTTACATCAGATTGAAATTTGGCTGTGCATATATATATATATTAAATAGAGGAAACCTTCTAGAAAAAAATAATAAGAGTGGCATAATTAGAGTGAGAAGAAACTCTTGATCATTGAATTCTGCATGTGTGCTATACTCAGGATTAGAACACAAACACAATTGACCTTATAAAGTGATCATGCGGCGTTTTTTCAACAAAAAGTGACCACGCGGCCATGTAAGAATTTTTTTGATAAATTATGTAACATCCAATGGTCAATAAATGGTCTTCTCTCCACTCACCTGATATGCCACGAATATGTATGTGGTGTGATTATACTTTTTTGGTGATGTTTATGAAATTCTGAGCAGCAATGAACTTCAGCTACAAATGGTTCAAAAGTCTAGAAGTGACATTGATTATTATTCGTCTGAGGCTATGATATCTTTCTTTTTCATCTGTTTTCAGGATATTTTTATCTACAGTAACATCAAGTGTTTCCTGGGAACCTTAAACTTGAAAAAGCTACATTTTTCTATTGAATAAAATATAATAATCTTGGAACTGACAAATATACCCTTCCAACATCATTTCTCCCCAAATCCACTAGCATTACGTGCTCTGCGCATTGTTTTTCATCATTCAAAAGATCTTTCTCTAGCATGATATCTTCTTTTGGTGTTTTCCCTCTTCTAACTGTTCCAGCAAGAGGCCGATTGGTGATTTTTCTCTGCAAACAAAGATATGAAGAAATGTCTATTAATATTTGTCGGACCTAAAATGAAGTTTATAATGCTAGCAAGATGTCAAATAAAATGGAAGAAACTAATAAAAAGAGTTAATGAACACGAACAAGGCCAACTATAATCATAAACGAAAATTATTGACATTGTGGGGAATAAGATTAAATGGTAAAGCCAATTATTTGATTAATTGATGCACAAGGTTACCTTCTTCACCCGTGTAAGAATCTCTGGACTTGAAGCAACCAAAATACTCCCTCTGGCCTGATACCAGTATATATTTGAACAAGTTAACCTTTGAATACAAACTTGTAAAAAAAGATATTATATTAGACGAATTTGTAAACCTGCAAATAAGTCATGTATGGACTAGGATTAACAATTCTCAGAGCTCTGTAGACTTCAAAAGGGTCTGCAAAAGTTCGGCGTTCAAATCGTTGACTTAGGACAATTTGAAAAATATCACCAGCCAGTATGTGCTCTTTAGCCTGCAATACTGCCTTCTTGTATTCCTCATTTGTCATGTTCGACATCTCCAGTTTAGGACCAAAGAGATTAGTTAATAACTTTATTGAACCTGCAGGCAGCCTTGGGCTGAAATTGAAAACTATAATTGTAGATACTGAAATTGAACTGAACAACCAATAATAAATCCATCCTTAGCCTTAATTTGAAATGTTATTCTAAGAAGAAAAAATGGGAAAGAACAAACTACTCACGTAATTATATCATGCACTCTTGATACTAGAGTTTCTAATCGGTCAATTCCATCATTGAGAGCTTCCTCAGCAGAAGAATACAGATCTAACCGAACCCAATGAATCACATATGCTTTCTGGGTTGAACAAAATCAAATAAGAAAAATTGAAATATTCTTCAGGACCAAAACTGTAAATGCCCTCAGATAGTATAATCAGTATTAATATCTCTGAATTGATTAGGTTCGGTCATGACTTTTATTTTAAACATGTTGGTAGCAAAGATATAGTGAAGTGATTATAGTCAACATTTGAAGTGCGTTAATTTAAATCAGTTCAGAAGTTTCAATTAATTGTCTTGTTTTCCGCTGAATGACACGAGCACAACACAAACATAGTGGGAGAAAATAAAGCAGAAAAACGTGAATTAAGCCATATATTGAAGCATAATTTTCTTAAATATGAATCAAGACCAAGTAACCAACTCATTTGGATAACACATGACATGATAAATATGAAAATACCTTTTCAACATGATCAAACACGATCACATTTTCATAAAGGCCCAAATGAATATCAGGAAGGCCTCTGTCATCTATAGGGGCATTAGCAAAGGGAAGTTTCTTTTTTTCAACATAGCGCATTGTATCATACGAGAAATAACCCACCCAACCACCTGCGAAAAAAAAAAAAACACACTGTCACACACAACAGGAAATTTATAGTCAGGTCCATCAACACAGTATTCATTCTTGCTCACAAAAAAGCAAAGTGAACAAAAATGAACAAAGTCATATACACCATTCCATTTTTAATTTGTCATTGAAGGAACACTTATAAGTTGGAAAATAAATCAACTATAACCAGTATTTCCATGGACATTCCACTCATTACAGTCAACACGGAGTCACAAAAGAAATTAAAATCTACATGATCTGTGAATCTTTATATAACTACTCATTCATACACTACAAGAATTTTTAAGAAATAAATATCACAACAAGTCACAATAGAACCACAACGGCATGATAAAATTATAAACTAAATAGCAATTAGGAGTCCATTTCAAATACCACAAAATGCTTCTGGAAGATCGTCAATGAGTTGAGGCGTCCACTTTTCCATAATCCTACGAGGAATCACCAAAGGATCCTCCGCAATTTCCTCTATCTTGCTCCCTTCCTCATGGTCCATTATAGTAACCATATTCTCTTTTGCCACAATTTCCATACACGGCTGAGCTCCCACCACACTATACCTTCCCTAACACAATCAATGCAAACCAACAAAAACATCACATTTTCACAATGAAATCATAAAAAAATGAGTAAACAGTCACTAGTGTCATTATAGTATCATAATTTATCAAAATTACATAAATATCCCCGGATGTGTCTTTCACTAGTCAGTTCAATCCACATATATGTGTTTTCAGTTAGTTAGGTCCTCCGTGCATGAAATTGCTAAAAGAAGACACATTCATGGATGTTTCGGAGGTTTCAATACATTCAGATACTATAAAAAACACCACCTCATACATTTAGGGCATATTGGTGAATTTGGGAACGCCAAGTGTTTATCTTGATTTATTTTAAATTTAAAAAATATCTAAGAAATGACGTGATAGATGATCATATAATATTTCAATTACGATGATTTTAATCAATTCTAAAATCATTTTATATTTTCTTAATTTAGAAATGAAAAATAACACTTTCCATCCCTTTCCCTCCAAAATCCACCTTCCAAAGATAGCATTAGGGACATTTTTTAACCATCAAAGATTAAAGAAAAAAAAAAAGAAGAGGATGAAGTAGCTTACAGTACTAGAAATCTGAAGACCAGGTTCAGCTGATTCAAATAGAAAGCTAGGAGCATCTCTTTCATCTTCCTTTACCAAACACCGGTAAGCAAGTACCGGAGTGAGGTGATCAGAAAATATGCACCGGTATAAAGGAATCACGTTCCCCTTCTTAGAAGCCTCTAGAAACTTCTCTGCATTCTCAACTGAACAAAAAAAAAAACCATTTCAGGAAGCAACAAAAAAAAACGGAGAATGTGGAATGAAGATATAGCAATAACCTTTCGGGAGAGATTGAGCGGAGCATCTGATTGGACGGTAGTTGGACCTGGATCTAGAAACGGATAATTTTGGAAACGCGAGAGTTGAGAGGGATAAGGATTCGATCACCATAACGGCGAGGCTACGGTTACAGAAAAACTTGGAAATTTGAAATGGAATGGTTTGGACAGAAAAAGTAAATGTGAAAGCAAAAGTAGTGAGAGTGGGTCGTTGATGGTGACTCGTGCTGGTACACGTGCGCCGCGCTAATATTGTTCGGATAGTTAGGCTGGGTTGGTCGTTTCTTTTTGGGCTTTATTATTTGGGCCCTCATGATTTGCTATTACTACCTGTTTCAGTTTTTTTCCCTTACTCTAAAGTCAAACTAGTCAATGATTGTTTGGTCATTTTAGTATATTCTACTTCTGAATACTTTATAGGTACTTCGAAATTCTTGTGTTAATTATACTTGGTACTATACCTGTGCCCGGTACCTCTACAACCTAGTGTTACAAGGAATGTTTGGAGACGAACGTAAATGATAATAATTAGAAGATAAATGATTTAATTATTATCGTTTAATTAATTTTTTATTTTATTTTATGTATGTGTCCAAAAAGTTGTATTTAAATGATGTGCTTGTATTAGTATTTAGGATTTTGTACGGTGGTGCACCTACATTTTATTTTCCACTTTTCTAATTTTTTTAAAGACTATTTTGTCCTTGTTTAATTTGTACAAAATAATAGAAAAATTTATCATTTCAGTTTTCCACCCAACCACTTTTGAAAATTATAAAAAAAGTTTAACTTTCGAAAATACCAAACTTTTGAAATGAAATATTCTAGAAATTTTCGAAACTTTTGATAAATATGAAATTTTCGAAGTGTATTTTTCCAGAAAGTTTCGAAAATTTGGATGAATTTGAAACTTCCAAAGCACATATACTTCAAAAATTTCAAAAGTTTCATTTCGGAAGTTTCAGAAGTTTCGAAACTTTCATTTTTTTAAAATTGGTAAAACTTCCAAATAAAAATGCATTTCGAAATACCAAAGTTTCAAAACTGAAAAACTTTATGTTTCTGAATTTTTATTATTGATTACTAATAAAAATGCATTTCGAAATACAAAGTTTCAAATTGTTATAAAGTTTAGAAGATTTGTGCATTTCGAAAGTTTCATGTTCATAGAAACTTTCGAAAGTTTCAAAATTTTGGAAAAAAATTAACTTCGAAAGTTTTATGGATTTGGAAAATTAATATTTCGAAAAATTTAAAGTTTCGAAACTGTTGTATTTCGAATATTTGAAAGGTTCGAATATTGTGTTTTGAATATTTCAAGTTCAACATAAGTTTCAAAAGTTTTGATGAATTATGAAAAAAAAACCTATTTCGAAGATTTAAAATTCATCCAAACTTTTGAAATTTTGTATGAATTATGAAAAATCTTGTTTCGAATATTTCACTTTATCCAAAGTTTCAAAACACACATAGATTCCTAGAATATTTCATTTCGAACCTTTCATGTTTAACCAAAGTTTCGGAATCGTTTGGAAATTAAAGTTTCGAAACTTTCATGTTTAACTAAAGTTTCGAAAATATCAATAAATCTTAGTTTTTATTATTTAAAATGTTTAAAATTTTCAATTTATATGATATACTTTGTAATTTTTGAATGGGGGGTGTGTGGAATGGAATGGTAAACTTTGTTGATTGTTTTATAAATTGTAAAAAAGGATAATATAGTCTTTTTCATTTGAATGAGGGTGGGAGGAATAGGTGCGATGCACGGTACAATTCCCTAGCCTTTATGGTAATTTGAGTTATTGGGTAGTCCTTTTTCTGGCCTAAATTTAATATTTAATCTCTTAATTTATTTTATACTTTTATTTTAATCTTTTAATTCTTTTATTTTTTGTTTTATTTTGATCATTTTACTTTATTTTTGTTAGTGTATGAGTATGTTATTTTTTAGTCAAAAAATTAACTTTTGTATGTATCATTTAGTGTGGGTGAAGTGTAATCGAAATAAAATAAAACAAATAAATTTAAGAGATTTAAAGTGAAAAATAGTTTTTTTTCATATTTTTTTTAATTTAAGATTTGTCTTCTTTTATTTCTTAATTATTATTTATTTATAATTTTTTATATTTGAAAATATCTAAGAGATATCGATTAATCATTCAAACATCAATACCGATAATTAATAACAAATATCAAATTGATACTATTTTTAACATTATTCAGTAC
>JBBPBR010000005.1:15982628-16016949 GCA_037974775.1 Cicer pinnatifidum
AACCTTATTTATATTTTTTAATTAAAAAAATATTGATGATCCAAATATTTGATTATATGGAGTATGACTATATCATTAATGATGATTGGGCATTGTTTAAATTTAAAATTAAATTAATTTTACTAAAAATTCAAAACTAATTAAATGATAAAAATAATTGACTATCTTCATCTTCAGCTCTAAAAACACAACAATGTTCACCTTCAACCCACATATTCTAAGATCTAAAATCAAATCAAATCATTTTATTTTCCCATAATCATTCATCCAATCCAAAAAAATATAAAAATTACAAAGACAAAAATCAAAATGACATATATTTTTGTATGGACCAAAAATATATATATAAGTCAATAAAATATGATAAATATTACATAATAATTAACTCATATAATATGAAATTTTGAGTTACATTTGAAACAAAATATTTAATATTTAACGTTAGGAGTTAAGGATCACCCTTTTGATATTCTAATTTGTCACTAAACATTTGTAAAAAAATAAAATAAACTCGAATACATGCGTCTCAACCATAATATAACATTAGACATTTGCTAAGGATTAATGTCTCCCTTTACTTGAAAACCCCCTCCTACGTTGTGCTAAAAAGATCAGTGTTGGTGCTTCTAGCTCGATAAATAATACACAGGTGTTGGTGTTGTAAGACTTGAATGGATTTCTTATAGCCGCAACTACTTTATATTTTAAGTTTTAACTTATTTTGATATTGCGTCGAGCATTGGGTTTCATATTACCCCTCCAATTTTCCCAATATATGGATTTTCTCCAAATTATTGTTAAAGATGATTTGCTTAATGTATTTTGTGAGTTAAATAGTATTACAACAGACAATTCCTAGATTGGTTTGATGATTTTGAAATGCAAATGAATTAATTCTTTTTTCCATTATTTTATAATATATATCATGTGCTAATATTGTTCATCATTTTTGTATTTTTTTTTTTTAATCATATAGCCAGGTTTGTTTAACCTGTCATTAATATTGTTAGAATTTAAAAATGAAAAACATTGTAGTAGTTAAAACGGAGGTGCCAATAATAGCAACCCTTTATTTTTTATTTTTATTTCATTGGGCTACAGAGTAGAGCCCAATATATTTTATGGGCTTCAAAAAACGCATCGTTTTTGGTGGTGAAGAAGGGAATTGATTCTAATGTTGATTTTATTTTTATTCTATTTTTTATTTATTTATAAACCCCAAAGTAAAAAACCTTTCTACGACTGATACTAAAACTCTGCCTCCACTAACGACGGCGCTGCCTACTCTACTTACCGGAACCACCGCATTCCGGTAACTCACAAACGATTTCGGTAAAACTTTCGTAAACCCATCTGAACCTTCTGTGTTGTCCGCCGCCACTAAAACCCTTTCACTTTCACGCTATTGATTAGCGAAAGTTATCGACTTTTGTAATATTTATTCCTCTGTGTGACACCCCATTGAAGTGTTTTGTGGATTTCTTTTGTGGGTGTTGTTGCGTTGAAGTTACGTACGTGAAGTAATAATGGCCGCATGGTCTTCTAGAAAGTTGCTGAGAGATGTTTTTCTCAAAAGGGCTGTCTCCAATCGAATTTCAGGCGTTAGAAATTTTTCTGCTGCATCGGAAAATGCTCCTAAGATTGGTTACTATTCCAAGAAAGTATGCGTTTTTTATTTTTATCGCCTTTGTATTTATATTTTGCATTGTTTTCCGTTGTTCTTGGGGATTTTTAATCAAAAGAGGCTTTGTAAGGTGAATTTGGGGTTGGAAGATGATCAATTCATTTAGCATTATGCTATTAACAATGATAGTGTGCATGTTGCGGAGAGTAATTTTATGTGATAATGAATTGGATGATCTTAGGGATAACTTATAAGTAAACATATTTAAGAAAAATATGTTGTGTCCAGTGTTCTTAAATAGCTGTTATTGTGTAGCAAAATTTGAATAAATTACTAATGTTATGCGATGGGCTATTTAGTACAAAATGTTGGGAAATAGCGGCCACAATGACCACTATATCACTATGCATAGCAGAATTTGAACAGATTGCTATTCCCTGCTATTGGCGGGTTGACAACATTGGCAGTGTTCGTGTTTTGTGACTGAGTTAGCTTGTTTTTTTCTTCTGAGGTAGTCTACTTTGGTCCGATTTGCATTAGCTTAATGCTGATAGGAGCTTTTAATTAGAATGAGTTAATGGTTCTTCATTTATGAACAAGTTGTTAGAAGCAGCTTATAGGTGTTTATGAATAAGTGAAACCAGAGAATTTTGAAAAAATTGATCTGCATCCGTGCAAAGCTAATTTTAAGTTCAACTAATAAAAGATGAGATTGTTTTAAAACACATGGCTGCTATAAGATTCTTTTAATATTCCTTTTTCCTCAAATGCTTGTGGAGAAATTTATTCAAACTTACACTTATCTTGATTACTATGAATTACCAGGGAAGATTGTTAACAGGAGCCACCCTTGGCCTACTTATAGCTGGTGGAGCTTATGTGAGTACTGTGGATGAAGCTACTTTCTGGTACTTCATTTGGGAGTTTGAGTGTCACATGCATCTTGATTTGCTTTTTTCATTTTCCTCTTAATGTATATTGTTTTATTATTATTATTATTATTATTATTATTATTATTATTATTATTATTATTATTATTATTATTATTTATTTATTTTTATTTATTTATTTATTTTTATTTTATTTTTTATTTTCATCCGAAGGGTGTGTATTTCAGATGCTTTTCACTGTATGTCAGTTGTATCTGTTGTGTTCTACAATTTTTAAGTTATTACTTATTACACTATCCATAATGCTTGATTTGAAATGAATGATCCAATTTTGAGCTATATACTTTACAGTGGATGGTTATTCTCAGCCACAAAACTTGTGAATCCTTTTTTCGCTTTGATGGACGCCGAGTTTGCACACAGACTAGCGGTCTCAGCTGCAGCTCGTTGTTGGGTTCCAAGGGAGAAGAGGCCCGATCCATCAATCTTAGGTTTAGAGGTTTGGGGAAGAAAGTTCTCCAATCCTGTAGGTCTTGCTGCAGGCTTTGATAAAAATGCTGAGGCCGTCGATGGCTTACTTGGGTTGGGCTTTGGTTTTGTGGAGGTTGGATCCGTTACTCCCGTCCCTCAGGATGGCAATCCAAAGCCTCGAATGTTCAGGTTGCGAAATGAAGGGTAAGAATTCGTCTTTTGTTTCTTTATTTTTCTGCTTCCTATTGATAGATTGTATCTATTTTATCTCTTCTTTTAAACTATTCGTTGCAGAAGGTTGTTGGAGATGTGAAAGTTGTTACTTTTGATTGATTGTACTTTTTAGAAGTTCTTCTATGTTAATCTACATCGTTCTAAGCTCATTCAATTAAATTTGCAGAGCTGTTATAAATAGATGTGGCTTTAATAGTGAGGGGATTGTTGCTGTCGCAAAGCGGTTGGGTGCTCAGCATGGTAAGAGGAAACTAGATGAAACTTCAAGCACTTCAACAACTCGAAATAATGAAGTCAAACAGGGTGGAAAAGCCGGCCCTGGCATTCTTGGTGTAAATCTTGGCAAGAACAAGACAAGTGAAGATGCTGCAGCAGACTATGTTCAAGGAGTACATACATTGTCCCAATTTGCTGATTATTTGGTAAATATTCTTTTCTTATATGTATACCTGGTTATTAAAACAAAGGAAAGCTAGAAAACTATGCCGCAACTTATCCTGGTATGGTTGAGTTAGTGCAGTATATAAATAAAATCATTCACCTTTTTCTTCATGCAGTTAAATTAGTTATATATAGTAAATATTGTTGGCTAAACTATCTTTCTTTGTTGGGTTTGACATGTATCTGTTGTAATTGTACTTATTTATGACTGTTTTTGCATTCCATTACATTCGACGTGATTCCTGAAAGGCATGGCTATATCTTTCAAACTATTTACTTATTTTAATTGAAAAATTCCAATAAGCTAGGTGCTAATCCAAAATGGGCCATAGTCAACAAGATAAAGGAGTTACTTGTCTGGATAGAAATAGTTGGTTAAGAAAAAAAAATTGATTATTATGGGGGTATATGCAACATTTTTTAGATTAATGCTTGGTATTCTAACCAGCTAAATGTTTTTATCCTTTTCTAGGTGATTAATGTTTCATCACCAAATACTCCTGGTTTGCGCATGCTTCAAGGAAGGAAGCAATTGAAAGATCTTGTGAAGAAGGTAGAAACTAGGATGTGAAGCTTTCTTCATGTGTATTTATCTCATGTTGATACTCAAGATAATGACTCTGGATTTTTATTTTCTTTCATCTAAAGGTTCAGGCTGCACGCGATGAAATGCAATGGGGTGAGGAGGGTCCCCCTCCATTGCTGGTAAAAATTGCACCGGATTTGTCAAAAGAAGACCTTGAAGATATTGCTGCAGTAAGCATGTGCAGGTTCATGTATTTTTTTTCTCCTATTCTCATCATCTCATATGCCGTATAAGAGTTTTTATCTGTTTGTAGGTTGCCTTGGCTCTTCACTTAGATGGCCTTGTAAGTAGTATCTCTCTGCTTTACCAGTAATTTAAAATTTTGGTTGGAAGAAAAAAGCTTCGAATTTTGCAATCTTCACTTCATTTACTCTTAATTTTTTCATTTGTTATTTCTAGATTATATCAAATACAACTATTTCAAGACCACAGCCTGTCAATGAAAATCCATCGTCTTTAGAAACTGGCGGTTTGAGTGGGAAGCCTCTCTTCAATCTCTCTACCAATATCTTGAAGGAGATGTATATCTTGACAAGGGTACATTTGTTGTTTTTTATATCATGATTTGCATCTAATACTTTCTCATCAATACATGCCACTTTTTTGGATGGTACAAGTAGTATAGTATCCATGGTTGCTAACGTATACACTTATAAGCACTAACCCATAAATGCTATTATAGCTATCATTGTCAAGCACTAACATCTCTGAGATTCGGCGTGTCTCTGTGTCCGGCACACGTACAAAACGTGTTTTACAACTCAGACAAGTGTCAAAAAAAGCTTTTTTCCCTTTACTTCGACACTTCTTGGACACATCTACTTAAGTTAAAGATGTGTCAAATAATGATGGTGAAAGACTATCATATTTTGTTTTAGATTTTTTTAGTTAAAACAACTTGCTCAATTTGATGCACATTTGCACTGATTCTCAATTTAGATCTTTTATAAATAATGTTCAAATTTTATTTAATTATAATATAAATATATATGTATTGTATAGGTGTTAGTTCGTATGTTTTTTACGTTAACAGTGTCGAAGTCTTCATGTCGCGTCAGCTGTCCGCGTCAGAGTCTCTGTTTCAGATTATAGCCTATACTCAGAACCTGATAGTGTCTTGTAGTGAAGTCCTTTCACTATTCATTATTTTCAGCATATTTAATTTTAGATTCAGTATGCATGTTCCAGCACATATGCTGTTCTTTGTCATGATTTGCTTATGCATGTTATTCACGCCTAACTAAACTAACAACATGGTTCTGTCTATAAATGTATATCAGGGCAGGATTCCTTTGATTGGCTGCGGCGGCATTAGCAGGTGAAAAATACACGTTCCTTCACACATTTGTTGCCTATATTAGTATTCGTCTTATCATCTAACAATCCAAAATTGCAAATAATTACAAGTTTAATTGAGATGTATGAAAACTCATGATATTACCACGTAGTTTCATTTTGTAGCTGCAATTTTTAAATAACCGCACAATATTTGATTGATTCTTATTGAATGTGAGTGTAAAATTAGCTTTCACCGGTAGTTCGCTGCATATTACCTTTTCTCAATTATTGTTTAATAATTTCTGAGCCTTGTGCATCAATTCAGTGGAGAGGATGCATACAAGAAAATCCGAGCTGGAGCAACTCTTGTTCAGCTGTATACAGCATTTGCTTATGGTGGACCTGCACTGATTCCTCAAATAAAGGTATCATACTATTCCTACACTTTTACACATGTTTCAATAGTGTATGCATGGACCAAAGTTCTCATTCTCATTCAATTGATTTTAGGCTGAATTAGCTGCATGCTTGGAAAGAGACGGGTACAAATCCATCCTTGATGCAGTTGGTGCAGATTGCAGATGAGTTTTATCCACCTTGCTGTAAGCAAGCATATAGTATCATTCTAAGTGTAGCAATATTCCTTTTTTGGAAATGCCAAATTTTCATTTATTATTTGCTTTTCTTTTATATATTGTTATTTAATTTGAATTTAAATGGGTTTGGCCACGTGTTATGAATTGTAAAAGTGAAGGTTGTTTTTAGGCAATTCAGGCAATTTTTGTTTTAGAGTGATGATTGTTTGGCAATAAACCGCCAAATAATTGAGAAATACCTGTGTACCATAAACCCACCAATAATCAAGTTATGGAGCATAAAGTTAGCTTAAACCCCATCAACATGTGGACAAATGGTACTCTAAATTTATTTATGAGGATATGCAATATGAAGCCATAATGTCTTGCTTGTGGACTGAAATATTGAAATTTACGATGTGTCTTATTGTGACTGTGGCATAAATTATGTATTAAGCGGTCTATCGTGTACTCATATTTGAAAAATATTTAAAACTCCAATGACGACAAAAGTTATTGCATGGAAGTAGAAGTTTATGATGCTTGTCATTTACAGGGTTGATAAAGTGACCTACCTGATTGATGTATATTCGATAAAAATTAGGGAAAATAAATGTTTCTTTCAAAATTGAGTATGTTGAACCGACGTTAATCTAGTCATCATCTCAATTATAAAGACAAGGAGAGTCGTGAGTTTCGACGTTCGACTTCCAATGGATATCACTCTTTTAAGTTTTGAATGATTTTTAAGTGGTATCTATTTTTTGTATATAAATGTAGAGACTAATTCTTTAAGCTGGATAAAATAAAATGGTCAATTTTATGTGAATAATTGAGGAAACTACTAGTTGAGTTGAAAGTCACTCTATAATATGAATCAATGTTTAAAATAATATATATAGGAACATGTATGAAACTATACAATAAAAATGAAAAAGGCAATCCAATGAAACTAGAAAGATGATTTAATTAGTTTCAATTGTAGAGGGAAACCTGAAAACCATGAAAAGGGAGATGGAGAAAAGGCAATGCGTAGATTAATAATAATGATGATAAAGGAATGGTTATGTAATATGGCCCATAAGGAAAAAGTATTATAATAATAATAATAATAATAATATAGTGATTGAACTTGACAAATAAAAAAGAAACAAAAGTTGCTTGCTAAGATACGTTGGGTTGTGGAGAGAGTCAAAGCAGAGTATTTTGAATTTTTACCCTATGAAGCTTAAGATATTATTTAGTGTTATTATCATAATAATATAAATTGATTTTGTAAATTTAATTTTATAAAATGTAAGTTGAATGTAACAATAATTTTAAATGTAAAAATCATATTTTAAATAAAGATACACATTTTAAATTTAAATTAGAATCTATTTTAGATATAAAATCAATTTTAATTGAGATTATTCAAATATGTCAATTAATTTTATCTATAATTATTTTCAACTCTATGACTATGTATAGGTTAATCAAGCAAAAAGTTAAAGGTGGGGAATGAGAGCTTCTTAAAGCTTTTCCACAAAGCAATGATCTATTCATCAAAAGAAAAAGGGCAGACAAGTGTTAAGGTGTAATCCACTTGTACTGTCCCTTTCTCATGCTCTTTTCACACCCCTAAAATGGATAATTGGGACCATACTAGCCCACCTTGACCAACTAATTAAAACCCCTGTTTTTCCAAATTTGAACAATATATCAATTTAACAACAACAAACAAACAATATATCACATCTAAAATTTATTATATATCCTCATAATCTCATACTTTGATAACATAAATGGTAATTCAGGGGGTTTAGGTGAAAGATTAAAATAACGATTGGATCATTTTTGTTCAATTTTATTACATTATATTGCCTTAAGTGGTGTTGGATTTGGATCTTTTAAATAAAAATTTGAATTTGAGTCATTCTGAATGAAAAAAAATAGTTTATAGAAGAGAGTTTATATAAAGTAAAGTAGGTAGTCAACTTCTTCCAAATAGATTAGTAAACGACCTAATTTTGTATCAATAATATGGATAAAAAATTGTTAAATTTTCAAAGTAGAGAGATTGGATCGATTCAAACTAATTAAAGGAAAAAAATTGCACATAGATCAAATTAAAGAGATTATTATATATTAAAAACACACATTAATTTCCCGTGTACGATTTTGAAAAATTAGTTTGAGTTTTTTCGTTTTAGACAAACTTATTTGAATTTGTCCAAATTTACATATACTTTAATATTATGTGTTAATGATTATTATTAGATAGTATTATTATATATTAGTAAAGATATTTTAAACTTTTTAATTTCTTGTATATATACATATTGTAATCCTATTACATTGAAGTTTGATTCATTTGTTTATGAAATCATAGCCAAGGGTTCTTTCTTTTCTCCTTTTCTCTTATTCCTCTTCTATGTTTATGTTAGATTATAATTGTTAACATTATATCAAAGAGCTTTGATTGATTTTGGGATCTACTGTAAAGTGGTCCGTAACTTAATAAAAAACTTTTGTGCGACCTGATGGTATATGTAACCTATGTTGTATAGAAAAATATGCGGAAGAATGCCTATTCTAACAATATGCGCAACAGTTTAACAAATTCTAAATTTATTAAACACAAGATTAAACAAGGTCCCTAATGAACAATTCTAATTAATGTCAAACTATATGGATCATGGCATATATGGAGAAATGCATCAGAAACAATTATTATTCAAGATGTTGATTTTCATGCAATCATGTTAAGACAATCAATCATGCAAATTCACTTAACATAGAATCTTTATCATGCATTCAATCAATATCAGAAACGTAATAATTGCAGAAATTTAAACGAGATAAGGGAAAGAAAAGTGTATGCGGATTTTTATACTGGTTCAGCCGTCTCGTGACGACTTACATCCAGTCCTAAGATCCAACTGGATCTTAGCCTTTCCTATAGAACTTCTTAGAATCAGTTTACAGATTATACACAGCGCCTCGCACCAATTTTAAACTATTCTACATGTTCTATCTTTCCCTCCCTGAATTTCCAAGTTTAAGTCCCATAAATTTGACCAAGAATTCAGTCAAGCGTCTTCTTGTTGACAGCTCTCAACCTCGAAGAACACCACCAGTAACAACTGGATTTTCTCAAAGAAATTTGGTTATAGAAAATGATTTACAGAAATTGAAACAGATCAATTTTACAAAGTTCTTGATCTTCCTTCTTCTCAAAGCAATCTTTCTCACTTCAGTCTTTTTCAATCCTTATTGGTCACAAATGTAGATTGTTCATGGTTGAAAAAGATGTTCAAAGTAATATCAGTTGAGAAAGAGTTAGTGGTATATGATTGTTATTGATATTATGAAGTTTTTGTTATCAAGTGATAATATCAAGTTATGAGAAGAAGAGAATGAAAGCAGTTTATATAGTTTCAGGAAAAACAAAACATGAATCGATTTGGCCAATCGATTCATTAAAGTTATATAGCACCCTAATCGATTGATCCAATCGATTTCGCGAATCTTGTTTTTCTTGAATCTTGAAACTGCATAAACTAATCGATTTAGCTAATCGATTATTTTAAATGAGTTTTTCAGACTTTGATGAATGTACATAATTGAATCGATGTTCATAATCGACTTGGAGTGTTTTGTTCAAACAACGAGATCAAAACAATCGATGTACTTAATCGATTCAACCATTTCAGTCATCTTTGTTTCTAAAACTTTTTGTACCAATCGCTTTAGTCAATCGATTTCACTGGTTCCAGGGACACAGTGATTTTCACAAATCGATTTGTCAAACCGATTGTGGACTTTAAGTCTGAAGCACATTTCATCAGTTGGTTCATTCAATCGATTTACCAAGTCGATTGATGCCAAAATTTATTTCAAAAGAAGTATATAAGTAGATTGTGCTAATCGACTGTGTATGTTCCAGACCAAGGTTATTTTGAAACTTATTTTAGTAAATCGATTTGCCTAATCGATTTATCAAACATTGGTTTGGCTCTGGGACATTCACACTCGATTGTGTCAATCGATTTAGACAAACAAAATAAAGATGTGATTGGATTAATCGATTTGCCAAATCGATTAGCTTGCAAGGCATGCCACTGACTTGCACATTTTAATTTCAGTAAATGTACCAATCGATTTGTCTAATCGATGTAAACAATCAGTTCAGTTTTGGTGATTTAAACAATCGATTTGCCTAATCGATTTGTGGCAAATTGGCTCTTTGACTTGCACAATTTATTTTCTAATAAGTGTACCAATCGATTTGTTTAATCAATTGATAACCTGTTTGATTTTTCAGAAGATGTGCAAATAGATTTTGTCAATCGATTGGTTAATCCCAAACTGCATAATATCATTCAACCTTGTTACAGAATCGATTTTACTAATCGATTTGTTTATGGATCTTCAAGCTTTTGTTGATTTCTTGAGTTCCAAGCAATTGTCTCAAGTTTGTAGGATTGAATTGTTGTTCCTGAAATTTTCTCAGTTTACAATGTTAGATTTATTTCAAGCTGTATGTTTGTCAATAATATCAAAAACGAACATATGTCTAACACGACCCATTTTGCAGTCGGTACCGATTTGCTTCCTCCGTTTTCCAACGCGATTCTATCTCTCTGTTTACAGTGCGATTCTGCTCTTTTGTCTCCAGCGCGATTATGCTATTATATTTCTGGTGTGGTTCTGCTCTTCTGTCTCCGACACAATTTTGTTTGGATCTTTGTTGGTTCTACTATTGATAGGTTATCCCTAATTTATTTTGTCTTAGTAATTGTATTTGTCTATTTTCCTGTCATTATTTGTTATGGATGATGCTAAGGATGATTCTCTACAAGTTGTTAGTGTCCACCTCAATGGACAAAATTACTCTTATTGGAGTTATGTGATGGAAAAAAATTTGATTGGAAAAGATATGTGGGGTTATGTTGATGAAACTTCTGTTAAGCTTACATATAGAAAGGATGAAGCTAAATATGCAAAAGATTTGAAACACATGGAATGTTAGTAATTTAAAAATTATTACTTGGATCAATAATTCTGTTGAGTTGTCTATAGAAGTGCAACTAGCAAAATACGATACTACTAAATATATTTGGGATCACTTGAAACGTTTGTATGTTGAGTCTAACTTTGTCAAACGTTATCAACTAGAAAGTGATATTAGAGTCATTAAGTAAAACAATATGATCATTTAGGAATTATACTTGATAATGACTAATTTGTGGGATCAATTGGCTCTTATGGAATCAACTAAGTTGAAATATGTCAAAACATACATTGATCAGAGAGAGGAGTAACGTCTAGTTTGGTTTCTAATGGCTCTTCGTGATAATTTTAAGGGTCTTCGTGGGAGTATTTTGCATCGTTCTCCTCTTCCATATGTTGAATCAATAGTTAGTGAATTGTTGGCAGAAGAAATTAAACTTAAGACTCATTCTAGTGTGTCAGATAAGGAATTCTCTCAACTCCTCCATCTGTTTATGTTGCTCTTGTTCAAAAAGGAAAATCTCAAGGGAGGATTGATCTTGGTAATGATGAATGTGCATTTTACAAAGAAAAAAATCATTAGAAAGCATATTGTCTGAAATTGGGGAGAGCACATAAGAAGAATTTTAGGAGGCCATCGTCCAATGTAGTTGCTTCTCCTCCTCATACCATTGACTCTAGTTCTGGTTTTGTATACTCATCTGAGACTGGTTCCCAAATATCTGATATTTCATAATAGCTTCAAAAATTTCTTGCCACTCAATCACATGCCATGTCTGCCACCTCTTCTAAAGGTTTGAACTCCTCTAGTATGTCAAGTATATCTCCTTCCATATTGATTATTGATTATGGAGCATCTCACCATATGATATATGATGATAAATCTTTTGTGTCTGTGAATCCTGCCTCGTCTGTCGGTTATGACATCGGATGGTACGCATATGCCATTAGCAGACATTGGTTCTGTCTCCACACCTAATTTGTCTCTTTATGATATTTATTATATTCCTAATCTCACTTTGAGTCTTGCTTCTGTTAGTCAAATATGTGATTTCACTTATTCAATTATATTTTCTTCCACTTCTTGTTGTGTGCAGGATCCATATTCCAAGAGGCTGATTGGACAAGCCATATACAAGGGGGACTCTATATTTTGGATGACTTGCGAGTCCCAAATATTGTAGCTTCAACAACTACTATTGACTTATTATCTAGTTTTCGTTTGAATTCTTCGTCTTCTAGTTTTTATTTATGGCATTATCGTATTGGACATGTTTATGCTCCTAGATTAAAATATTTGGCTTATACTAGAGCTTTAGGAAAGTTACAAACCAATGATATTTCATATTGTTGTGGTTGTAAACTTGCTAACTTTCTAGCTTTGTCGTTTAATAAAAGTGTTTCAGTTTCATATGCGTTTTTTGATTTAGTTCACTCTGATGTTTGGGGTTCATCATCGATTCTCACCAAAGGTGGATCAAGATATTATGTTTCGTTTATTGATGATAACACTTGTTATTGTTGGGTTTTTCTTATGAAAAATTGATCTGAATTTTTTGACATTTATCATATGTTTCATGCCATGGTCAAGACTCAACATAATATTATTATAAAGTGTTTTCGTTGTGATTTATGTGGTGAATATACCTCTAATAAATTTTTTGAATTACTTGCTTATGATGACATCATCCACCAATTATCTTGTACTGATACACCTCAATAAAATGGAGTTGCTGAAAAGAAACATCGTCATATTATTGAGATTGTTTGTTCTCTTTTGTTGTCTACTTCGGTTCCCAGTGAGTTTTGGGACGAAATAGTTCTTACTGTTGTTAATGCTATTAATAGAACTCCATCGTCTATTATATCAGGTTTGTCTCCCTTTGAAAAATTGTATGCTTCTATTCATGATTACTATTCTCTGGAAAGTTTTTGGTTCTAATTGTTTTGTTCTTCGTCCACAAGTAGAGCACAATAAATTGTTTTCTCGGTTTATCATGTGTGTTTTTCTTGGTTATGGAGATGGTCCAAATAGTTATTGTTGTTATGATCCTCGTGCAAAAAAACTATATGTTTCTCGCAATGTTTTTTTTCTTGAGCACATCATATTTTACTCTGTTTCCTCTGATTCTCATATTATTAAGAGTTCAGAATTAACCCATATTGATCTGTTTGGTTTTAATGATAATGCTTCTAGTGATTCTAATATTGAGAATTGCAACATAAATACTACTATTCCACATGATGACGCCCCTTGTCCCCTCAGCTGTCCAACCACCTCCTTCGATTGTTGATCCTCCGTTTCTGCCTCCTCGTTATCCCATTCGTCAACGTAAGTCTACCCAGTTATCTGATTTTGTCTATTCCACTTATTCAGCTTCATTTGTTTCTTTCTTAACCTATATTCACAATTTGTATGAGCTCTATTCCTATAAAGAGGCTATTCTTGATCCTCTTTAGCGATATGCTATGGCAAAAGAACCATTTGCATTGCATAAAATAAATACTTGGGAATTAATAGCTCTTCATCCTATAAAGCGTGTTATTAGGTCTCGTTGGATATACAAGATCAAAACAAAGTCTGATGGGTCAGTTGAGCGCTATAAAACACGTCTTGTTGCTAAGGGATTCTCTCAACAATATAGTATGTAGGGGTGTACATGGGTTGGATTGGGCAAATTTTGACAAAACTCGATACCCGATCCGATCGATTATATTTGGGTTGAGTTAAGTTATAAATTCGTATTTTTTTCATTTAACCCAAACCGAACCGACCCGATCAAGAACGGGTTGGGTTATGTTAGTGGGTTATATATAAATAATAACCTATTTTTTATTTTATGGGAAAATATATTAAGGTTGCATACACTTTCCCACAATACTTACATGTTTTGCATTATTTCTCTTATTAAAATGTAATCAAACACTAGAAGAGGTTTTACTAGGTTTTCTTTTGGTTACCTCGCTTCCTAGAGTTGGCGGCAATGATAGGAGGCCTTACTAAAAAAAATGTTTAATAGATTTAAATGTAAAACAAATAAACTAAATTTATCATAAGCATAACCTTTTGCATAAGCATATTTTTTGCTCATAAATAATATTTAACTCAAAAATTTTATATTTAACAAATGTAAAAAAATTAAATTAAATTCATCATAAGCATAACCTTTCAATACATACATTCATTATGCAAAACTATAACAAAATATAACATTTAAATAAATATCAGTTATGAGCACATGTAGAACAAAAGAAGAACGTGCTGGCAAAAGAAGAAGGTGGACAGTGACTTCAGGAAGTCTGGACAGAAAAAGAAGGTGGACGCATAAATGAAACATAAGAAGAAGGTAGATGACAATTGCCGAAAATATGAAGAAAAAAAAGTAATAAAACCCTGTTAAGCTGCCAAAAAAATTTATAACTAGTTATCGGGTCGGGTCGACGGGTTTAAATTGTTGAACCCATTGCCTGAACCAAATATAAATGGATTTCAACGGGTTGGGTTGGGTCTGGCCCAAAAGTGACCGGATACAGGTAAAAATTGGGTTGAGTGATCGGGTTGGCGGGTCGACTCGCGTCCATGTACACCCCTAATAGTATGGATTATGAAGAAACTTTTGCTTTTGTAGCCAAGATGACCACTATCCGTACTCTTGTTGCAGTTGCATCTAATCATCAATGACATATTTCACAAATGAATGTCAAAAATGCATTTTTAAATGGTGAGCTTCATGAAGAAGTCTGTATGGTCCCTCCACAAGGGGTTTCTCATAATCAGGGAGAAGTGTGTAAGTTAAAAAAAGCTCTCTATGGTCTTAAACAGACTTCTCGAGCTTGGTTTGAGAAATTCTCTACTGTGATCACTTCTCATGGTTTCCGCTCTAGTGAACATGGTTTTGCACTATTTATAAGGTCTACCACTTATGGTCGCATTATGCTTTCTTTGTATGTTGATGGTATGAATAATATATGTGATGATGTTAGTGGAATCAATGAGTTGAAATTGCAGTTAGCCAACCAGTTTGAGATGGAGGATTTGAGAACTCTTCGCTATTTCTTAGAGATTGAAGTTGACTACTCTCCTAAATGTTTTCTTCTTTCTCAATCCAAGTACATTGCCAACATTCTTGAACAAACTCGTATTTTTGATAATAGAGCAACATATACTCCACTTGAGTTGAATGTGAAATATGCTCCCTCAGATGGTGTTCCTTTACCAGATCCCACTTTGTACCGTATTTTGGTTGGCAACTTGGTGTATTTACGATTACCAGACCTGATATTGCTTATGTTGTTCATAAGTTTGTTGTCTTTCTGACTACAGTACATTAGGCAACTGTTCTTCGTATTCTCTGTTATCTACGAGGAACTCAATTTCAGAGTCTTCTCTTTCTGTCGTCGTCTTCATTGGAGTTATGTGCTTAATCTGATGCTGATTGGACCTCTCGCTCTTTTACAAAAGCTGAGTATCGTGTTATGACATCCACTAGTGATGAAATAGTTTGCTTGCGTTGTCTTCTATCTGATATGAGTATCTCTCTTTCTGAGCCAACTCCAATGCACTACGATTACAAGAGTGCTATTAAAATTGCTCATAACTCGGTCTTTCATGAATGCACCAAGCACATTGAGATTGATTGTCATCTTACTCGTCATCATCTTCAACATAGAATCATTACTCTACCATTTGTCCCATCATCCTTACAAATTGTTGATTTATTCACAAAGGTGAATTCCATTAAACATTTTTGTGTTTTGGTTGACAAACTCTCGATGTTTCATGTAATGCATTGTGAGTTTGAGGGGAGATATTATATAGTATTATTATATATTGGTAAGAATATTTTAGACTTTTCTATTCTCATAAGACTTGATTTATCTTTGATATTACGGTAGAATTGTCAGATTCATAAAAAACTACCGTGTTTTTATAAAAATTATAATTTATAACTTTTAAAAATTACGGTGATTCATTATAATTCTATAACTCTACCATGATATTAAACATAACTCTACCATGATATTAAACATGCACTTGGAGATTGACACTCTTAGGTGCATCTTATAAATTATGTACAAGTGTGTGATTTGTTTACTTATCTAGTCATAATACCTCATTTTCTTTAAATATGTTAGAAAATTTGTGCATTTTATTTAACTCACTTCCTTTTGTTAATTGTGATGACTCTCGTAGTCCATTGTTTTTCGTTAATGAAAGTCCGTTTTTTTTTTTTAAAAAAAAACTTTAAATTTGTCAATTTGTCACTTAAATCTACTTGATGTTTTTTAAATTATAGTTACTGTATCTTTAAATATTTCAATAAATTTTCATTCAAATTCAATCATAAATAATTTCGATCAAATTCCTCCATCAATTTATCTTTATTTAAAACTTTCAAACTCTTATTTTGTTTATATAGAATTAGAACACCGAACACAATAAAATAAACACCTAGGATGGATTATTTGTATTTTATTTAATTAAAATAAACACCAAACACAATAAAATGAGTTTAATTGCTATCTATTATTAGTGTAAAATGTTTCAATAATGCTAACAACACACGTGTGTGGTGAGATATCACGAGGATCACTTTGTCCATACCTTTACCTCAATAGAAAACACTATGTTGGAAGTGAAGGAAGGTGAAGCTACTGCATTATTATTTGCTATGCAACAAGTTCACGACCTTGTCTTTCTCACGTTATTTTTATGGTAGACTCTTAAGCGTTACCTATTGTGGTAACTTAAATATAAGAGTGAATGTGTTGTTAATACTTCTATGTTAGTGTTACCAATGTTTTCGATCTTATCTCAATTTGTATATATTTGTGAAGATATTTAAGATTAAATATTTTTGTTATACTGAAAATATTACCAAGTGAGTTATGACACATGACCACTTTTATAAGTGGTTTTCATAGATTAACATTTAAAAATTATTGAAAATATTTAAAGATAGTATTTTTTAGAAGTTAAATAGTTTATAACTTTCATAGTATTTTATATTTAACACGATGATTTTGTTAATATCAATTAAATAAGAGATACATATTTATATTTCTTTTAAATTCATAGAAAACATTTATTAATTCATTATTTTAATCCATTCAGATAAGTATGATTATCAATGTCTATTTTTAAGAGATTTTCTCTTTAATTATTAAAGTTTTAATTTTCAAATTCTCATCAATGTATTGACTTATATTAGAATTTCCTATTTTTTACTACTATTTGCCATATATTTTGTGCGACTAAAAACACTAAAATATTATTAATCAAATTACTGACTTATTAAAAAAATTAGATTAATTTTTTTTTTTATGGCAAACCACTTCATGCAAATCAGAAAAAACCACAAATGTGCATATAACTTACCATGTGAAATTTTAGAATTGAATCTAAATCAAAGCAAGAGCTCCAACAAGCTATGTCTATACAAGTTGGTGTGTCCTTGATTATAAGGTTGTATATCCAAGAAAAGGTGAAATATAACACGTTGACACGCAGATTTATATTAATATGTTTAAATGTTTTATTTATCGTACAAGCAATCGGTGATCCAATTAGTTCACTGATAATTGGAATTGATGGGCTACATAGAAAATAGGTTGTTTTGGCACAAAGCAACATAGTGACTGCAATCCTACCTTAAAGTAAGAATATTAACTAATGATTTGAGACTGAACAACAAACGAATTATTGGTTCTGTTAAAAACACAAACGGATTATACTTAAAATATGATATTCACAACTTCATAGTAATTCAATCTAGGATGGGTTTGTTACAATTTTTTTTCATAAAACAATAATTTTTAAAAAAAATAATGACTTTTTAAATTTATATTTTAAAAAATAATCTAAAAACTACTTAAAATAAAAAGTTTATAGTAATTTCTAAAAAGTCCTTTTTGTAATTAATTAATTAATTTTTTAACAAAATATAATTTTCAAACACATATTCTTTTTTTTTTTTTTTTTTTATAAATTTCTAAAAGATAATTCTCAAATTATAACATACCAAAACTAGTTTAAAATCTATAAGAAAGTGCATGATATCCGTTAACACAGCTAAAGGTTTGAAGCCGCTGGCTAGCAAGGCGCCACCAGTGAGGGGTAGTTTGGTCAATCAGCAAAACGCTTTTCTTCAACAAAATTTATTTATTGTTGTGGCTGAATTTTCTCTTCAAAATCGGTTGGCAAGGAAAAACGCGCACTTTATAATTTAAATTTAAAATTTAAATTATCTGTCGAAGACTCTAAATCGGACAAAATTTGAAATGGTCCTGACTCAGCCAGAGCAGTTTATATTTATTTTAATTCTAAATTTTAATAATAACTTTATAATATACGGTCTAAAAAATTAAAATAAAATCTCATTCGCTTTTACTAATTTGTTATTTTATTTTAATGAATTAATTAATAGTTTAAGATGGAATAGTGAAAAAGAAAAGCAAAACAAGCTGGTTCTTGCATCTCCTTCATTCAACCATCCATATACGTGGTGAGAAACCAAACAAGTCTTCTGAGTGGCTTAGCCTTTTCCGCGAACACATTTATTGATAACACTCGATAGTCTTCTTCTTCTTCTTCTTCACTTTTGTTCCGAGTTTTGACTCACTCAATGCTCAACGATTTCTTCAACTTTCAACTCACTTCACCTAGATCTTAATTTCGTCTTCTGAGGTTAGTGGATCCATTAGCTTCACCAAATTACGATATTGCTTCTTAATACCGTTCTCTTGCTCTGCTTGCTTCTCATCTATAAACGTTGAAAATTTGTATTCAATCAGGATTATTAATTATATTTATTTTCTGTTTCTTAGTGAGCCATTTCACTTTTTTATTTTTATTTTTATTTTATTTTTTAGACGAATTCAAATTTTTAATGTTTATAATATTTGATTTCTTAGGACACCGATATTCAAGTAGAACGATAATATATCTTTTTTTATTTTTATTTTTGATTAATTGTTTGGTGTCAACTTTGTAGAACCAACACATCTGATCGTGTCTCGCACCCCACTGACACCTTAATTACATTCAATTAATTTTTTTTTTCTGAAATTATTACTGGTGTTGACATGTCAGTGTTAGCGTAGTGTTTATGTATGTACTTCATAGGGTGTGAATGATGCAGCATTTTCTAGAGATAATAAAGTTGAAAGGTGGAACTACCGTGGAAGGTTTTTTCTACATTCGTATGAATTCATGTATCGGATTGGGAAGTTTTACTTAGGTTTCCATTTTCTAATTCAAGTACTGTTAACTGAAAAGGTCTATGTGGCATTGCATGGGTCCTTAAATTAGGCTATGTGGGGTTGTGGCTATGTTAGGTTCATGAATTTTGAATTTTACAGCTCTGGGTGAGGTTCAACGTGTCAATGACCACATTAAGCTTGGAGCACTAGACAGTAGAGTCTGTATCTTGAGCTATGGTCCCCTCCATTATGTTATCTTGTTTCAATTTTGGGTCTTGTTTTAAAGTTTGAAAGGGCCATTTGTTTGAAAAGTTAACTTTTTTGAAAAGAAAAACATACACCACTTTTTGCCATTGCAACTAGCACTTGCTGTTTGTAATCAGTGTTGGTTGTGGCAGAACTATTTAAGGAAAGATGTCCCAGACAACCAGTGTCCCGCCTGCTTTTCAATCTATCAAATCACTTCCACCTGAGTTCAAGTTTGCTAATGATCGAAACCCTGGCATTGTGGAAAAGCATGGAAACATTAAATATAGAAGCACTGATCTCATTGGATCAAATGGTGGTGAAAATGGTGCAATAGTAGGGGAGGTTTCTAAGGAAGCTCACAACCGTGCCAACGCCATGGATCTATTTGACGAAGAATCTCCATATGGTGGTAATGTCGAATCATATGAAGACAGGACATCGTATACTAATGAAGACTCGGTATCTGCTTCGTTGCCTGTTCCATCAATATCAAAGTCCTCCAAGGAAAGCAGATGGAGTGATACAACTCCTTATGCTTCAAAGAAGGTAATTTTGGCTTCAGACTGCAGTTCTACTTTGCTTCTGGTTTCATTAATCAGTTATAATACCTGTGCATAATGATTATTAAGTCATATAGTTATTGCTTACTATGATACATATGCATTCCGTCAGCTGGAAAGTCACTGTAGACAAACATTAAGATCTATTTCACATGGCTTAAATTCATGTTTACTAGTTTCCAATTTTGGTTTGAGTAACAGATTCAGAGTATGCTAAAAATCAGCTGAAACATTGAAGATGCATATAAGATAATGCAGTTTTAAACGAATGAATGAGGGGAAGGGTGTTAGGGCCTGTTGTAGAAGACAAACTGAAATTTACTAGGACTAGATGCACTTTTCATCGCTTTTGAAAGAAAATTGTTAGAAATAATGTAATTATGACTGCTAGGTAGGTTGCCATTTCATTAGGGAGAAGATCTTATTTGGAGACAAGACTGCTAGCTTTGTAAATTCAAACGATCAACAGACAATAATTTTTAAGTCATTGATAGGTCCTTGAATCAGTTATATATGCACAAACTTGGTATATATGATTTATGTGTTACATGTAGCTTGACGGTAGTGTTAGAAATTACGGACAGATTCTATGTAATTGCAATAATTAGGTTAACTGCTAATCCTTGTATTTATGACTCTATAATATTCTCTGATGTACAATTCAGGCACACAGATCCCGTCCCATGTCTCTCATCTCTTTTAACTCAACAAAGCAATTCCATATTTTTATTTACTGAGTTTGTTGAATTCTCATTGTTAATAAATAATAAGCTGTTTAAACTTTGTTGTTTACTGTTTCAGAAGCTTCAGTCTTGGCTTCAACTTTCTAATGGGGGTTGGGAACTGGTGAAGATAATATCAACTTCTGGAACAGAATCTGTCATTTCACTGCCTGATGGGAAAGTAAGACAAGTTATACTCTATTTTTCTACATTGGATTGCATCTTTTTGGTCTGATTAGCTGTTCTCTTTTCCCCCTTAACCATAGGTTTTAAAGGTGAAAGATGAACGTTTGGTACCAGCAAATCCTGATATTCTTGATGGAGTGGATGACCTCATGCAACTTAGTTATTTAAATGAACCTTCAGTTTTGTACAACCTGCAATATAGATACAATCAAAATATGATCTATGTAAGTCTTTGCATCTCCAAAGTTTTTTTTGCTTCAATTTTGCTTGCTGATCACAAAACATTTATGCACATAACTGTGTGCAATTCAGACAAAAGCAGGGCCAGTTTTGGTGGCCGTAAATCCCTTTAAGAAAGTTCCTCTGTATGGGATTGACTATATTGAAGCCTACAAGTGTAAAGCAACTGAAAGCCCTCATGTTTATGCAATTACAGACTCAGCCATCAGACAGATGATACGGGGTGACTTATTCCTTTCTTTTATTTAGACATATATATGGATGAATTTTTACAAGTTACAACAACTTTTATTTGTTTTAAGCTATAACTTCTTACTCTGACTCTTGCGCTTTATTTGCAGATGAAGTTAATCAATCAATAATTATAAGGTCAGTATTTTGTGTTGAGTTCATTTTTGTACAACTGATTATTCCGTTATTTAGGCTAAAATATGCAAAAGGAATTGTTTGTAAAAGTACGTTAAGTTCAGGAATGATTGACTGGTTAAAAGCTGTCAAAGAATAAGTTATTGCTTGAGTGGTTAAATGTTCTTATCCCCTAAACTGAATTTGTTTTATTGCCACGTATTCATTTTTCTGTTGGTTTCCTAAAAGTTCAGGGAAGAGATTCTGATTTCCCACTCTTGGATTAACCTTGATGGACATAATAACTTCTTTATGCTACCTGATGGTTTTGTCATTAATATCAAACTCAATTTGGCTTTCCTTGGCCTTGTGTAATCCCCCTTGGCTATATTTGAATTGGGACCTATAATAGTTCTTATTCTTATAATCTACATATTCAGTGGTGAGAGTGGAGCAGGGAAGACTGAGACAGCAAAAATAGCTATGCAATACCTTGCTGCCCTTGGCGGTGGAAGTGGAATAGAGCATGAAATATTAAAGACTAATCCAATACTAGAAGCCTTTGGCAATGGGAAAACATTGAGAAATGACAACTCAAGTCGTTTTGTAAGATTTCTTGATCTTATGTGTATTGATTCTTTTAGTTGAACTGCTCTTGAGGGTTTCAATTTTATTCTCTTTTGATGCTGAAAGCTCTCTTAATTTGATTGAACGTTACAGGGAAAGCTCATTGAGATTCACTTCAGTGAAACTGGAAAAATA
Organism: Cicer pinnatifidum; assembly: GCA_037974775.1. Classification (NCBI taxonomy): domain Eukaryota; kingdom Viridiplantae; phylum Streptophyta; class Magnoliopsida; order Fabales; family Fabaceae; genus Cicer; species Cicer pinnatifidum. The sequence goes on from JBBPBR010000005.1 coordinate 16,004,989, forward strand.
TCTGGTGCTAATATTCAAACATGTAAGTTTACTATTTAGTTAATGCTCAAACAATGTGTCTTGGCTTGCACTATAACTTTCCAACTAATCATGTTAAATGTTTGCATCAACATGTGGAATCTATGTGATGCTCCTGGTATGACCATACCTTGAACAGTTTTGTTGGAAAAGGTAATTCATTCTTCTGCGCTAATATTACATTCCAAATTCTGTTCATGCAATATCCACTGATACTAGTTTTACTTGGTACATGAACAGTCTAGAGTAGTCCAATGCAATGAAGGGGAAAGGTCATATCATATATTTTATCAGCTATGTGCTGGAGCACCACCATCTCTTAAGGGTAATTGGATATATTTTGTTACATATGTTGGATGGTGGATTTTTGTTAAACTTTCTATTTGAGGATATCCTTGAAGAAGTGCTTACTCTATTTTAATGAAATAAGATTTTCATAGTAGAGTATCCCTTTTTATGTAAAGTTCTTTATATTTGTTTATTTGGCTTCTTTGTTTTATTGTTCGTTTGATGTGTGATGTTAAACTCAGAGAAGCTAAATCTACAAAGTGTGGAAGACTATAAATATCTGAGGCAGAGCAATTGTTATTCAATTACTGGTGTTGATGATGCAGAAGAATTTCGCATAGTCATGGTATACTATTTTTCATTGCTTAATGATGATCTGCGTCAATATCGGTTTATATTATATGATATATTTATTTCACATGAACTTTTTAGTACTGTTGCCAATTTCCAGGATGCTCTGGATGTTGTCCACATTAGCAAAGGAGACCAGGAGAATGTATTTGCAATGCTTGCTGCAGTATTGTGGCTAGGAAACATTTCATTTACTGTGATCGATAATGAAAATCATGTTCAAGCTGTTGAGGATGAGGGTAAGAATTTTCATAATATGGAATCTACATCATAGAATTTTTCCAAGAAACTTCCTTGTTGTGCAAAAGCTCTGTCTTGTGCTTTGGGCTTGGGATGTCTTTGAATTTTTTGAATTCATTTAGAATATCCTACAATCAATAGCTTTTAGCATTTTATATTTTTCAAAAAATATCCTTGTAAATTAGAGAAGAGGTAACGTTTTGAGAAAAAGTTGCAGTTTTCTAAGGTTTCCTATATAGTTATTGATTGATTCGGTGCCTTTTGATTTAAGAACCATGTATTAACTTGAGCATGTTTGCATTTTATGATAACTATTGCTTACATATGTTGCACATGATACAAAATCTGCTGCATAGGCTTTGCCCAGTTGAGCATAGTTTAGATGCTCTCATGCGTCATAAGTTAATATATACCTCAACTAAAAATGAATTTTGTTTCCTGACTTGTTAAAGGGCTGTTCAGCACTGCGAAGTTGATTGGCTGTGACATTGAAGATCTGAAGTTGACTTTATCAACTCGCAAAATGAAAGTTGGTAATGATATTATTGTCCAGAAGTTGACGCTATCTCAGGTAAATGACTACTGTATTGACAATTACCTTTGTTCACGACTATGGATGGACAAAGTGCAATTTCCTTTGCAATATAAATATGTATTGAATTTCTCAATTATCATATGCCAGTTTGTTTAATTTATAAAGGTAATGTACTCTAGAAAGAAAAGTTGATTGGTGGTGAACATCGCCTCATTTAGTTTTCCTTCTATGAAATCCCATTTGATATTCAGATATTAATCATACCTGTATGGACCCTACCTATGCATTAGGCTTGTCTTAAATGTTAATTTTTTTATTATGTAGGCTATTGATGCAAGGGATGCTTTGGCGAAGTCTATATATGCATGTCTGTTTGATTGGCTGGTTGAGCAAATAAACAAATCACTTGCTGTTGGCAAAAGACGAACTGGCAGATCTATCAGTATTCTAGATATTTATGGTTTTGAGTCATTCAATGTACCTTATTAAACCACAACTCTCCTTTTTTCTTCGTATGTCTTTTATATAAATTTTGAAATATTTTCTTTGTTGAATTCTGTGCATTTTATACATAGAGGAACAGTTTTGAGCAGTTCTGCATAAATTATGCAAATGAAAGATTACAGCAACACTTCAATCGTCATTTATTCAAGCTGGAACAGGAGGTAGGCACCAAATAGAAACTGACTCCTTAAACAAATCTAAATGGATAATGATGCTGATAGACCTATAATATTTTTTATTCAAATGCGAGTTTTTGTTAAAAATGTGAATATGAAGCCAACAATTTTTTGTTATGGATTCGTAGCTCTTCATGATTATCTGCTTATCTTGTTATCAACAACTTTTTTCCTGCTCCTCAACTTTCTTTGTGCTTTGGCCTATAAAGTTTTTTCAATACGTTAGAACTATAACATCATTGTATTTCATAGTGGTATTTTTTTTCTTTTTTTATTGAAAGTATTGAACACCTCCATATAAAATTAAAATGAAAAGGATTTGCTTACCTCTGAAAGCTAAACACTATGTAAAAATTAAAAAATTCCCATGCTTACAAATTTGTTTCAGGAATATATCCAAGACGGCATTGATTGGGCTAAAGTTGAATTTGAAGACAACCAAGATTGCCTTAATCTTTTTGAAAAGGTACAGAGCTCCCTATCCAGGCCTCATCTCTAGCCAATGTGGGACTGAGTGAATATTTGGAATATAGGGTCGATACATACATCATTATACATTGTATGAATACAAAAGTATGTACAACACTATCACTCACTTTCATATGACCAAGATATAAGGATTCTACTTATTCTTAGTTTTTCTTGTACATATTCTAAATTTGCTATACTTCAATTAGTTGTTTTTTTTTTCTGCTTCGAACTACATATTTGGGGATGTCATTTTGTCTTAATGTCCTGGTGAAACTTCCTTGGAAGCTATTTCTTTATTTTTTTTCTTTTTGGATGTTGTTCTCAATTCTAATATTGTGCAATAGGTTTTGGGACTAACAATTTCTTTGTTGTGGAAAAATGCCACATCCCATTAGAAATTATTTTCTTATAGACTCCACTTCTGTAATTTGTGCAGAAACCACTGGGGCTACTATCCTTGTTAGACGAAGAGTCCACTTTTCCAAATGGTACGGATTTAACATTTGCTAACAAGCTTAAGCAACATTTGAATTCTAATTCATGCTTCAAAGGAGAACGAGATAAAGCCTTCACTGTGTGTCATTATGCTGGAGAGGTATTAATCTGGCCCAGTTCATATCACGTTATACCTTTCTTTCTGTTTATCCACAGGGCTTGTAAATTGCCGCAAGATACTGACAGTTCTAAGATTCACAATACAATGGCTTTCAAGTTGCATTCTGGTGTGAGATTTATAATGTGACAGAACTAAGTTTTAAGGATCAGAAAACCCTAAGTTCTATCATATTTAATCCATATTAGTTTGTTAACCTACATAGCTACTAACCATGACTTTATTTGTTTTGTACCAAAATTTAATAACCGTGATTTTGACTGTGCTTCCATACTTACTATTTTCGAACTCCAGATGCTATTTTTCTTAAAAGCGACAGATTACGTATTTCTTGTTGATTTAAATTTGCTCATACCTGACAGTTTGATAATTTCACTTGTTCTTCCCCTCAGGTCTCTTACGACACAACTGCATTCCTAGAGAAGAACAGGGACCTATTGCATGTGGATTCCATCCAACTTCTATCCTCAAGCAAATGTCATCTTCCTCAGATATTTGCATCATATATGCTTACTCAGTCTGAGAAGCCTGTAGTTGGTCCCTTACACAAGTTAGGTGGGGCAGATTCCCAAAAGCTAAGTGTTGCCACAAAATTCAAGGTACACGTCAAAACCTCAATTTTAATTTTCTTTGCAATTTATTATGAAGTGGTCTGGTAGTTGGATAACTAATGTTTTGGTCCTCCAAGCCTTCCATTCAATATTTGCGTTTGTTTTATAGTATGCTATTGGCAGTATTCATATATGATCATGTATGTGAAAACTGAAGCTGAGAAAATGTAAAAGGGTAAACCTCTGATTCTGAGAAAATGTATTTTCTGGTTGGTGATTTTGCCAAATCAGAGAACACTTATTTGTAGATGAATGGCCTCACTACAGATGCAGAAGTGACAGCTAAGAGTTAGTACAACAGTGAATTAAGATTAAGTAGATTACTCTCTCACATCAAGCCATGCAAATATTGAAACTTCTGCTTGAGAAAGATGGCCTCTGAATATCAATGATCCTAATGATAATTGTGACATGGCTTGTCAAGACTCTTCTGTTTATTAATTTTATTTGATATTAAAAGCTCTTAGGTTGGGACATGGGATATTTGTCTCGTTTCAATTGTCTTTACACGATATTTTTGTTGGCACCCAGGGACAATTGTTTCAACTTATGCAACGTTTAGAGAGTACCACACCTCATTTTATTCGCTGCATTAAGCCCAATAACCTCCAATCACCTGGATCATATGAGCAAGGACTTGTACTACAACAGTTGAGATGTTGCGGGGTCCTGGAAGTGGTTCGAATATCAAGATCAGGCTTTCCAACTAGAATGTCTCACCAAAAGTTTGCGAAAAGGTATAACAAAGAAACAAACATGGTGATTAATATGTTTTCAAGCCCCCCTCACAAACCAGTCTAAATGTATTTTTTTCCTCACGTTTTTGATGTTTCTCTTTTTGTCTTGGGAATGGTGAATCAGATATGGTTTTCTTCTCCTTGAGAATGTTGCATCTCAGGATCCACTTAGTGTTTCTGTTGCTATTCTTCACCAGTTTAACATTTTGCCTGAGATGTATCAAGTTGGCTTCACAAAATTATTCTTCCGAACAGGGCAGGTAAGAAGAAGTCTGTATGATGTTTCATACAAGTTATTTCTTTCATTTAATTTAAATTGCTGTGGTAGTGGTAAACACAATTATATTGATTACATGTACCTGCATTTTTCACTTTTCAACATAAAAATGAATGAAATCAATTATTTTAGATCTAAAACCACTGGTTTTCTCCTTTACTTTTATTTTAGGCATTGTATTCAGCTTACATAGGTATGGTGCAGTGAAGAAACTTAGTATATGGAAGTTTAATGAGGAATGATAAATTTGAAATTATTTGTGGTTAGGGTTTTGAATTTTTTGGCATCACTTTGCCTCCTCTTTTGAATGATAAACTGGTCCATGTCTTTCTGGTGTTGAATATGCTTTCTCATTCTCTTTTAATTATCCAAGTACTTTAATCATCAAGCCCTACCTTGAACTTTATTTACTCCTATCTTCTGCATTGTGTCTTTCTTAATGTGTGTTGATCATGATTGCAGATTGGAGTGCTCGAAGATACTAGGAACCGTACCCTCCATGGAATTTTACGTGTACAAAGTTGCTTCAGGGGTTACCAAGCTCGTTGTCATTGCAAGGAGCTTTGGAGTGGAATCACAGCTCTACAGTCATGTATTTCCTTTTTCTCCACCTTATTCTTTTGGCCAGTCATATTCCTTGGAACTGTAACAGATTGGAAACTTTTTTTTACGCATTCATGCAGTTATTAGAGGAGAGAAAAGCAGAAAGGGGTTTGCAACTTTGCTTCAGAGACATAGAGCTGCTGTTATTATACAGAAGCACGTGAAAACAGAATTTGCAAGAAACAGAATGAAAAATACCATTGATGCTGCAGTTGTCATTCAATCATGTAAGAACTTTTAATTCTCTAAATACAAAGATTAGTTAATTCCATATGTAATGAAAAATTGTTTGTCCTCTTTTGAGCATATGTAATGAAAGTCCTATAAATGTGCAAACCAACGTTGGACATGAGTTAGCATAGGTGTTGCACCAAATGTTTTACATAGGTAAATTTTCATAATTTCTCTTTGCTTCATTTTGCAGTTATTCGTGGATGGTTAGTCAGAAGATGCTCAGGAGATATAGGATTTTTAAAATCTGGAGGCATGAAGGTATTTTCTTTTCTAATTCAAAAACTATTTTTCACAACCATTATCTCAAGGATTGCTAGTAAAAATACATCATCTTTGTGATACTTACAAATTAAGAACTTCAAAACAGACTAACGAGTCAGGTGAGGTTCTGGTGAAGTCGTCTTTCCTAGCTGAATTACAACGCAGGGTGCTTAAGGCTGAAGCTGCCCTGAGAGAGAAAGATGAGGAAAATGACATCCTTCATCAACGTCTTCAACAGTATGATAACAGATGGTCTGAATATGAACTAAAAATGAAATCAATGGAAGAAGTATGGCAGAAACAAATGAGATCCCTTCAATCTAGCCTCTCCATTGCAAAGAAGAGCCTTGCTATGGATGATTCTGAAAGAAATTCAGATTCTTCTGCAAATGCAAGTGATGATAAGGAATACAGCTGGGATATTGGAAATCATCACAGGCGCCAAGAAAGCAGTGGAACAAGATCTATGAGTGCTGGTTTGAGTGTTATAAGTCGGTTGGCTGAAGAATTTGAGCAAAGGAGTCAAGTATTTGGTGATGATGCCAAGTTCTTGGTTGAGGTAAAATCTGGCCAAGTTGAAGCAAATTTGAACCCAGACAGAGAGCTTGGAAGGTTAAAACAAATGTTTGAAGCTTGGAAAAAGGACTACGGGTCAAGACTGCGTGAAACAAAGGTTATTTTACATAAACTTGGAAGTGAAAATGGTTCAGTAGAGAAAGCCAAGAAGAAGTGGTGGGAAAGAAGGAACAGTACTAGGATAAATTGATTGATTTATTATTATTGTTTTTTCCTTTTGGGGTTTGGCTTTGGTCCATGCACTGTTTTAAGGGCATTGCAAGTTATATATCCGAAAAAATGATGAAAATACAACAGGAAAAATGAGATAGCAGTAGGAAGTGTCCAAGGATGAATGAATTGTATTATTTATTGTAATTAGGTTAGCTGCTGCTAGCCGTTTTTATCTATGGAAATTTGAAATTTCTGCACCAGTTGTGGAGTTAGAGGCTACAAGGCTTGTGATTCATGTAAATTATTATCAACCTCCTTGTATGATCGGTAGATTGCATGCTAATTATGGTTAAAATATTATATTTTAAAAACAAAATGATGTGAACAGTTTTTACAATTTTGCTTTCTTTTTTATTTCAAGTGAGAATATAGGTTTTTGTCATTTAAACTAAATATATTGTGGGAATAATGATCACATACCAACATGAGTTGACTCGATTGGAAGGGTTCATACTTTTTAAGCAACAGGGTTAGGGTTTGATTTCTTATGCCTCTAAATAGAGCAAATTTTATTTAAGATGGCTCAATTGTGGCATTTTTAGAGATTAATCTTTGAAGATGTACGGCGAATATACGTTGGTTTGCCCAAAAAATAATATACTTCAAGCACAATTTTACTATTCATTAAAATTTAACATAAATGTTCATGTAAAAAAATGTATTGTTGGTTTGATTATAATTGGGTAAAAAGATATTTTAAATATGTGTTGTGGTTAATTTGAAGAGATAGAAAATGAATTTACTTTTTACACTGTTGTAATAATTAATATCATAGGTCTAGATTAAATGATAAAACATATAAATAAGAATTTTTAACTTATAATCAATCTCTCTCAAATTTACTCACTTTCAAAAAGAACTAAAATTTGGTTAAAGAGAGATTTTACTCCACCTCTCAAATAGATAATAAAAAAAAATTAAAACGAATTTAATTTATGTTATCAATTAATTATAATCTTATAATATTTAATTTAAAAGTCAACTTATAATTAGTAGTTCAAAATGTAAAAAAATAATCTTTATGAAAAAATGTAAAAAAAATTTACGGTACATAAAAATATGAATGTGATTTAAAATAATAATTATTCTCTTCTCTTTTTCATTTCTACACGTTGAAAATAGTGTGAGTGAACAAAGAGTATTGTTGGTACATACAGGAATAAAATCGGGTTTTGATGCGACCCGAACCGACCCATGGAGTGGATCCGAATATCCCTTCACCTTGGGTTTGGCTTAAACCAAGAAGCGGAAGATGTTGAGAAGATTTGATGATGCTCTGAACAATGTTTGGTGTGAATCGCATTTCGCATCATTTTCGAGACTGTGAACACTTTGGTGGTTTTGTTGGCTTCGGATTCAGTTTCAATTCTCTTCACACTTTCCATCTTTCATTCCCACGCTCTCTCAAACCTTCTTTCGCTCCTAATGTTTTCTCAACTACCACTCTTCGTGCCAACAACTGTTTCTCTGCTACTCCTTCTAAGTCTCCCCGTCAAATTCCCCTCCTTTTTCATTGTTTCAGGTTCATTTCTTTTTTCCGCTTTCTTTGCTCATCAATTGATTATGCTTCTTTGCTTTATCCTTTTGGAATTTAAATTTGATTCATCTAATAAAAAATAAAAAAAATTGAGGTGATTTTGTATGAGCTAAAAATTTTATTAGTTTGTTCATTGAATATTTTGTATTCTTAAAATTAATGCACTACTAGCATTGCCACTCAGTGATATTGTTTCATAATGGTTTATACATGTGTGGATATGAATAGTTTAGATGAGTGTTGTTTATTGAGATGTATTTGCAAATTAGGGAAGAAATATCAAACCAATAATGTGATTGCATTGTTTCTCTTTTTCATTGAGAATCTGTTTCATTTTCTTTCTTTGTAGTCAACAAGAAGATGAACGTGAAATTCTCTCCGACGGAATATCTGCAGTTGCAGGTTTGTTTTTGTCTTTCACATTATACCTCTTTTACTGTATTCATGTCCAACTATGTAATGGCCAATTTGTATTTTTAGAATATCTATTTTGTTTGGAGGGAAATGTGATGGTAATTGCTGGAAACTGATTCTGTGATCAACTTTGTCGTCATAGTTTCTCATAGGAGGAGGGCATGCCGTGGGTTTTCTTTGCCCTTTTAGTTAGGCTCCATTTGGGAGTTTAAGAGGAGAGAAGGGAAGGACTTTGGGGGGTGGGGAGGAGAGGGAAATTGAGAGAAACCATCCACCTTATTTGAGAGAGTGATTTTGTAGAGAATGGTTAGATGATTTTGATTAATATTTTATTTTTAGAGTATTATAACATGGAAAGGAATTGAAGAATGTATCTAAGCTCTCCAAAACCCTCCTCCAATATATTTTGAGTCCCCCAAATCAGGGAGATTTTGTATTATGAAGGAAAAAACAAGACTCTCCAAACCCTCCCCTCCCAAAACCCTTCCAATATATTTTTTGTCTTCTTTGTTCCTTGACTTTTTGTGCATAATTATTTTTCTTTTTGCTATTTATGGTCCATTAGTTTTTTTTACTCTTCATTTGATGCATGCATGTTTTTCACTTTATTTTTTAAACTAGTATTGCCTATTTATGTGCAAAATGGAGTTTTCACTTTAGAAGTTGGCATTGTACATTATATACTATTACTGATGCTATCATGACATTACCAGGTGGAGTTGTAGCGTTGGGAAAGTTTGATGCTCTGCACATAGGTCATCGAGAACTTGCAATTCAAGCATCAAGAGCTGGACCACCATTTCTTTTATCATTTGTTGGCATGGCAAAGGTACTGGGTTGGGAAAATAGGTATGCCACAGTATATGCTTGTATCCAGCCCATTAAAAGGTTCATTATTAAACTGTTTTTTGATATGGCTGGAAATGGGTTTGGCTCTTGCATTCATTTCATGTACTATCTTACACTTCTGTCTTACAAAACCTTATGAATATGAAAAAAGTTTTCTATTGAGGCTAAAGCTTGTAGATTAGCCTTGCCTCTGATGCCGAAGTTGTTGTTTATTGGGGAATGGGGCCACTGCTATGCATACTGAGCTCATGCCTATTTTCTTGACTTTGCTGTTGGATATATGAACTCCTGCCTCATTTTTAGATTAGTTACTAGATTGTGGCACTGTCATAATTTTCTTATTACCTTGGAGGGGGAATAACATGTATTTTGTCAAATGTTTCCCAAACAGAGCTCCCATAGTTGCAAAATGTGACCGAAAGCGCATTCTTTCATCTTGGGTTCCTTATTGTGGTAACATGGTCCCCGAAGAGTTTCAGATTGAGTTTTCAACCGTGCGACATCTCAGTCCACAACAATTTGTGGAAAAGTTATCAAAAGAGCTTAAAGTGCGTGGAGTTGTTGCAGGTAAATAAGTAGCACCATAATTTACTGTTAATCTGTTGTCTTTTTCAAGTTACACCAACCCATCCACATTATCATAATCTGTTGGTATTTGCTGTTTTTCCAGAATAGGAACATTTGCATGGTTTATTCTGTTACCTTATCCTCGTATATATACTTAAATATTTGTTTGTCCTGGAACTTATTGCAGGTGAGAACTATAGATTTGGATATAAAGCAGCTGGTGATGCATTAGAGCTAGTAAAGCTGTGTGAAGAATATGGAATGGAAGCTTACATAATAAAATCTGTTATGGACAAGAACCAATTCTCTACAAATATAAATTCCAGTACTAGCTCGAAAGAGAGGGGACAGGTCTCGTCTACGCGTGTCCGTGAAGCCCTTGCTGTAGGAGACATGAGGTATGTCTCAGAGCTTTTGGGTAGACAGCATCGTCTCATATTAATGGCCATAGACCGAGAAAGGTTCAGCTTTGGTCAGTACAAGGTGTCTGCTCCTAAATCATGTTTATTGAATCTAGCACCAAAGGAAGGTTTATATGAGAAGTGTTCACTTTTACTTGGTCAAGAAAATGTTATGCTATGTAGGGTAATTATTGACAGCAAGTTTGTCCATATAGAACCCGATTTCGGAGGTTCGAGTGATATTTTTGGTACTCACAATTTGCAGTACTTGCATATTGAATTTGGTGATTCCAACCCTTGATTCGGTTTAGATAATGTTTCTAATTAAATTCTTAGTCTACTTAACAATAGACGATTCTTATCTGTCCTTGAAGTTTTAAAGCTGATATAATTGAGTATAAATTATACTCTTTTCCCCCCTTAATGCGTTATGGCTTCAAAGTTCAAACCAAGTGATGAAGTTTGGCAAAATCCGTTTATTATTCCACAATCAATTTTGAATCTATACTTGTATTTTATTTTATTGGATTAAAGTTAGTCTTGAAAGTTCATACTTGGTCAAATATAAGTTTTTCAAATGGTTATGTCATGACAAAGAACAATTTTTGAACTAGGTGAAGTGTAGATTTGATTTATAACGTGGTTGACCCATGAACATGGAGACAAAAATGATATATTTTTACAAAACATCATCTGACCATTGTACACATGTTAAATAAAAGTTAAACAATAACACTGAAATGTAAAATAAAATAAAATAAAAAACTATTTGTCATAGTTAAACAATGACACTAAAATATAGTAAATTAATTAGAGTTTTCTATATACAAAAATAACCAACATGTTTGCTTAGACATTATAAAATATTTTGAAAATGTATTTTAAAATTAGATTGAACATTTCTAAAAATGTATTATTTTTGGTGTTTTTGAAAATATCTTTTCTGACTAGTTTTCATTTTCTCTATCACAATTAAAGAATAACTCTAACTAAATGTCATTCCAAGCATTGACATAGAAAGTGAAAATTATAAATATTTTTCTAAAGTAAAGAGATCCTCCTATCTAGCAATTTGAAAATGAGGGACACTTTTTTTAACCTTCATATGATAATATGATACGAGGCTTTTATATGTAGGGAGAGCCCTAGTTGGTTTTAAGGGGAAATGTTTTAAGTTTTTAGGTTTATATTTATTTATTTATCTACTTATTAAATTGAATGATTTCTTTTTCTTTTTTTTTTCTCTAACACCATTCATCACCAAATTAAATTAAAATTAAACTTTAATGGTGTATGGTGTTAGAGAAAAATTTGATGATGAATGGTGTATGCGTAAATGAAATAGTGTATGCGTAAATGGTTTTTTTTCTTTTTCTTTCTCTAACACCATTTATCTACTTATTAAACTTTAATGTACCATATTAAATTAAAATAGACAAACATAGAAAAATAATGGTGTATCTCAATTCAAAAGTTCAAAACAAC
>JBBPBR010000005.1:16026208-16054991 GCA_037974775.1 Cicer pinnatifidum
TAATTCAAGATTAGATACATTTGATTAAAATTAACAATCTCAAATCATCCAAATCGGTTTAGTAGTGAGAGATTTAGGTAGTATTTAGGTGGTTCTAGATTCAAACTCCATTATTTCTATTATAAAAACACATATAACTCCATCAAATTACATACTCACAAGAATCTTGTACAAAATATTAAGGAGAAACAAGTATTAATTAAAATATTATAATTGAAGTTTTGTGATTTTCATCTCGTAAACTTTCGTCATGAAAAATACATTAATTCTTTTATGTTTAAACATCGTATCATTCATACAAAAATATATTAATTAATTAAAACAGTTCACAAAGTAATTAAAACATTTTACAATTAACAAATAATATCACACTATATCATATATCAACTATTAACATATAAAAGTTAGTTTATCATTTAAGTAGTTTATATGTATATAGAGTTTCTAATAAATATCTATCTCATTTCTCGTTTATTTCTTCAATTAGGTAATTTATAATATAATATTAGTGATTTGGTTATGATTAAAGAATAATTGAATAATCTCATCTACATTATTGTGATAAAGATAAAAAAAAAATTATTGATGAAAATCATTAACATTTGTTTTTTACTTTATTCATAGGAAAAAGTTTACTTGAGTAGAAGAGAAAAAGAAAATAAGAAACTAAAGTAAATTGACATATTCCTAGGATCAAGACTAATAGACAATGCTAGCTGCCGTTGCGAATGAGAATGAAAGTCCAAGATTCCAAATAGAGTAACATTTGTGTGATCATAACCACAAAAATATAGGTTCGGACATATAAAAAGCTATGGGTCGTTTCCAAATATCAATATATCTATGTTCTCCTAATAAATTATCCACTAGCAATTTGAAAATAAAAAATGCTGCAGATAATTTATGGTGTGTTTGAATTGATTTATATATCGTTCATTTTAAAGTCTTTTAACATCTACGATGATTATTCGTGACCTTTTTAATCTTTATTTGATTACAAAACAAGTCTTTTCCCTTCATCATTGATAAAATTATTAGAGTACTTGATAATGACAAACAAATGAATGGCTCTAAAAAACACAGATTTGATAATTGCATTTCTAATAAACTATACACCACAATATTTGAATCAAATTTCATCAAATCAAATCGTTGCATCTTGTATGCTTGTAGAGTATATCAAAGTCTTATAAAAAAAATTACATTTTGATAGCACATTTGACTATAATTAACAAGTGTAAAAAATATTGTCAAGTTGTAATAACATCGACAATTCTAATTCAAAATTGTTATTGTGTATGAAAAATCTCTTTAAGATTAAATGATAAATGTAAAATATTAATTTTAAAAGTATATTTAATTTATTCTTTATACATTATTTCATAAAAATTGAACTAACTCCGCTATTGACTATGACTATAACATAATCCATGGTTAACCTGTGTTATTCTTTGAATGAGATAGACATGTTTATGACTCAACCAACTCATCGTTGGTGGGCCCATTGGTTGGTTTATTAGTTTTTAGACTAAACCACCGTTAGTGGTAAGAAACATTACTTTTATTTTTATTTTGAAAAATTAATGATAAGAAACATTAGATATTGACGTGTGAGCATCTAAAAATTAAATACCAATCAATCATGAACTATATAGTATATATACATTAGGTCCCCGACACATGGCTTCGAGATAATTTTGTGCTAGCGTTATTATTATAAGATAGAAAATATGTGACTCTCGGTCGAAATAGCCCCTTTACCGAATGCACGTGTGTGGCGAATAAAGGGCATTTCCTCGTAAATTCACACTCTGGGTACTTTACGCTTCGCCATCGACATTCATTCATTCGCTCAACTAAAACGGCGTCGTTTGCCAGTAATTATCATTGCAAGATTTAGCCCCAAATCGCGTGGGGTTAGGGTTTACTGGGCATCAATGTCTTCGAAATCAACAGAGGAGAATGGCATATCAGGGTTATGCATAAACGATGCGTTAACGGACGATGAGCTTCGTTCAATTCTAGCGAAAGTGGAGAACGACAAAGACAAGCAAACGTTCGGTTTGGTATGCAAGCAATGGCTTCGATTGCAGAGTACGGAAAGGAAGAAGCTCGCCGCACGTGCCGGTCCTCACATGCTCCGTAAAATGGCTGATAGGTTCACACGCTTGGTTGAATTGAACCTTGCACAGTCCATTTCTCGTTCCTTCTTTCCCGGTGTCACTGATTCCGATCTTGCTGTCGTTGCCAGTGGTTTTAGATGCCTGAGGATTCTCAATTTGCAGAACTGTAAAGGTTAATTTATTAATCGTTCTACTTTTTCAATTTCACTTTTCTTAACTTTGATACTGATTGATATAGTACATTTTACTAGTTCCAGTGTTTTATTTTTTATTTTTTATTTTATATAACTGTGGAATTATTAGATTTGAAATTTTATTGTTTTATTATTGTTTCGGTTTGGGCTTTCAGTTTCACTGACTTTTTATGGCAAGTTACTTTATTGGGTACACCTGTTATGAGTCTTAAATTGGGGAGTCTCACTTAAAAAGTGGTATTTATTAGCCATGGGGTTCTCTCTCCTAATGGACTAGTATTTTGGGATGAGATCTCCCTTTGGGCTTATGATTATATCATTGATACTTCTTCCATTGAGAGTGTCAGTCACCTAAGAAGTGAGGTTTTTAACTTATAGGATAGGGGGTTCTGTAATGTACCCTTGTTAGAGGTACATTAATGGTGAATAAAATACTTCTGAAATAGACTAAAGACTAAGGCTAAACTATTCTGAAATAACTACTTTCTTAATTCATTTCTTGGTAATTATTACAATTCATCAAGTTCCTATTTATAGTAAAACATAAATGGTATATTCTAACAAATATATTGACGACTCTCCATAATAGAGTTATCTAGATCCTTCTAGAGATTGATGACTTATAATCTAAAATACTTAATAGAGCTTGAGCCTAAATCAATTCTATTTGGGTCATAACAGGTTCTCCCACCTAATGGACTAGTATTTTGAATGGGTTTATGCTCATACACCCTATTATTCTCTATTGGTTTGCAGTTGTAAATGCAGAGAGAGGACTTAAACGAAGAATGATGTCCAATTTATGTGGATATCGTGCTGTTTAACTGTCATGTTATCTAATATGAGTGATGAGTGATGTTTGAGGACGGCCTGCCATTTGAGGGTTTCTCGTATTATTATTATTTAATTCGGAGAGTTCAGATTCAAATTGAGATTAACAGGGCTTTTTGTTGTGTGTTTTAATAATAATATACAGGAATTACAGATGTTGGAATGAAAGCTATTGGTGATGGTCTTTCCTTATTACAGTCCTTGGATGTAACCTACTGCAGAAAGCTGACCGATAAAGGATTGTCTTCTGTTGCCAAAGGCTGTCGTGAGTTGCGGATATTGCATCTTGCTGGGTGCAGATTTGTTACAGATAATATACTCAAAGCTCTGTCCGAAAATTGTCGTAATTTAGAAGAATTGGGATTGCAAGGATGCACAAGTATCACTGACAATGGACTGATAAACCTTGCAAGTGGTTGCCAACAGATCAAGTTTTTAGACATCAATAAATGCAGTAACGTCAGTGATGTTGGGGTTTCAAGTATTTGTAAGGCTTGTTCTTCTTCACTCAAGACATTGAAATTGTTAGATTGCTACAAAATTGGAGATGAAACCATATTATCGTTGGCCAAATTCTGTGATAATCTGGAGACTTTGAACATTGGTGGTTGCCGAGATGTCTCCAATGAGGCAATAAAGTTGCTGGCTACTGCATGTAGAAACAACCTTAAAAACTTGAGGATGGATTGGTGTCTTAACATTTCTGACTCTTCATTGAGCTGTATTTTAAGTCAATGCAGAAACCTTGAGGCACTGGACATTGGTTGCTGTGAAGAGGTGACAGATACTGCTTTTCATCTTATAAGCGGTGAGGAGCCTGGTTTGAGACTACAGATTTTGAAAGTTAGTAATTGTCCAAAGATTACAGTGGTTGGTATAGGCATTCTTGTGGGTAAATGCAGTTACCTGAAATACTTGGATGTGAGATCGTGCCCACACATTACAAAGGCTGGCCTTGATGAGGCTGGTTTCCATTTTCCTGATTTCTGTAAGATTAATTTTAATGGTAGCATCAATGAGCCTGCCGTGCTTCTTTGATACTGTAATTATTTTTGAAGATTGGTTTGATCGAAAGATCTGCCTATGTGGACTTTCTTGATAAGGTGTGCCTTTAGACATTTGAGGAGAATTTGTAAGTTCTGGTGATCTTAGTTTTCATGTGCACCATGTATCGTGTATATCACTGCACTGATTAACTGGGGTTTGTTGTATTGTATTATAGTTTGTTGATCCGGTCGGTTGTAAATTTTGTAAGCACATTTGTGTTGGGATTTTGTACAACTGTGACTTCACAGATTTGTGTTTGATTATATTTTCTATGGTTTGAACAATCCTTCTGAAGTCTGTACTCTCGTTCTGATAAAAAAGAAAAAAATTATACTATCTTTGCTATCTCTCTCACATTTTTTTCTTTCTTATTTTACTTATATTCTATTTTTTAAAAATCCGTTATCTCAAATTGTAAAATCACATTACCATACATTTCTGGAATTAAATACGATAATAACTCCATTGTTGAATGAAGTTGTGTTCGGTCACATAGCAAAAATCTAAACTCCTAAAATTGCCATTTCATTGATAACTTTCTTAGTTATCAAATAGAGACAAATGTACCATAAAGTCTAAAATAATACAAAATGATAGGATGTTATTTTTTTTACCAATTTAATTAATTAATTAGTTAATTTATTAATAATTTTTTTGTATTTTATTTATTAATTTTATTAATTTTTATTTAATTATTTAATTCTTAAAAGATAGATAAAAACAACCATAAGAGGTCGGTTGTATCCCTTAAATCTTAATCTCTAAAAAAAACTTAAATACTTTAAAAATAATAATAGATGTCATGTTCTATTCCTATTTCAAAAATTTGCCTTTGAAATGTCCAGCTTTAGGATGCTGACATTATTTTTAGTGTGAAAAATAAGGTATATTAACATATGTTTTGAAAAAGAGAATAGATTGTAATTTCTGTATAAAAATGATACGGTATTATTTTAAAAAATCCATTAGATGGTTTTGGAATTACAACTTCAACTATCAAGAAAATAAAAGCACATAATAGGGTGGAGAAATTCAATCAAAGAGAGGTATGGATTAGAAAAAACTGATTTTCTGAACTAGTAAACAGTAATTGTCACAAATCTCTCACACACATACATAATTTTTGTTTTGTAATATTGATTTATCCTGGAAAACGAACCGTTAAATAAGACCCACTAAAATAATAATAATTTAATTAAAATATGAGAAAAAAAGATCCCTTACCAATTCCCAATTCAATAATATTAATATTATTATTATTATTATTATTATTTCAAGTAGCACTACCGATGCTAGTATTGTTGTTGTATCTTACATAACAAATCCATCGAAGCAACAAATTAACCACCGTTTTCTCCGCCGTACCATGTCGGAAGCACCGTCTCAACCACCACTCCCCGCCACCGACTCTCCACCTCCATACTGGTGTTACCACTGCGACAAACGCGTCTCCGTCGAAACTGTCGCAAATCTCCCCGACGTCATCTGCGGCGAGTGCAAAAACGGCTTCGTCGAATCCATCTCCACACCTTCTCGTTCTCGTTCTCCTTCCTCTTCCTCTGATGACCCTAACTTTGGTTCTCAGTTCCTCCAGGTTCTTCGCTTAATCGCTCAATCGTCGCGTGATGACGACGCGTCTCCACCCCCTCCTCCAACTCGTTCCCCTGAGAACGATTTCCTCAGAATCGAACTCGGTGGTTGGGACCACAACGACGAAGAAAACGACGACGACGAGTTTCACAACAACGACGGCGAAGATCACGAAGGTACCGTCGAGGAACAGGAGGATCGATCCGGAAACGACGATACGCACTGGGATGAAGAAGATATGAGGCGAAGGAGACGCGATCTGTTGCGTCTTCGAATTAGGGATTTAGCGACCCGAACCCGAAGCATGCAAAATCGGATCTTAGATTGGGCCGAGATTCTAATGGGACTGGAAGACAACTCAATTGAGTTTCGTCTTCAGGTACCGGAATCGGACCGGTACGTGGGAAATCCAGAGGATTATGTTGATGCGGCGGAGTATGAGGCGTTGTTGCAGACGCTGGCGGAGAGTGATGGAAGTGGAAGGGGAGGAGCTCCGCCGGCGTCAAAGTCGGCTGTGGAAGCGTTGCCGACTGTGAAGATCGTGTCGGAGAGTGAGGTTGTTGGTTGTGCTGTGTGTAAGGATATGATTGGTGTTGGAGAAATGGCGAAGAGATTGCCGTGTGGACATGAGTATCATGGTGATTGTATTGTTCCATGGTTGAGTAGTAGAAATTCTTGCCCTGTTTGCAGGTTTGAGCTTCCAACGGATGATAAGGAGTATGAAGAAGAGAGAGCTTCGTGTTCGGGTTCTGGTCGTGGTGGTGGTGGAGCAGGAGCTTCCACCACCATGTGATGTGAGTATGTTTCTCTTCTGTGATGATATCTGTGTAATCATTGTAATATACTCCATGCTATGTTCTTTTCTGCACTTTTATTTTGTTATTAGTGTAATTTTATCAAAGCTTGTTCAATCAATGTTATTCTTTCGAAGCTTTTGCCTAGTTGGATTCTTGGCTCTCAGATGCTGAGAAAAACACTTGTATATAGCATTTGGATTAATGTGATCACATTATTCATATGGAATTTTCTGTTTTTGTACCATGTTAGCATGCCCTTTGTTGTGTGCACATTTTTTCTTTTAATTGCTGGACTTGCTTTCATCTTATGTTTAGTTTGTGGCATAACCCTACAGATGATCTTTGGGGTTTATTATTATGGCTATATCCCTGAAGAGAGGTATATGCAAACAATTGAGCTTCAAAGGTTTATACCTTAGCCTCAAGGTGAAATTCATTTGACACTGTCCATTAAGTCTGTTTTTAAGCATTTGACTTCATAATGGTCACTGCTATAAGAAGCTAGAATTAGAGTCTTGTTCATGTATGAACCTTCGGAGTAGTGATCTCTGGAAGGAGTGGCTTCAATATTGCTTGAGAGGAGTAATGGAAGATAATGATGGTGAATGAAGATACACGTTGGCAGGAGTGGTCGCAAATAATAGCGGTGTACCTAAAGACACCCAAATGTTCAAGTCATTGAGTGTATGATAGAGGTGAGTGAAAGGTTTTGAATGAATATGGACCCATTAGAAGGGATGAAACATTCTTTGTAACCTTGAGTCATTGTGGTAGCCGAGTAACCATTTGTGTTAGGGCTTGGAATGACAGCTAACAACTTGTAACTGCATAACTGCCCATTCGTTAGATGTTTTTACTGTTGTTTAATGGGAGCTCCATTTTGTCTTCGAATGAGCTTGAATGCATTGGGCTGGCTGACATGACCTTTGGCCTGTGGATTCCTAAGATGGTGCAGAACATATTTTAATAATTCAAAAATATTGTGTGGCACTCAATGCTTGAGTGGCATGGAAAGAGAAAGAAAAACAAAACACTGTTGTTTGCCAAAGAAAGAAATAACAAGGAACCGGAACATTCCTGGATAGATTTGTGTGAACAAATTGTACCATTTTGTTTAGAATACCAATGCAAGCTAGTGTCCATTAAGGTCTTAAGATGAGAGAGCACTGCTTGAATTTGGTATGGCAACATTTTAATGACTCTCTTTTCTAATTAGAGGCCTTGCTAAAAGGATGAGCAGAGCTCTGACTAAACATTCTAGATAATGTTTCTGCATTTTTGGAAGGGAGAGAGGGGAACTGAATCTGTTGTTATTATTAATAATTTCTGGTTGCTTCTCTCTCTGAAGTTTGTCATATTTTGTAACCATGACACGTAAGTTACAGCTTATCTCCTATTCTGTTAATCTATTGGCCAACCATGTTCCACCGATGTATGTACCGTTATGTGTAAATACAGGCCAGATTATATTTTCACCGTAGCCATTAGTTTACGGTTCACCGTGTTTACCGTAGTGTTTGGATGAGCATTGTGATTATGTCATCGTGATTATGTCATCGTGATTATGTCAAAAGCAAATAAGTGGAACAATGATACTCATAATCCTCAGAAAAATAAATGAACACACTAAAGAAGATGAAGAAGACCAAGAGGAACTGTAGAGTGAAAGAAAGCTCACTCCAAATACCATGTAAATAAATCATATATGACTCAAAGAATACACGAACTTCAACCCATTTTCATCATGTCTGTTGTTTTCCAAACTAAGTTAAATCCTACTGTCAAGAATTGATGATGCCATAGTTCCTTTCTTCTATAACACTGCAATTACTTATTTTCTTCTTTCCAAGTTAAATTTATTTTTGCAAAACTGTGCTTGAAATTTGTAAGGGGAAAAAACATTGAAAAAAATCAACGACATTGACACTACCAACAAGATTAATGGTAATGTACCTAAGTTTTGTCTATATAAAAAACTCGGACTATACTATTAATAGGCGGTCAAAATAGATTTTCCTAAGATGGATTAATTTTGCAATATGGGTTGGATAGAATCATAAGCTGACACAAAGGATCACTCACCATCAGTTGATTTGCTCCAAGCTATATAATCATTGGGAACATCTTGTCGTGAAGGAGGCAAAAGTTGGATTGCATGAACTAGATTCTGAGGTATCCTAGTACTGAATTCTTCAACATTCTAAGCACCATTGTCACTAACAAAGTCAACAATTGATTTTGACAAATTCTGGCTACTCCAGATCATTAGTTGCATATTAATTAGAGATTGATGTTTTGGGATCCAATTATCAGTCCAAAAATTTATCAAGTGGCCATTCTCCACCATCTAAATAGAATTATTTCGAAAGTTCTCCCAACTTGCCTTTATGTCTTGTCAGAAGTCATGCCATTCATCTTCATGTCATATAAGCCAATATATTAAATTTTATCTCACATCATTATTTTAGTAGCAGTTGAAAAAGATAAAGATGTTTTTTTAGTGTATCATTCACCATTATAGTTTTTTTGACACAGTTCAGCATCATAGTAGGTAGTGTAGCTTTCTGATTTAGAGAAACTTTTTCATAAATATTGTTTATTGTCTCATTCATCTTTTTATATGCTAGACTAACCTTAAAGTTCTGTCCAAATAAAATAAGAAATCATGTACCAAAAAGAAAAAGACATCATATGAAAATGTAGAGTCTATTTGCACTTAAATAAAAACTTACGGACAATTTATCAAATCCTTAGCAGATAAGAAAATGACTTCTATTTCATGTTTTCTACAAGACATTGTAATTTATCCTTTTGATATAAGATAAGATTTGCAGTCATTATTATTAGATAGAGAAAATTTCAGTATGGCATTGCTGTTATAGAATTAAATAATCCGCTAAGTGAAGATCAGTATGCTATTATCTTTAGAGAAAGATAGGTAGGTGTTGATGATTGAGATGCTATTTTGGTATATATATTAGGTCAAACTTAATTAACATAAAGTAAACAAGTAGAAAGGCAACTTCTTCTCTGCTTACTATGTAATTACCTTGTCAGCTAAGGAACCAATAATAATTTAGGTCGGCTATGAATATGGTGGGGGCAATATGGTAAGACAAACTTTTTTGTTTTGAGAAAAATTAAATGCCAAATCATTCCTACATCATCCTCTTTATACCTCACATGCAAGCCATGTTTCTAATATATATAGAAAATCCAGTGTATAAAAAAAATTAATTTACATAGCTGGTCAAAATATTTAATTATTAAAAATGGTTGATTTTAATTATAACTATTTTTAAAATCATACATATGAATTGTTACGGTTTGTTGGAAATATATCAAAATTAAAATTAAGATGTGTCAACTATACAACGGGGTTATTTGTGAATGTATAGATTACAAATAGCTGTGAATATGATGCTAGCTTAATACCAGTTGTAATCTTTCCCTTTATTTTATGAGATGGAACATAATTCTTGATTAGTGGATTATCTATCATTTGTGGTATAAATGCAATCTTTATTGTTATGAAAGCTGAATTATCATTTAATACTTAACATGGTTAATAGAAAACTAAGTAACAGATGAGACCAATAGAAGTCCATAGTTGATTAAATGAATCATAGTCCAATTAGTTTATGTCATCTGATATTGAATGTCCTTGAAGATTTTAACAGAAATGTGCCTCATGTTTAATGTACCGAAGATTGAGCTATAAACTTGAGGTAACAACTTTGTCTATTAAATCATGAAACCAAAAGTTTAAGAAACAACTAACTTTTTTTAATAACAAAATGATGTAAAATATTTGTACACTTTTGGAACCTCTGCAACTTCAAAGAATGATTGATGAAGCAGAAGGGATTAACAATTTCATTTCACTTCTACAGTTTTTCCCTCTGAGCTAGAGAGGTAGCCTGTTGGAGATATCTTAAAGCTTTCTTGTAACTAAAGAAACTCATAAACCAGAAGTCGAAACCGTCCACAGTGACTATTTCTATGTACTTCTCTGAAGGTTTCTTCACACTTTGACTTTGGTTGACATGCTGTATCTTTTCATGTGGAATTGAGACCTGAAATTATAAACAAATTAAGGTTAAGGATACATATTTGCGAAATGAAGAAAATGCTGGGTATGATTCATAGTTAGTGATAAGTGGACATGTCAATCGAACGGGGAAGAAGCCCCCTACGGTATGGTTATGAGGTGATTTTGTAAAATGGATCGTAATATTTAAACACAAGTTTCACACTGTAAATCCTAAGTTTGAATCATAATAAAATGGTACTGCAGTGCACTGGGAGTTGTAGGCACAATTGGCCGAATTCCAGTCAAACATTGTGTATTCTAGGTTTACGTTTTTTTTATTTTTTTATTTATTTTTGAATTATAAAAGAAAATGAGAGCATTAAGATGAACATTATAAAAAAGTAAGAAAATTACCTTATAGTGGACTCTATTCAATTCTCCATTTGGGGAAGAAATTTTGATGGATCTTTCACTACAAAAAGCAACTTTGTGAGTGGATATGAAGAGGAGGCCAGCTATAGGACCTGATGTGGTTGATAAGGAGCACAGTGATGCTTTCAACAGCTTCTCTTCATCTTTAACACTGAAAAGTTGCCTAAACACTTTCTCTACTCCTCCAACCTGAAGAATTCTTGCTCCCAATCTCAACTTCCCTTTTACTGTATCTGCTATCTTTGGTCCCAATCTTACTGCAGGTTAGAGTAACAGTTTCAACCCATCAGTTATACAGCTTCATTCTATTTTTCAATCATGTCAAATTTCAAATTATGCACCATACATATTTTGAAACTAATTTAGGCCTAGTAATTTTGCAATCAATGATGGAATATTTGCAGTTTCATATAGTACTGTCACAGAGAGCTTATTCCATGCCTAACTAAGCAAAAGTGAAAAATTGAAGATTAGTCTTTCAATATTACATACCATGCTCTCTAACTCCATGGGCAGAACCATCACCCTTTCTTCCAAACATGTTCATCTTAGTTAGAACTGAATTTAATTTACCTATAAACATAAAATGACCATGATCAATAAAATTAAATTTGAGAGAAGTATTCATGAAATAAAGTTTAGGTAATGTAGATGTGCCCTACCTTGCTTTGATTTTGTGATAGACTTGCAATATTTGCCAGAAGAATCAGGCAAATATCTCTTAGAATCAGGCAAATATCTCTTAGAAGACTTCTCAACTGGATAAGTTGAGCTGATAGAAATTCCATCAAGTAGTTCATGAAGAAATGAGGTCTTCATTTTTGTTTATGTTCAAGAAGTTTTTCTCTTTGTGCAATGACTAGCTTGTGAAAAAAGTATTGAAGAGCACTTCAAATTTTGGTTGATGAATCCTTGTATTAAAGGGTATATATATATATGGTAAAAAGGAAACAATGTGACTTGTTGCATGATGAGTCAGCTAGGGATCATCATGAAGACTAAAGAGAAAAAAAAAGTAATTCAAAAGTTGAAGATTGCATGTTTAGTTATGTAATAAAAGGTAATTCATGTTTAATTAATTTACAAATTCTAATTAAAAGGGAGTGATTAAAGTTTTCTGAGCTGGAATTAAACCTTTCTGATGCTAGACCTCTCTAATTTTTTCCTGTGTTAGATAAAGTAGAGAGGAGAGAAGTTTTCATTTGCTTACATCAAACAGAATTACAAGCTAAATGAGTAAATAAATATGCAATACATGCATTCAAGAAAAAAGATTATGATTTTATGTTCCATAACAGCATATGTAATAGTGCTTAGGAAAAGGAAATAGAACAATCAATATCTGAGACATCATGTGGTAAGGGAAAAAAATACTTGAATGTTGTGGAAAAGGAAATAGCCAAATCACTCTTACATCATCCTCATGCCCCCACGTGGAAAGTTCATGCTAGCTTCATCACTTTCTGTTTTCTATTATTTTATTACTCTGTATGGCAATGGTAACTGTAACTATAGCAGTTATATTTCTAACTAATTCTGTTATTATGGTTGGAAAATGTGCTATGTCGGTTACCTTTTGACAACTACAGAGAATCATTGATATATACCACTAGTCCTTTTCCATTCAGAATCCTCTAGGATTCTAGCTTGTCAAATAGTATCACACTACTATATATAACTGTTAAATTTAATTAATATGGTTAGTGAAACTAATTGTTCATTTATGAAAGCCATCTGCTCAACTCCTTGTATATACTTTCCAACAATCATAATAGAAACCTACTAAATTTTAATATATTCTACAATATTTGATTAGAAGAGTATATAATAGAAATTGTATGACATATACTGAAATATGAATTGTGATTCATATATTGAAAATTTAACTTTTTGCATAATAAGTGATTGGGCCTAATAACTTTTTCAACAATTGGGCAGTAACGCTTATAAAAGAATGGCACTTGCTTATCTTATATGTGAGGATACATCATTAAAGCTAGCTGCCACTCTTTACTTTGTGATGTCAATCACCCTTCTTTAACTTTTCTTGTGATATGGTAAGAAAAAGTAAAAAGACATGGTGACTTATTTAATATAGTATATACTATATTCTATGTAACATAACATAGTCATAGAGCACTATACATTCCCATCTGGCTGTCACTGTTTACAATAACCACACTGACAGCAATGAACATTTCATACAAAACTGTGATGTGTGTTAAAGTTCCAGGAGAGGTTTCCGGACTTTATGGATAGTAATTAATTGAAGCACAAAATTGACTTATAACTAAAGATAAGTGGTAGTTAATGGTCCAAAGGTAGAATAGAGCAGGCAGTACACGTGTGACTGACTCAGCTTAATTTGAAAAAATTGGAAGGAGCACAAAGAGAGATGGCGCCCATGTTTTATGAAAAGTGAATCACCAAATCATTTCCATGTGCATCCACATCATTCCACAATCTTGACTTTTGTATTATCCAAATGGACCATGTTTTGTGAGGCCTTGAATTTCGAGTTCTACCACACAAAGTATGTATCATAAAGTGAGCTTGCTGACAGGGCTATGGTTTGGTAAGGGATAAGGCTATGGAACAACAAATTGTATTTATGGCACAAACTAGAAATAGACAAGAAACTGAAATTGGCCTCAGGCCGGCTTCTAACGACTGACCTATGTAGTATCGACACTTTAGATTAAAGGCATGCCTGACACAAACACAACATTGACACATACAATGATATTCAAACATTTCTATTTTCTTAAATTATTATTGATATCTACATGTCAATGTCATATCTGGTGTCTGTGTCAGTGCTTCATAGATGTTGACTCTTGGGTGTTGCACATACCTTTCAAGTTTGCATGAAAAAGGAGATTGCCAAATCATTAACACATCATCCCTATGTATGCCCCCACTTGTTGTGTGTGATAATTTGACATTTCAAGGGAATGGTCAATTTACTCCACCATATTTTATTATATTTTCCGTATTTCTGAATTAATCTCAATTCCTATGCATATCATATATTCATGTGTTAATGAGTGGTTTATGCCGTTAACTTGTCAAAGTGGATACCAACAAATAGTTTACAGGTATAAGAAGTTACCTTATCTTAGACATAAATTAGTCACACATGGTAAACATGGTCACCATTTTACCTTTTTCCTACCTTACCACAAGAGAATTCAGAGAAGTTACCATATCATAAAGCAAGAATTCCAGCTCATAAAGCTTTTCTGATTCTTCCTCTCATAAAGTATTTCATACTTTACTTTTTCAAGTATAATTTCCTAACACTTGGTTTCCAAAACTGTGCAGTTCTCCAATTCATTATACTCCTTAAGAAGTTAAGATACATAAACCTTTCTCAAAGCTTCTAAAAAAAGCCCTTTCAAGGATTTTTTAAAAACTTTTGAAAAAGTTGACTTTAGATATTTCTGTACCATCATTTTCTAAAAGCAACCAAACAATCCATGATGTCGAAATATTATCTTGAATAAAAGACCATCAAGTTGACGTGCCATTATTGTCTTTATTACATCAACCAAAGATCATGGTTGATGATCCAAGTTTGAGTCATCCAACAAAAGTAGCAAGACGCACTTCCTATTTTTCATCCCTTTAAATACTACTTCCTTAGAATACAAGGAACTGATCAAACAAAGAGAAGAACATAGCTTCCTTAGCAATCTACTAGCTAAGACCATTCTTATCAAAAGAACAGAAACCCTGTTAATCATTCAATATGCAGACCTCAGTTCTTCATGAGATTGTTGTTGAAACTTCAATCATCTCAGCAACATATGATCAGTTTCCGAAGTCAGCTAACAACATATACTTACTTGATCCTGCCACTCGTCCGTGTCAATATCCAACCAACCATCAAAACAAAACTAAAACTTCATCTTCCTTTTTAAAGAAATCACAAACTACAAACATCTAATTGCATTAAGTCCTTTTGCTACTTGAACATATCTAATTCTGAAAATTCAGTGAGACTGAGGGCAAATATATCTGAAACTCTTCATAGTTCATATCATATCTCTAAGTTTCCCACAGTCCAAGATTCATAAAAATGTTAATTATGTTACCTTGTACAGGTTCTGATTCCAGTAAAGAAGATCAAGTGTGTGAATCAAAGTCAAAATGTTGAGAAGCCAACACAGAAGTACATAAATATAGTCATAGTGGACAATTTTGATTTCTGGTTTATGAGTGTTTTCAAATATCAGAAAACTTTCAAATATATTGAGCAGGCAATTTCTCAAGCTTAGATGAATATCAAAGCTTAAGGGAAGAAAAGTGTTAGATGTTTGAAACTCAATTACTAATGGACTTTTTTTTATCATGTAAATGTTTCCTGGAACTTTGTAATTGTATCCATACTATTCAAATATTTATTTAATCAAATTTGTGTATAATTATTCAAATATCATTCTGTTTTAATCAATTAGGTTGAATAAGTAATAACATGTTTTTAAAATTATCATATTGTACAAATTATATTCTGAATCTGATGATTGAGATATATTTACTCCCTTTATCCCAAAATAATTGTTGCATTTTACCATTTTATACAAATTAAGAAAATATGATAAATAAAAGAGAGAGAAAAATAATTTACCAAACCATCCTTATAAACAATTGGTTGATTTCAATTGTCATAAATGTAAAGTGGAGAGATAATAAATTGGAGGCTTAATTGTGAATCATGAATTGATTTACCTCATTAATTACATTTATCAATTTGTCCCTAGAATAAGTTACATTGGTTTGTTCTCGTAATTATTTATTATAATTAACTGTATAGACTATAATATCTATTTATACGGGAATATCAATGAGAAAGACATCATCAAGCCATTTTTACCGACATTAATTACGTATTTAGTCCTTTAATTTATTTTAAAAGTCCAATTTGGTCCTTTGACTTATGTGTGTTAAAGTCAAATTAGTAGTTTATAAGGATCTGACGTGTCGCCTACTCTATTTTGAATTAAGGACCAAACTGAATTTTATATACATTACTGAACTTTTTTGAAGTCCGATTTTATTCATCAAACTCAACATTATATCAACATATAATACAACAATGTCATTTTCTTCTCAAATCAACACATAAAACAACAATGTCACAACAATTTCATTACCTAAACAAGACTTCACAAGGATGTGAGGAACAAAACTAACTGGATTTGATCACTAGGTTCTCCTATTTTGCATAAACAAGAAATTTTGAGAAATATTGAGTTTTGGTGAACTCTAAATTGATTCGAGGAAGAAGTAAAATGAGAAAAAATTTCAACAACTATATATAGTTCATATGCCATGTCACCAAGGTTTAACACCTTTTACCATTAAGTTAACGGAAGGGACTAAGTTGCATTAACTTAACTAAATTAATGGACCAATTTGACCAGTTTTAAAGTTAAAGAACTAAACTGAACTTTAAAAATAATTTAAGGATAAAAAAGTATTTAATCCAAATATATATTATTGATCATGGTCGATTATTAATCATATGTGACATAATTGTGCTCTTACAATTGTTGATAGTAAAACAAGTAACAGACAAGACCAGTCATGTAAGGAGATATGTTTGATTAAATGAATAATAATCAAATTAGTTTCTGTCATCAGATATTGGAATATCATTGCAGAACTTAAGAGAAATATGCTCCATGTTGAGTTTACACTTCAGGGAACAACTCATTGAACCAAAAGTTCAAGAAACAACTAGATTTAAAAGAAAAAAATTAATTATGTAAATATTTTTACACTTTTGAACCTCTGCAACTTCAAAGAATAATGGATGAAGCAGAGAAATAGGATGAACAATTCTATTTCTAAATATTTTCCCTCTGAGCTAGAGAGATAGCCTGCTGAAGATATCTTAAAGCTTTCTTGTAATTAAAGAAACCCATAAACCAGAAGTCAAAACCATCCACAGTAACCATTTCTATATACTTTTCTGATGGATTCTTGATATTTTGACTTTGGTTTACATGTTGTATCTTTTCATGTGGAATAGAGACCTGAGATGATAAACAAATTAATGTTAAGGTTACATATTATTTACAAAGTTTGAAGAAAAATTAAAAAGAAACTGAGAGCATTAAATGGACATAATAAAAAGTAAGAAAATCACCTTATAATGGACTCTAATCAATTCTCCATTTGGGGAAGAAACTTGGATGGATCTCTCACTACAAAAAGCAACTTTGTGTGTTGATATGAAGAGAAGGCCAGCTATAGGACCTGATGTGGTTGATAAGTAGCATTGTAATTCTTTCAAAAGTTTCTCTCCATCTTTAACACTAAAAAGTTGCATGAACACTTTTTCTATTCCTCCAACTTTAAGAATTCTTGCTCCCAATCTCAATTTCCCTTTTATTGTATCTGTTATCTTTGGTCCTAGTCTCACTGCAGGTTACAGTAACAATTTCAAATCATCATAAAGTACTATTTTGAAAATTTCTTGTAATTTTGGAGTTAATGACACAAATCAGAATATTTGCATTTTCATAAAGTACTACTTTCAAACTGTGGTTGTCTTATCCTATGTCTTGAAATTAAGCAAAAATGAAAAATTGAATTATTAGTCTTCCAAGATTACATACCATGCTCTCTGATTCCATGTGCAAAACCATCACCCTTTTTTCCAAACATGTTCATCTTAGTCAGAACTGAATTTAATTTACCTGAAAATACAAAAATGAACATGATCAATAAAATTAAACTTGAAATAAATATTCATTTAATACACTTTCTTTTTAGTGTATAGGTGTGTCCTTACCTTGCTTTGATTTTGTGATGGATTTGCTGTATTTGCCTGAAGAATCAGGCAAGTATCTCTTTGTTGAGGTGATAGAAATTCCATTAAGTAGCTCATGAAGAAATGAAGTCTTCATTTTTTGTTTGTTATGTTCAACAAGTTTTTCTCTATGTGCAATGACTAACTTGTGAAAAAAGTATTGAAGAGCTCTTCAAATTTTGATCGATGAATCCTTGTATTCAAAAGGGTATATATATATATATGGTTAAGACTTAAGAGGAAACAATGTTACTGTTGACTTTTTGCATGATGAGTCAGCTAGGGATCATCATGAAGATTATAAGCATTATAAAGTAATTCAAAAGTTGAAGATTTGCATGTTTAGCTGTCTATAGAAAAAAAATGCATTATATAGGATTACAAATCTTCTTTAAACCATGTATGGATTTTTTTAAGGAAGGCAACTTTTTTATATGTTTATATACTTCTGAACATAGATATTGAATCTACATAAACTTGCCATGTGGTTGGTTGAAATTATTAGATTTATTTAGAATATATGTTGATACATTTAATATGGCAATTTTGTGGATCCTTAGAAAATATCACCCTTTTGAAAATGGGAAGAACCAAATAATAGTTTGGTTTAATTGGACAGTGCCACGTGCTTGATGACAAAAAACACTTTGTTGCCACATTATTTCATTTACAAAAATAATAATAAGGTGTGATTAAAGCTTTATGAGCTGGAATTAAACCTTTATGATGCTAGAGTTCTCTAAATTTTACTCGTATTAGATTAGATAAAGTAAAGGGAGAAAAAATTGATTTGTTTACATAAACCAGAATTATAAGCTAAATGAATAGTTATGCAATAAAATATGCATAAATTAATGTGCTTTAGTAGGTTATGGATTAAATTAGCAAAATGAATGAAAAGGAAAGAATCAATATTTGAGGTTGAGGGCATCATGTGCTAGATGTAGTATAGGGGAAGACATACTTCAATGTTTTGTGGAAAAGAAAAGTGCTAAATCACAGCCACATCATCTCCATGCTACCACCACACGTGGCACGTGGAAAGCTCGTGCTAGAAATTCATTCTTCATCACTTTTCAAGGGAAGAATGCTACTATTTTATTACTATGCACATCAAATTTGGCTTCTTATTAAAGGAATTACAAAAAATCAAAATTTACTTGTGTTGTTATTGTCCTTGATTCATCACAATTCATTGAAGTGTACTATTGAATGTTTAGCATGTATGTTGTTATGTGGAGATGTGAAAGAGCATCAATCGTTAATTCAAGTTGTTATGTGGATACCAACAAAGTAATGTTTGAGTTTAACATGTATCAGTCTCCAATATTAATACAATATCTAAGTGATACTTATTATATCTTGAATCAATTGTGTTGACTAAATCAACCCTACAATATTTAAATGGTAAGCCAAGCTAATTCATTAATAATTAATTTTATTAAAATGATTATGCCTACCTCATTTTTCAACTTCATGTTTATTATTATTAATCGTAATTGAAATCTACTCAATTTTCAGTAACTTCTTTACATAGATTTTACTGAGCCTAAAAATCATTTTTAGCAATTGGGTAGTGAATCTTAAAAAACAAAACAACGTCGACACTCGCTTGTGTGCGGATGGATCATCAAAACTTTTTTTAGCTTCTTCATTAAGTTGTTTTGTGATATATATATATATATAGTCACAAAAAGTAAAGAGGTGATGGGTGACGTATGTACTATACTATATATTTCATATACATAATATAAAATAGATTTCATTAAAAAAATGTAACATAGAGATAGAATCATAGAGCACTTAATAAGAAAATGTAAATGAAGGTGAATAAAGATGTCAAATTTGCTCATCAGATTTCTGAAGCCCGAAACTATGACGTGTGTGAAGGGTTCCAATAGGAAAGTGATCTTCTTAAAAAGATTAATTTAAATATAATTTTAGAGTTTTACTTTTTATTTATTTTAATAATTTATCTTATAAGTGATATATTTTATTTATTCTTTTTCTTCATAAGTTTTTTAAATAATAATATAATTATTGTTATGAACTATTGAAATCAAATTTTAAATCAATTGTACATTTAAGTGTACAACTTCAATAAAAATAAGTTTAAATATATTAAATTTTGATAAATGGTCTTTCGATTCAAACAATTTAAATATGTTTTAAAACATGCAAGAAAAATATTTTCAAGAACAAACATATTATTGTGTTAAATATGTTTTTTTTTTAAATATTATATCGAGTACATATTAGAAGAGATTTTAATGACTGGATATTATTACAAAATAAATGACCAAAATTATCATTTTTATCGTTTTTTTGAAATTTCAAAATCGTTCACTTTTTATATTTCAAGGATTAATCTTTCACATAAATTGATTTTTCATGTGTTTTTTTTTTTTTTATCCTGAGGTATCTAATCCGTATAATAAACAAATAAAATATACTACAAAATACAAATGTTAGCTATTGGTTCAAAAGGGTGTGAGTGACGTGGTGACTTGCAGTTGGCACGACATGTAACTAACTAACTAACATTAGATATACTTACATATCACCAACGCTTTTTTGTTGTTTCATTTAATTAATTTGAAATAAGCTTAATTTGAAGAAGATGAAATTGAGGGGACCATAAATTAAGAGATGATGGCGCACATGTTTCTGAATCACCACATCATTTCCATGTGCATCCACATCATTCCAAGTTCTACCTTTGACTAATTAACATGGCCAGCAATTACAATTTTTCTAAGTTTTACTTGTGTATTTGGAAAACAACCCTTTTGTTTGCTTAACATTTTGATAAATTACACATTATTTACTATGCATACGTGCAAGTTAAATATAAAACAAAATAAAAAACTAGTCATTCGGTAAATAATTATTGTAGTAAGAAAATGATGCTTGTGGAATGTGTGTGAATTAGAAGTAACAAAGCCATCAGAGATGTTTGTTGGGTCAAAGTATCTATACATCATAAAGTGAGTTTTGTTTATGGCTATGAAAATTGGCATTTTGTATATGTTAGAAAATTGAAAATGGTCTTACACCATCTATTGACATTGTGTGCTACAATTAGAGTCTTCGACATGCTTTTAAGGTTTCGTGGAAAAGGAGAATGCCATATCATTCCCACATCATCCCCAATATTACAATGTGTTGTTCTAATTTGATATTCAAATAATTGACCCAAATAAATAAAAGAAGGAATGATCAAATAAAAAATTTACTCCCCAATAGTGGTGCATATAGTCAAGTCAAATCTAGGGGTACTACTACAGCTTGGCAACAAATAGATTACAGGTATAAGAAGTTGCCATTGATACTCTAAGGCACTTATCATCTACCCTTAACTTTTAATACACATGAAATGAGACCCTTTTCAGTAGGTCCTTTACAAAAGTTGTGGTGTTCATGGCTTTGGGTTGCTTTCCATTAATTGAACAAATATAACACTATTATTGTAACTAACTACAATAAGCAAAATAATTTTATTATTAATAATAGTTGATGGAATTAAATCACTAGCATTTCAGTCATATATATCATATGTAATATGTTAGAGAAATTGAATATGAAGCTGCAATAGTACGTATCTTAGATATTAGTCAGTCATAACCTTACTGCAATAGAATTTAGAGAGACAAGTATAGCATCAGAAAGTTAATATGCCAGCTCATAAAGCTCTGCTGATGCTTCCCCACAAAAGTATTTCATTCTTTTCCTTTTTTGGTTTAATTTCCGTTTACCCAATTTCCAAGAACAGTGCAGTTCTCCAAAGAATTTGTCGACAACATTCCAATACACCATGAAACCTTGCTCCTGAAGTTACATGCATAAATTAACCTTTCTCTAAGCCTCTAAAAACAAACCCATTTAGAGGATATTTTTTTTAACTTTTAAAAAAGCTAATTTATATCTCTCTGTAACCATCTTTTTCTAAAAGCAACCAAACAATCCATGATGTCAAAATATTATCTTGAATAAAAGTACTTCAAGTTGCCGTGACAGTAGTATCTTTACATCAACCAAACATCATGGTTGATGATCCAAGGTTGAGTCATCAAACAAAAGCATCAAGATTCACTTCCTAGTCTCCACCCCTATAAATACTACCTCTTTAGAATTCAAGGGACTGATCAAACCAAGTTACCACAGCTTCCTTAGAAATCTAGTAGCTAAGACCATTCTTCTTCGCCTACTGCTAGTCCTTTGAACAAAATACAAACCTTATTAATCATTCAACATGCAGACCTCACTTCTTCATGAACTAGTTGTTGGAACCCCATTCATCTCCGCAACATATGATCAGTTTCCTAAGTCGGCTAACAGATACTTACTTGATCATGCCACTCATCAATGTCAATATCCAACCAAACATCAAATTAAAAGTATGACTTTCTTTTCCTTTACCGACGAATCATTAACATCAAATTTCATAGTATTGATGGTTTTACTAATATAGAGGTGCTTCACTGTTTCAGGTAGAGCAAATTCAAACAAGAAAAAGCTTGGCAGGAAGGCCGATAGTCTGACACAAAGAGTTCAAGAAAAAGGTGAGTATCCTTCCTTTTAGATGTGTTTCCAACTTATGTGGTAAAATATATGAAAACCATTCCTTTTGTCTGCAGTATCTAATTCTATTTTGTATAACTGAAATTTCAGCGAGACTTGGAAATATATCTGAAACAATAAAGAGGAGGTTGAGCTTAGGGGCTCGAATTCTTCAAGTGGGTGGAGTGGAGAAAGTGTTTATGCAGTATTTTAGTGTGAGTGAGGGTGAGAGGCTGTTGAAAGTTTCCCAATGTTATCTGTCCACCACATCTGGTCCTCTTGCTGGTCTCCTCTTCATCTCCACTGAAAAGGTTGCATTTTGCAGTGAGAGATCAATAAAAGTCTTTAATCAGAAAGGGCAAATGTGTAGGATCCGCTATAAGGTAAGTCACGAACTATATATATGCATGAACAAACCTCTTTATATCCCTCAGTTTCCATGATTCAAGATTAGTTAAAACTTATATATATGTCTCGTGTACAGGTTACCATTCCACTGAAGAAGATCAAGTGTGTGAGCCAAAGTCAAAATGTTGAGAAGCCAACACAGAAGTACATAAACATAGTCACAGTGGACAATTTTGATTTCTGGTTAATGGGTGTCTTAAAATATCAGAAAACTTTCAAATATCTCGAGCAGGCAATTTCTCAAGCTTAGATGAATATCAAAAGGTCACCATTTGAGCATAACAAAAATAGTTGAGGCTTGAAGGAAGCTTCATGTTGCGAGGACAAACATTAAGATAAAGAGATGATAAAGAAACAAGACAATCTATGAAATAGGGACTTTGTGGACAACAGAACATCTCGTGGAAGTTTTGGCTTTCATACCAAAGATTGACCAGTGATAACAGATGCACATGGTTCATTCATATCAGCTCAGCCAGCTCGGATGCAGACTTGGCTGTCAACATATTGTTGATAAAGTTGTGAATGCATGAGATCATTTGGCGTGTGCTATATTACAAACCCCAAGCAGTGACTGTCAATGCTATGGACCATATTGGCAGAAGGTATCCATTCATCCACAGAGAGCCCTATTTGGTAGAAAACAAGATGGAAGGAAAAGTAAATAGAAAGAATGAAAAAAATTGTTAGAAGTTTAAGTTTCAGGCTCAATTACTTCGAAATTGTATTCAAACCATTCAAATCCTTAATGAAATTTGTCTATAATTATTCAAATATGAAACTTTTTCAATTAGTTTTAATTAGTAACATGGACTACATCAATAATGGGATCGGATAGTCTCATGTATTGGAGCATTAAGATAGGATCCTGCAAGAGAGGAGACAAATGTAATTTTTCCATCTTTCTCTCTCTCTCACAGAAGACCATATGTCTTATTACTTTCAAACAGCAAAGGATCCAAATAGGATAGCACCAATGGTCATCTCTATATGTGGTGCATAGTACACCACCGATCCAATAAAGCAGCCACTCTATTTCTCTCAAATTTGAATCCTCTAGGGTGGCGGTAGAGGATCCCAATTGATTCCTCTCCTACCATATTTATTGCTCTTCATTATGTGCCAAATTCATTCTCCAGCTCCACTACCCCTGTTCTCCTGCTCACGGTTCGTCTTACTGCAGAGGCATGACGCCGCAGAGGATCCAAATATGCAAACCATAGGCAAAATAATTGTAAATTAGTCCCTTAGTTAATTTAACAATTCAGACTCAATGTTTCTACCTTTCTCTGGTTTTCTCTCCGGAACTCAGTGGCTTAATGGTGTTTTAACCCAGCCCAAAACATATGCTTCAGTTAAAGAAACATAAAACCCTAATCCTTAAATTAATCATAACATACAAAAGAGAAATAAAAAAGGGATGCATACTCACAATGGCAGTGACAAAGAGTGGTCACATCGTTAAGGCTTTATAGTGGTGTAACGGCATCTTTTAGGGCATGTTCAAATTACACTATACAACATTGCTATAGCATCGTTATAGTCGTTATTCGACAACACTTTGTACTAAATAGTGCTACGCAAAACAATATAAACTCTGCTACGTTATAGCACTATAGCACCGTTATAATTGCTATTTGTGTCAATGTAGTATTTTGGTTATAATATATAAGAACAACAAAAACAAGAGTTGCTGAGATACGATAGTAAGAAAATGAAGCTCGTGGTATGGTACGTGTCAATTGGAAGTAATAAACCCATCAGAGATGTTTGTTGGGTCAAAGAATATAGTGTATCATAAAGCGAGCTTGCTCAGTGCTGTGATATTATGGTAAGGGATAAGGAAGGGTAAAATTTATAATAAAAAGATATGGCAATGGAAATTGGAATTTTGTTTATGTTAGAAAATTGAAAATGGTCTCACGCCATCTATTGATAGTGTGCCACAAAAAAGGAGATTGCCAAATCATTCCCACGTCATCCCCATTACCAATATGGAATGACATTCAAATAATTGACCCAAAGAAATAAAAGAAGGAATTATCAAATGAAATTTACTCCCGAATAGTGGCGCATATAGTCAAGTCAATTATAGTGGTACTACTACAGCATGTCAAAGTGTGTAGTAACAAATGGGTTACAGGTATAAGAAGTTACAAATGATATTCTAAGGCACTTATCATCTACCTTTAACTTTAATACCCATGAAATGATATGAATCATTTTTCAAGTCCTTTACTATAGTTGTGGTGTTCAGGGCTTTGGATTCCTTATCATCATCTCTAGTAAGGAAAGGTGATGAAATTGTCCACTGGTTACATAGCTACATTATTTGATCAAATATCACCCTATATTATTGTAACTAACTAAATTAAGCAAAATAATTTTATTATTATTAATAGTTAATGACATCACTAGCATTTCAGTCATATATATGTTAAGAAAGAAAGTTAAAATGAAGGTTGAGCAATTTGTAGATTGCAAAAGTAAGTATCTATCTTAGATGTAAGTCAGTCATAAACTTGCCATCATTTTACTTTTACATATACACCTTACTGCAAGAGAGTATAGACAAGTTTAGCATCAGAAAGTTAATGTGCCAGCTCATAAAGCTCTGCTGATGCATCCTCACAAAAGTATTTCACCCTTTCCCTTTATTCGGTTAATTTCCTTGAACCCAATTTCCAAAAACAGTGCAGTTCTCCAAAGAATTTGTCGACAACATGTCAATACACAATGAAACCTTGCTCCTGAAGTTACATATATAAATCAACCTTTCTCTAAGCCTCTAAAAGCAAACCCATTCAAAGGCATATTTTTTAAAACTTTTAAAAAAGCTATAACTTTGATCTTTCTGTACCATCTTTTTCTAAAAGCAACCAAACAATCCATGATGTCAAAATATTATCTTGAATAAAAGACCATCAAGTTGCCATACCAGTGTCTTAATTACATCAACAAAGATCATGGTCGATGATCCAAGGTTGAGTCATCCAACAAAAGGGCCAAGATTCACCTTCTACTCTTCATCCCTTTAAACACTACCTCCTTAAAATACAAAGTACTGATCAAACAAAGAGAATGCAGACCTCACTTCTTGATCAGACCATTTCTCTTCACCTACTGCTAGTCGTCCTTTAAACAAAACACAAACCTTATTAATCATTCAACATGCAGACCTCACTTCTTCATCATGAGCTAGTTGTTGGAACTCCAATCATTTCAGCAACATATGATCAGTTTCAAAAGTCGGTTAACAAATACTTACTTGATCCTGCCACTCGTCAATGTCAATATCCAACCAAACAGCAAATTAAAAGTAAGTTCTTTTCCTTTACAGACAAACCATGAACATCTAATTTCATTAAACATTGATGGTTTTACTAATAGAGTGCTTCACTGATTCAGGTAGAACAAATTTGAAAAACAAAAAGCTTGCCAGGATGGCCGATAGTCTCACACAAAGAGTCCAAGAACATGGTGAGTCCCTTGTAAGGCTTAGATATGTTTCCAAGTGGTATAGTACAATATATGAAACCCATGCCTTTTGTTGTCTGCAGTATCTATATCAGTTTAAGTCCTTTGGCTAGTTGAACATATCTAATTCTATTTTATATAACTCTGAAATTTCAGTGAGACTGGGAGCAAACATATCTGAAACAATAAAGAGAAAGTTGAGCTTAGGGGCTCGAATTCTTCAAGTGGGTGGAGTGGAGAAAGTGTTTATAAAGTATTTTAGTGTGAGAGACGAGGAGTGGTTGTTGAAAGTTTCTCCATGTTATCTGTCCACCACATCTGGTCCTCTAGCTGGTCTCCTCTTCATCTCCACGGACAAGGTTGCCTTTTGCAGTGAGAGATCAATAAAAGTCTTCAATCAGAAAGGACAAATGTGTAGGATACGCTATAAGGTAAGTCATGAACTATATATATATACATAAACAAACCTCTTCTTATCTCTAAGTTTCCCTGATTCAAGATTTGTTAAAACATATATATATGTCTCATGTACAGGTTGCCATTCCACTGAACAAGATCAAGTGTGTGAGCCAAAGTCAAAATGTTGAGAAGCCAACACAGAAGTACATAAACATAGTCACAGTGGACAATTTTGATTTCTGGTTAATGGGTGTCTTAAAATATCAGAAAACTTTCAAATATCTCGAGCAGGCAATTTCTCAAGCTTAGACGAATACCAAAAGTCCACCTTTTCAGTACAACATAAATAGTCAAGGCTTGAAAGAAGCTTCATGTTGCGAGGAAAAACATTAAGATAAAGAGATGATAAACAACAAAAAAGGCTATGAAATGAGAGATTGGGCTTTGTCTTTGAAAAGAGGACTTGGGGGACAAAACATCTTGTGGAAGTTTTGAATTTTCACCCAATATTGACCAGTGATAACTGATGCACATAGTTCATTCATATCAGCTGGGATGTAAACTTGGCTGTCAACATATTGTTGATAAAGTTGTGGATGCATGAGATCATTTGGCACGTGCTTTGTTACAAACCTCAAGCAGTGAATGTTAATAATATGGACCATATTGGCAGAAGGAAAAGTAAATAGAGAAAGATTAAAGAAAATTGTTAAAATTTTAAGTTTCAGGCTCAGTTACTTCATAATTTATTATGTGCAACAGCGACTTCCATGGATTTGCCACTTACAAATCACGGAAAATAACAGTTTATTCAAATTCCACTATGCTACAATGCTAGTGTTGTTATAGCCATTATTTCACAACACCTTGAACTAAATAGCATATCACATAACAATAGAAATTTAATTCAAATTCAGCTACCTTATAGCCCTATAGCACCGCTATATATTTGTGTCAATGTAGTTTTTTATTATAATAATATAAAGTTATAACAATAAAAAAAACAAGAGTTTCTGAGATTTCCCATCTTATGTGCTAACATTGTAAAACAACAAATCAAGCAGACACCATTCCATGGAATAAAAATTGGCCATTTTGTCATAAAACTTTATGCCAATAGCAAAATAAAAGTAATCCCAAAGAACAAGTGATTCTACAACTAACAAAAATAAAAGAAAACTATTCAAGTACAACAGTGGCACCTAACTCCTTAAGCTTATCAATAATGGGATTAGCCTCTTCCTTAGTGAGTCCCTTTTTCAAAACACAAGGAACTTTCTCAACCAAATCCTTAGCTTCTTTCAACCCTAAATCAGTAAAAGACCTAACCTCTTTAATTATCTT
The DNA here is from genome assembly GCA_037974775.1 of Cicer pinnatifidum. Classification (NCBI taxonomy): domain Eukaryota; kingdom Viridiplantae; phylum Streptophyta; class Magnoliopsida; order Fabales; family Fabaceae; genus Cicer; species Cicer pinnatifidum. The sequence continues at coordinate 16,054,264 of JBBPBR010000005.1, forward strand.
GATTTTCGCAGCGGAATCGTACTTCTCAAGCTTTATATCAAAAGCCGTCTTCTCTGCCGCTGCGGTGCTTGCATCTGCAGCCGCGGGTCCGGATGAAGTTGGGCCTAATGGACCGGGCCCGGCAACTGGAGCACCGTAACGGTCGAGACCCATTTTGAGTCTCCATAGGACGGTAAAATCGTGTCTTTCGAATCTGTTAAGGTTGAGAAGTTCATCTGCAATGCGTTCCACTTTGTGAGTGCGAGCTGCTTCAGTGGAGAGAGAGCGAATCAATCTTATGAACCTTATGGAGTTGCGCGACATTTTTGTGTTGAGGATTTTCAGGTTCAGATTGAAGAAGAAGAAGAACAACAAGAAAAAAATGAAATGTGTTTTGGGTTTTGGATTTGTTTGGTCCTAAGGGCGATTATTACAATTGCTACCCAATTTTTTTTTAATTCATCACATATAAATACATCATAATATTTTAATCATAAATTACTATAATATATATATGCTAAATATCATTCTTTATTTTTTTTTTAGTTGGTCCTTTATTTTAATTTTAAGTGATAATTTGATATTTTATGTTTTAAAATTTCAACAATGTTATCATTTTTTATACAAAAATTCAAAAAAATCATCAAATTTTTTAAACAAAACCCATAAAATTCATTATCATCTTTAATAAAATACAAATTTAATCAAATTCATATCTTAATCTATCTTAAATCTTGAAATAAAGTCAT